>VZTD01000172.1:3921625-3990784 GCA_013397725.1 Rhagologus leucostigma
CGGTGAGTGCGGGTGAAGCGCCGTCCCGCGGGGTGCGTGAAGCCCACCCGGCCGCGGGGATGGGAAGAGGCGGCGGGGTCCCTCTCGGGCACGCAGAGCCTGAGCTGAAGCCGGCTCAGCTGCTCGCAGCCGTCCCCGTTTTTTGGGCTACTTTTCAGGGAGTTTGTGCCACCACCCTCCCCCATCCACTCCCCTGCCTCCGGCCCCTTCGCACGTCTGACGGGTGGGGGCGGCGGGGTCCCCCCCTCGCCTCCTGCCTCGGCGGGGACCCCGCAGCTGAAAGGGACGGGGCTCCCTCCCTATCCCTTTCGTCGCCAGACGCTTCTCCCTCTTTGTCCGGGTGTTCCCCCCGATTCTGCCGCGTCCCCGCTGGCGAACAAAGCCTCTGCCCCGGGGGCGGCGGGGACATCCGTCCGAGGTCCGAATAAGCAAGGGAGGAACGGCGGGGCTTGGCTTTGCTTGGTTTGGTTTTCCATCGTCAATAATCTACCTGGTGGAGGAGAAGACGTGGGACAAGGCTCTTTGTCCGCGATCCTTTGTTCGGCTGGTGGCTTGTGAAGGCTCCTGCGGCTGTGCGAGGGCTGCCGTGCCCGGCGGGGATGGGTTCCCGGGGCTGAGCCGGCGATGGATGCCGTCTCGGCATCGCCGGAGTTCAGCAACAGGAACCCGGCGTTACGGCGGATCGGCTTGCGGACGGAAATGGGGGGTTTGGGCTCGGTCTCCCCTGACAGATGTAGAGCTTCTAAGTCCCCCCTCGTGTAGCCCTGTCAGCAGCCGGGTGGGATTCGGCGGCGCCCGGAGCCCCGCGCTGGGTGGTGAGCTCAGCTTGGAGATCAGAGCTTTCTCGGCAAAGATACCTGCTGCCCACGAGCAAAGGGAGGAACGGCTGGAAACTGCGGTCCCAGCTCCTTCTCCTCCTGCCTCAAAGCTGCCTGAGGAATTTACCCGTGTGCAGAAGTGTAAATAGACTGTCTGCACTTACATAAAGACTCAAGAGATGAGCTTTCTGCTCCTGCCACTGAGTGCTTTCTTGATCTCACACACATGGCTTTTGTCACCAGTTCCTTTTCCCCCAAATGCTCATCTTGTCAAATTGTCATCTTGTCTCTGCCTTGACTCTGCACGTTCCCGAATCCTCTCTGTCTGCATCTTCAGGGCATCTGGGTGAACATGTTGCCAGTCAGAACATGGTGAATATTTCATTTTTGTGCCGCACCTTCCCTCCCTTTTGGAGGAAGAGGGTTACAAGAGCAGCCTTTTTTGCAAGTTTTCATGCTTAGTGAACTTTTTAGTTTTTGCATTCTTTATATTCTCATGGATAATGTCCTCAAAGATAAGTTGTTGACGTGGGACAGGATGAGAGATGGGAGGAAGTAAGGCATGATAGAGTGGAATTGCAAAGGATGAGGATGGGCTTGCTTTCTCACAGCAGAAGGAAGCAGTGTAGGAAAGAAAGGAGATTAAGTGATCAGAAGATGAGAGAGTGCCTACTTTTGCTGTCATGGGGAGGGCTAGTCTGAACTAAGAGGGTTACAGAAAAAGAGATACCTTTAGGGCTGTCAAGTAGTAACACCCTACCATTTCTATATGGTTCGTTTTACACAGTTCCTTTTCTACAGCAGCAATTTATTTTGCTTCCATTTTGACAAATGCTAAATCGACTCATTAGTGTGTCTCTGTTTTTACTGAGGAAATGGAAATCTTTGCCATCAGCCAGGACAGGAAGAGTGGTCATTTTTTCCATATCAGTTACTGTCTATACTTATCAGATACAATTATCAACCAGGTCCTTGGAAGTAGTCAAAGGCATCAGTTGACTATTGTGGAGAAGGAACAAAGCCCATCATGAAAAATTTGAAGTATTTTGGGTTTAGATAGGAAGTGGAGATTGGGTGAGCTAAAGGTCGCAGATCCATCTTGAGGCTGGAGTTGGATCAGAAGGACTGAAGATGTTTAAATGGGAAGATCTTTATTGTCTTTTCCACTTGAAGATCCAGAGAAAAGCTGAATTAATCAAAGTGGGTGTGGGCGAGTGCTGGTGATTGTTAATGAAGGGATTAATGCTGTGTTCACTGCACATGAAGTGTAGTCTTTCCATTTTACTTTGTTAAAATGAATGGTTAATTCTGGTTTGTAGTAACTGCCAGCAAGGCAAACAGTGTTTCCCACTGAATTAAACGAGCAGCTATAAAATGATGTCCTGGGTGTTTTGAGCAGGTGCTGTTCATTTAGAATTTGTTTTAGACTGGTGGAGCACTTCCAAGATGCCATAGAAATCCAAGGGGAGTTTTTCCCTGTAGAAAGAAGGTCCTCTAGAGACTGCAGGGTAGAGTGAACTGTGTAAATATGACCAAGTTTGGGTTTTTTCTTACTCAGGTTTCATGCAGGTGGAGTCAGTTTTTAAGTGAACCATTTTACTTAACTTCTTTTATGATAGTAAATGGTGTAACTGCAGTTATAGCACCTCTGTTCCTCGCCCGAGGGAACTCAGTCCTGGGACCTGCTGGTAAATGCTGCCCCGTGCTGTTGCAGGCAGACCCATGGCTTGGCAGCACAGCAGCCACAGCTGGTGCCACTTGAGCTGTCACTGTCATGGTGTGGTTTGCCAGGCAAGTGTGATGAGAAGCATTTAGTGTGGGGGCATGCTTGCTGCCCTCAGAGTGCTGGGAAATGAAGAAGCGTTAAAGAGCTAGAGGGGACGTTTGGAAATATGGGGCAAGCATCCCAGGAAGGAGACAAATTGAGGAGAAATGGACGAGTGAAACAAGAGACAGAAGCTGTCAGAATAAGTGGGCACTGGAGAGAACTGATTAACGGAAGGAAGTGACAGGCGCAAAGTGGCAGTGAAAGAAATCAGCACAGAGGAAAGCAGATCGTGGGCAAAGGTTGCCTGAGAGTGGGAAAATGCAATGCATGGGGGAAAAATGGTAAGGACATCCAAGAAAAAAAAAAACAAAACAAAAACAAAAGACTGAATGATCTTTGAAGCTGTTCTGATTAGTTTTTCTATCTGCTTAGATTTTCTGGGCCTTACCTACCTGCTCTCATTGATTTTGTCAGGGGTGTCCTAGGGGTGAGTTTGTCATGTCGAGTAGGATGGGAACAGAGAAACTTCTCTTTAAGGTTTTTCTGCTCTTGTACAGTGAGAATTTCTGCTCCTGTAGGATATGAATTTGGATGCATAATTGTTTTGCCTTCAATCCCCTTCCTGAAATTTTAGATAAAGAAAGTCTGTATTTCTTGGGCTTCAGAAGTGAGAATTATATTGGTGTAGAGTATTTAAGTGTATTTATTTCTACACCAGCTATGTTGCTTGGTTTGAGTTTTCTTCGTCTGCACAGTAAGCAGTCACAGCCCACCAGCAGAGCTTTCTATTTGCCATCTCTGTGTGAAACTTTAAAAGTTTCAGTTTGCAAATCTTTTGAGCACACTCAAACTTTCAATAGGAAAAGAGTTAATGAAATAGTGTCAGAATGATACCAGGGAGCTTGTCACTACTGTCATGAGATGATACAGTCATTGGGTCAGATAACTGACTCTGGAGCTTAACTACCAGAAAGATACCAAAATAGAAAAGATGAGTATGACTGGAGTTTGGTTTGTCCTCTGCCAACCCTTTTTTTCTGCATGATGAAAGGAGTTCATTCTTTTAACAGAAATCTCTTCTGGTGTGTTTCTACCTGTCTGTGGCTTTTGTTTGAGTAGAAAAGAGTTAACTCTCCTTCTTCCTTCATCTTATCTCAGTGAACTACTCCAGATGAAACAGTGGTTTGTGTGAGTGTAAGATAAGGAGGAGGCAGTGATGTCTACTAAAGTAATGCTATTTGAGTAGGTGGTCTAGTCTCTTGTCCTACCAAATGCACAGGAATTAGTTTAGATTCATTGAAATGAGTGCTTTAACAGTTTCAGTTTCAGGTAAGAGTAGCTGTTACGGCACAAAAGTTATAAAGCTTCAACATTTTCCCTGGCATTTTTATTTGTGTCTCTTACGTCAATGGCTCGACCCTCAGTTTGTAGTCACCCAACTGTAGTATTTATGTGGTAATGAATGTTTTCATTTTTGATGCGCACTGAAAATTGTCAGCTGTCGTGATCTGATTAAAATGATTATGTCCGTCTACTGGAAAGAGCAATTGATGTGACAATGCCTACAACATCAGTCCTTATCGAATAGGAGAGAATCATGTTTTAACAGTAAGACAGAGTAATTAAAAATGTCATATTTAAGTGCAATTTTTGGAGTAGTCGAGTGGGTTATTACAGTAAAATACATGTGGTTTATGAGGGGGATAATGTTATTTAGGATGTTTTCTGTTGCACTATTTCTCCTCCTTCTCCAATATCCAACGTGATAATTTCTCAGAGGAAGAGGTAAGCCATAAGAGCAACTTCCTTTGCCACTCCCTTTTCCACATCGGAAACCTGCAGGATTGCAAGGGAGTGACTTAGTCAAATCTGATTCACAGATACTTGATTTTTAATTTATTTAGTGTTGCTGAAGGTGCCAAGCTGTGAGTTTTAGGAACTAAAACACCCTTTGCCTGTAACCAGACCTTGTGCTCATTTGCATGCAGGGACCTAAGTGTTGCAGGATTTATATCTTTAAAAGACAGGGACTGAGCAGATTTCAGGACTGTGCTGGCAGGAAATTAGCTGTAGCTTGGGGTCTAGTGTATTATGCTGTGGGGGAGGAGGAGGAGGAAATGAAGAAGGATGTTTAAGGCAAACTTTAAATCACACCGTTGCTGAGTTGTCCAGATTTTGGTAGAGATGGCTTTGCTGTCTCTTAAGGATGTGTCCACTCATGGGTACAGAATCTCCACCAAATTATGTAGGTGTCTTTCTGTGAATATATTGTTTTAGTTTGACAGTGGGCTTGGGGAAGGACGGATTTCCATGTTTTGGAGGTAAACAGTAGATTCCAGTGAGTTTTACTTTGCCATCAGATTGAGCCTATCAAGACTTTGTTTGTAAATAAGCAGAGTAAGTCAGGAATTAGAACAGGTTTGATTTAATCAGGCATAAGTACATTGTCCTCAGATTATGCAGGAAAAAGGTAAATCAGCTTGGTAATGGAACAGTCTGTCTATGCATGTAGGCGTGCTATACTGTGGGAAAATGAAATCTCCAGGCACTGAAGCCATCAGCACTCATTCACCAAATTTTGTTCAGAATGTGAAAATTCAAGAGGCTATCTTGTTTCCAAAACAGTGTATGTTTTATTGGAATAGTTGAAACAGACTCTAATCATTTGAAGATCTTGTTGCAGAACAAATGAAACTCTAATGATGAGCAGACGGTGCCAGTGATGGGCTTTTGTCCTCACCCTCCATCAGTTGGGGTTTCGTCTGTTTTGGAATCCAAGAGTGGCAATTCACTGCTGTAGGAGTTTCTGAAGAGAAATGTCAGAGATAGAAAAGGTGCCAGGAGCTTTAGGGAGCCACTGTTAATGTTCACCGAGAAACTGAAAATGAAAAAACAATGAAGAGCAGAAAAGCCTTAAAAGATAGACAGCCAAGTTTGAGAGTTTTGTTTAAAACTGACTGTTTATTTTCAGTCAGAGAAGCGCCTTAGCGATGCCTGAGGCACTGCAACCCACTTGATTGGTAACGCAAGAGAAAAGTGGGTGCCAGAGCAGGCTCTGCTAAAGGGAGGTGGGTATCAGCCCTGGCAGAAGTAAAGAAGAGGTGAGAAGCTTATCTGCTGGGAAAACTTCACCCTAAATCTGTGGATGAAATGCTGGGAAGTGCTGCATACACTGGTAGTGTACTTGTGGCTTGGTTGAGCTGCAGTTTTTGGCTCCTACACTGAAGTGTCCTGGTTTTGGCTGGGATACAGTTCATGTCTTCCTGGTAGCTGTTACAGCATTGTGTTTTGGATTTAGTATGAGAATAATGTTGATAACACACTGATGTTTTTAATTGTTGCTATGTAGTGTTTCTGTTGAGTCAAGGACTGCTCACTGTCTTATGCCACACCAGTGAGAAGGCTGGGGGGGCATGAGAAGTTCGGAGGGGACACAGCTGGGACAGCTGACCCAAGGGATATCCCCCATCATATGGCGTCGTAATCAGCATATAAAGCTGGGAGAAGAAGGAAAAAGGGGGTCGAACATTCGGAGTGATGGAACCCTGCTTTCCTAGGGGTTTAATTCCTTATTTTGCTTTGCTTTGTGCATGACTTTTGCTTTATCTATCAAACTGTCATTAATTTAATACATGTTCTCCCTCTTTTCTGATTCTCTCCCCCATCCCGGGTGGGGGTTAACAAGCAGTTGGGGAGCTGAGTTGCCAGCTGGGGTTAAAACACTGCACAAGGGACAGGAGTTCTTACTGTAAAGCCACCCAGTGTTATAATATCTTAGAATTGGAATCCTTTGTTTGACTCACTCTTGAGTTGTGAATCAGTGTTTCTTCTGGTCGTTAGTGAAACAAAACTTAATTTGGCCTGGGCACTGTAGAGATGAAACATGATTGGTAATGCTGTATACGTTCACTTCAGATGACTTTATAAATCCCAGATGAAATCATTTTGCTTTGTTCCAGACAAGGCAGAGCGTCCACGTGCTCTGTAACAAGAGTCAGCCTTGCTGGAGGCCCTGCATAACCTCATCCGAAGAATATGATTTCATGAGAGCACATATACTGTGGATTTTGAGCTGTTTGTTACCTTAGCTCATTAATTCATCAATTGTTTCTTGGTTTTGCCCACAGTTGAAAGTTTTTTAAAAAGTTCTTCTCCCCTTCAAATCCAATTATTACTAAGTGATGACTTCTCTGATCTCTCATCCTTTAGGAAGAGAGATGTGTAATGAGTTCTCAAACCTGAAATGAAACCATATAAATATTTAACCTTAAAAAAGGTTATTAGCAAACCCAGGTATTCACCAAATTGAGTCAAAGATTGAATTTTTTATTGCATAGAATCCCTTTCCTTTCAGCTGTGCTCTCCTTAATGTTTGTCACATTGATTAAGTGGTAGCTGTCATCTCATGAGATAGAAAGGATGGGGTTTTTGGTGATCTTAACCATAAAGCAGTAATGTTAGAGACATGGGAAATGCAATGAATCTTCCTGTCTTTTTAACCAACCCTTTGTTCTGTCTTCTAATTCCAAGTTGTCCATGTGTGGTTTTTCTGTTCAATGATACAGTGACATCTTTGTTGCAGCCAAATGTGAAATGTTGAGTGTCACTAGTTTTCTGTGTCAAGTTGAACATGGCCTGAAAAGTTAAATTTTTGGTTCTTTTCTGGGGACCTCTGGGCACAAAATGCAGTATTTTTAATAGAGATGACAAAAGCAATATGCCAAGGTGCCAACATAGTGGCAGTATTAACTGGATTTGTGTCCTGATCCTTCTGCGTTTGGTCTGCAGACAAGTGGGAGAGCCGCTGTCACCTCTTGCTGGTGTCACCTCTTGCTGGTGTCACCTCTTGCTGGTGTCTGCTGCCGGTAGCTGCAGCTGTGCTAGGGGTCCATGGGCAGTCCCCAGCCCCGTTCCAGCAAAGCTGGGTGCCTGGGATGTTATGCAGGCTTTGAGTTTGGAGGATCTGAGGCAAGCTGGAAAGAATTAGGGAAGGGGTCTGTCCATGGTTTGGAAGACAAATGGGGTTAAAAGGATGGTAAATGTTTCACGTCAATAAAATAACCTGTTGAGGATGAAAATTGGGTTGAAAAGCTCTCTGCTGCCCAGGTTCTTTCCCGTCAGCTGCTCTGGAGAATTTCAGTCCTGTTATGCTGGAGAGGCTGGACATGTGGGTGAGTCCCCTCAGGAGCTGCAGCTCTGGCAGGTCGCCCTCCTTACCCTGGCTCCTTGGAGAGTAGTGTCATTTCAGGGAACGGTGGGTTGTGTGATCTTGGAGGAAGCTGCATCTTGCTGAGAGGGGCAGAATGTGCCTGGTGGAGTTGAAACTTTCCTTGGGACTGAGAAATGACCTCTACAGAGAAAGAAAAAGTATTGCAAAGTGAGGCCAGCACAGGGGGATTCCTGGGGGAACAGAGTGAAAGAACAGGGGCTGACCCCCCTTGGAAGAGCAGCTTGCGGGGAGCAGGTGAGGCAGAAGCCAGAGGTCAGAGTGAAGGAGCTTCCCTCTGCAAGGATCAGCAGCCAGCTCCCTTCTTCCAGGGCTGTCATCCCAGGAGAATAACATGAAAAAGCATGGCACGGAAAGTCTGTGCACCACAGACCTGGAACCTTGGGGCTGTGATGACTGCAGTTAATTAAATAGGTGGCTTGTCTCTAGACAGCCCCAGACATCTGTCTCCACTTGGTTTTTTGACACGTTTTTATTTGCTTGTCCAGAGCTAAATCCAGAGGACCTACAGATGGTTGCCATTAATTTTGTCACTTGATGCAATTTTTTAAAATTTTTTTGTCAACTTTTAAAAACAGATGTGTATAAAAAAATTAAATCTTTTAATTGAGCAGCTCACTAGAGGTCTTCTATTTGGATTTAGTTTTTAGTGGCTGGGATTTAATTTTGGCATTTCTTTTAAACCAAGTCTCTCTTGAAGCCATATCAATTTTTAATTTCATCTTAAATAAGCTTTCAAGAATCCCTTTGCATTCCTAGTCTGGCTTCTTTGGAAACTCAGAAATCATTGCATGCCAAAACATTTTGTGCATTTTGGATCACATACCTGTTTTGCATAGGTTTGTTCATGATTGCAGGATGCTGGTGTTGCGTGGGCTGAGCTTGGGCTATGGGCTTTCAAAATAAAGTCTTCATAGCAAAGTGTGCCCTTGTTAGTCATTTCTTAAGGAAGCCACAGGATCACAGACAAAACCCAGGAGCTGTGACTAGTACAGAGCCTGTACAGAGTCGGGACAGAGTCATACACAGATAAAGGCTGGTTATCAAAACAAATTATATGTACTTTTAAACTGATAAACCAACTGCAGACAGGTTTGGTGGTTTTTTTTTTCACAGTCTCCATATTAAACATGGAGTGTCCTGTCCAAATATCTTTTAACATATTTCTTTTTGAGTTGTCTCTGGTAATTTTACCATAAGAAAAGCCAATTGTGTTTTATATTATGCACTCAAAATATGTTCCCAAAATACACTTCTTAACACAGTGTGGGTTTTTTTCTTTTTTTACTTTATTTGCAGGTCAAAATTTATCTGGTTCATTCAAATTAGTGTCATTTTAACCATCCTGTAGAAGAGAAATATGATGCCGAACAGAAGTACCCTCTCCTCCTTCCAGAATGTTGGATCAGGTAATCAATTAAAATGAAGTTTGTTTGTAATGCACTGAGATCTTACAGAATTTCTAATTGATTTTGGCCCTTTAATTCTCCTGACACATGGATAAGATCAGTGCTCTGTTCTTATTCCATGTCTAACTCCATTTACCAGGCAGAACAAGGCCACAGCTGGACATGCTGCAGACAGCCAACCCTCCCCCACCACTTTAATGCCTGTCTGGAACAGATATCAGTGACCTCCAGCTAAACAACTCGCGAAAGGAAGAAAAGGAATGAGGGGGGAAAAATAAAATAAAAATTTTAAAAAGGAAGAATTTCCTTCTGTAGCTCCAGGCAGCAAATACTTTGCTAAACAGAGGACCCTTGTGCTGAGCGTGAAAGCTGGGGCTGACCTGGATGCAGGATGGGTTCAGGGCACGTCACGAGCTGAAGCTCCCATCCTCAGTCTCTATAGCTGCATGCAAAGACAGCATCAGCCAGGATGTGTAACACATCCTAGCATATTCATCAAGTTTCTACTCAAACATTACCCTAGAAATAAACAAAACAAACAAGATCTGCTTGGTGGGAAGCAGCTATGGTTTATTTAAACATGTGCTGTTGTCCAGTTGGGATTTAACTGTATGGTTGCGGGCACTGTGGTGCTGGAAGCAAAAGTGCAGAAGAACTGGCACTAGAGAAAAGCTGAACTGGAGTGAACGTGAAGGTATCGTGTCCTTTTCTTACTGTACTTGTTCGGATTTCAAGTACAATGAACCCTTGACTGCTGTGGTGAACAGGCATGAAAGTTTCCATGAGCTAACTTGTTTTTTGGCAAAAGCGTCCAGTCTTTGTAGGATTAAATGTGCCCTACTGCTGTTGCAAGGGAGTAATGAACAATTATTAATGTCTCAATCATGTGTCTGCCAAGCTATTTATAGAGGAGCCAGTGAAATTTATGCAAAAATATTTGAACTTAGCTGTGTTAAGGTTTGGACAGTACAATTTTCACATGAGATTAGATTTCAGTTTTAAGAAAGATTTGGAAGAGGGGAGGAGAAAGAGAGACTGAGATGGAAATTAGGGTCTGTTCCACAATGGAAGGTTAAGTATAAAAGGCATATATATTGTGCTTTGCATCTGGACTCTTAAATAACTTCTACATCTTATTCTTCTTCCTTAAAACACCACTAATATGATGAATGCTTGATTTTTCCCGATGATGTTTCGTCCTGACAAGAGTTCTTTTGAATTTGGGTCACATTTATCCTTCTGTTCATTTGAACTGCATCACTGCTTTTATCAAAATTTATGAAATTAGCTAAAAAGTGTCAAGTAAAATACCGCAATACAAAAAGCTGCAGTTTTACTCAAAGTGGTGATGGTGTGATGGAGAACTCTGTGAACTCACTGGTTCAAAGGCGACTTAGATAGTTGTATCATCATCATAAGTGTGTTAAAATTATAATTATAATACAAATCCCATCATTACAGCCAGCATAAAAATATTTAATTCTGTGTAGAGGCAGACTTGAGGTTTAGTTTTGAAGGTGCAATTAAATGTTTTTGGCCATTACCAGAGCTTGTAATTAACAACTGCTTAGCCCAGTCCACTATGGTCAAGAAGGTGTTTTATTTTATTTTGATTTTTGCATTTGTGTCCCCCAGTGCTGGCTCCTTTTATCTTCTGCCTATTCAATTCCATTAGTAATGATAGTTACGTTTGTTCCTAAACTTAGTTTTTTTCCCTTACTCATCGAGGAGAACCTGTTGTTGCACACCTGGATTGCAGAGAAGATGCCTGTGCAGCAGAGGACTGGTGATGCCCTGGACAGTGGTGAATTCCGTGGCGTTTCACCTTCTTAGCAAGGAAGGTCCCGGAGACCAGGACCCTTGTGAAGAATGCATTGCCACCTTCCACAAGATGTGAACCTGGTGATTCTCAATGAAACCAGGTCACATGAGCTCTGGTGGCAGACAGGAATCCCAAATTCTGTCTCTTGGTTCCTACAATTGCCTGAAGCGGTGCTTGGGAGAGGACTAAAATATTGGCTCTGAGCACTTTACACATTAGGTTTTCCCACCGAGTGACAAGCTGAAGTTCAGTTTCTCATGAGGAGCTGAAGTCACAGGTGAAATGTGACCAAGCCAAGAGTAAATCCCAGATTTGACCCTTATTTTCAGAAACCACGCTTGCTGGCACTGCGGGAACTGACACTCAGAAGTGTTTTATTAGTTCAAAGTGTAGACTAGCACATCCTAGAGGCTGCTGTAAGTGTTAATGGTGTCATTTCTACATCAGCTGAGATCTAAGTGTAAGCCTGCTGGGGGTCCTGTTTATCTCCTGCAGGAACTGGCACTGTCAGGAGCTGAATTCCTTTCTTTGCTTTTGGCAAAGTGGAGCTCAGAACTGTAGGCTAGAGCTTGACACGTTGTTGAACAATAACATCCACCACAGCAAAGGCTTTTTTGGTCTGTGCTCTCTTCCTGAGTATAAATTAGATTTCTGAACAATCATTGGGATCTGTAACTTTCACCCCCATCAGTATTTTTAATAGTTATGTGGTATTGTTGTTTTGAATGAAGTCACGCAGCCTAGCATTCTACTTCCTTAAGGTTATTTTTTAACCAAAGTGCTCTTGGTAGATGTAGTTACAGCTTTGTGTTTTTAGAGCAATGAGCTGAAACACCTTGAAAAACGTGCCTTTCCATTAAGCTTTGCAGGACCATCCACAAAGTAAGCAGAAAGGTGACAAACTCCTACTGAGCTTTAAATTGAGCTCACTAGTATATCAGGGCTCAGATGCACTAGCTGCACAGATTAAAGGAAGAGGTGATCCAGAGCAGTATCTTATGTCTTTGGCCCTGTGAGACCTGAGTTGGGTTCTTTACTCTGCTGATTGCTTTGCATATTCTCCCTGTACCTTAGTTCCTCAGCTGTAAAACATCAGGACAATAATTCTTCCTTACTTCATGGATATCTTAAGAGGCTCAGGATTATAAAGGCTGAACCACAGGCTCCTGCAATAGATAGGACACCAAAGAAAGAGTCTAGCCTCTTTCCAACTGTGTTGCTGACTTTGGTATGGTTTTGTGACTCTGCCCCTTCTTTTTCAGTCTCTCATCTTTTGCAGAAGCAGATGGGAAAATTGTGCATCTCCTCCTTTGCGTAGTGATCTGAGACATGCTTACTGCAAGCACAGTAATTACTGCAAAAAGTGTTCACGTTATTTTGCAGGCATGCACATGCAACAGGCTACTTACTTGCTAAATTTTTTTTTCTTGTTTTGTCTTCTTTACAGATTCCAGTAAGATTATGGCAGACTATAGCCACTCACAAAAACAGATGGAATTACAAAATGCTAGTTTGGGAAAGGGTTCTGTGGCGAATTCCCTTGAAAATGGTCTCCAGGATATTATGGAAAACCTCAACACGAAGAAATATTCATCAACTCTTAAATTTAAAACAAATGGGGACTATGCTGGCTCTTATTTAACACTTTCACAACCTATGCCAATTAAACCTAATCCTTCCTCCGGTGTTAAAAATACACACTCTATTAACAAAATTCAAGGAGGCAAGCAGTTCCCCTGTGAAAGCCCATATCTTCCAGATAAAAGCATCTCTGTAAAGCATTTGGGTTCCATATCAGGCATGTCTCCATCCCTCAGTGGATATAGTTCAGGAAGGACCGATTTTGATATTCATGCCAGCAGAGAAAATGAAAAATCCTTTGGACACATGGATAAGTTTAACTACTCAAAGTACAGTCAGAGAAATAAATCTTATGACAACATATACTTCCCGGGAATGCTGGAGTCAAAGAAGATCTCGGGCTCTCTCCTGACTATGTGGAATGGAAGCTCGGGGAATGAGCTGGTGCTTTCACCTGGTAGCAATTCTGGGGCAGCCAGCATGCCTTCCAGCCCAAAGCAAGGCAGGAGAATGAATGCTGAAAACAGTCTGGCTCTTCACATAAAGCCAGTTAAGTACAAGGATGTGATGATGGAAACTCTGGGTTCACGGCCTAGGAAATACTCTGGTGGATCTCTAAGTCATATGGGAATGTACAGCCGTTCCCTACCCAGACTTTATAAATCAACAGAAAACCAGCTGGTGCCATTAAGTTTGCCCCCCAGAAGCTCTCTGGGTAATAGTAAAAGGAAAAAACTTGGAGAAAAAGATCTACCTCAGACTGCTTTCGATGCTGATAATTACCTGAATTTTTCTTCTTGCAGCTCAGGGGTTTCACCACATGCAAACTCTGTCTCTGGGAGTAATCCCTATGTCAGTTCAACTCTTAGTGTTCCTGCAAGCCCTCGAATTGCTAAAAAGATGCTTTTAGCACCTTCTTCCCCGTATCTCCCCGATGATTTTGATAGACTTGGACTCTCAGGAACAAGTCCCAGTAGTTCTTTCTCCCCAGTGGATTTTGACAGGTCGTTCTCTGTCCAAAGAAACCTTTCCACCAGTTCCATGGAACTTGATGACCCAGATCTGGAAAGTTACAGACAGACACCAAATTCTCTGCAAACGTCCATGCGAGAGCGGAAGAACAGCATTAGCTCGATTTCAGGAAGGGAAGACCTCATGGACTATCACAGGAGGCAGAGAGAAGAGCGACTTCGGGAGCAGGAGATGGAACGGCTGGTAATTTTTTCACTTCCTCTTAGTTATCTGTGACATTTAGCATTTGCAAAATACCCATCCCAGGTCTAGCCATCAGGGAGGTACAGCAAAGAATAAGCTGCTCTGTTTTGAAATTCAAATGCAGCCTGCTCCAGATGCCTTGTTTATTATCACAATCCATAAAGCTAACCCTTACATAGCCTGCTGCTTGGATAGACGGTACCATTCAGCCATCCTGAAAAAATGCTGGAACCCATGCAAATTGTGTTCAGTTATCCTGTGGGTTCTGTTAAAATGTCTACGTACATAAAACCCACAAATTACACTGCAGGGATCCAGGACTTTTTGTTTTAGATGATGGCGCTGTTTTGTGGTAAGTGGGCAAACAAAAAGGGATTCTGCTCTAAACTGCTCAGCCTTGTGTTCTGCAGAATCAGGTATACATTGGAGTGGGCTAAACAACCATCGGCAGAGGTTTTTCTGCTTAGTTTTCATTTTTTCCTTCTGAGCATGTTCATTAAAATACAGGCCTCCTTGCTTCTCCCCCTCCCAAGACGGAGCGTAGCAGAGGGGGACAGTTTTTCTCTTTGTCTCAGTCAATGTAAAGTAGTGCATACTGCCTCAGCTTGGGATTATATAGGTAGTAAAATGTAATTTATGTATTACTGAAACAACGTGTGCATGGGAAAAGTAAAAAGGTCTTCAGAACCCACAGAGATGTTTGAAACAGTTTTGTATTGAAATTGACTCTGGAAGAGCACATAGCAGTTCTTCCAAAGGGTTTTCAGAGTGGCTTTGGGACTCTCTGACCCTATTAACATGCATTCTTATTTTATCATCCACGTAGAAACAGAGGTCATTAGATGGGCCAGTTGGTACTCCTGAGTGTTAAATTTGAGACATTAACTTTACATTTGCATGCCTTAATTCACATCTTATGAATTTGAGCAAAATGGCAATAGGATACTCCTAAACCTGTCTAGTTTACATACAGACAGCAAGCCTGCAGGAGAATTCACTTCCCAGGCAGGCTGGGGGTGAAAAGCTGTGGGGAGGATGGATGCAGGGGTAGTGGGAATGTGGGAGAAGGGAATGCCTGTCAATGACCACTAGCAATGACCTGATGCCTGTGCAGGGCCACCGTTCCCATCTCAAATCTTACAAGTGAGCAGGTTCAGGCTAAAGAATTGTAACCCAGTGAGCTGTCTCCCCACACCCCCATCTCACCTGTGTCTTTGATGCAAGTTGGTGAGGAGCCTGTTAGGCAGGCAGGAGTCTGCCTTTTCCCCCCCAGTCCACTGATCACTGTAGTTTCTAAGATACACGCTGTTGTTTGCAAGATGTGAAAAAGTTCGTCTTTGCCTGCTCGAAGGCTGTAGTGTCGATGCTCAGGTGTGAGAGGGGGGCAGGCACTGCCCCCTCCCCACTCCATGAGTGTCAGGGCATGTGCACCCCTGCCCTGCTTTGCTCCCCAAAACCTCTGCTGGCTGCAGCTTCTTGGGAGCAGGGAGTGGGCTTCCCAGGGCAAGAAGGACCAGCTGTGAGTGAAAATGGCTGGGTAGCTTAGGAAAAAGGTTGTGGGAAACATCAGCAGAAATGTTGTTTCTCCCTCTTCTTGCTGCCTTTGTCCTGCCATTCCTCTGCTCCTTTCAGTAATCTTCTCCCTAGTCCTGGTGTGTTGTGTGTGCAGAGTGGCAATTGCTTCTTTGCTTCTTATCAGAAGGTTTTGCAGGCAGCCATGCTGTAAAACCTGAGATAATCAGTCATAAAAGCAACGTATTTGTATTTCAAAGAGAACAGCCTTTTTTTTTTTTTTAATTATTATTTGTGGTGAGGTATAAAAGATACTGGGTTGTTTCAGTATTCAGTGATGCTGATAATCATTCTGGTTTTATAACTGGATGAAATGGCTACATTCCCACCCCTCAGTATTTCCTCTTGCTGAACAATGCTTCCTTCAAGTCCCAATTCTTTAAAAAGAGAATTTGCTTACTGTTTTTCCAGAGTTTTTGAAAAAAACATGATGTTTTGTGTGTTGCGTATAATTTGAACACGAAGGAATTTCCTCATGATTGAATTGATCTTATACTCAAGATGCTGCTCCGTACCTTCATTCTCTGTTTGCTCGAGCTATCTGGTAGAAGAGTGAAATATCAGGGCAGTGCCTTCTTCCAATGGTTTGAGAGCCTGAAAAATGCTGTAAACAGGTTTCTAGATCTCTGAGAAGTAGAAAGATACATATATGTGAAAAAATCCACGCATCAGTTCTTTGTATATTAGGGCCTGTCCTGTTCTGGTGTTACTTTATTTTGTCCTTCTGTGTGGATCCCTGTCCAAAGGATAGTCAAGGATCTGTCCAAACAGGGTCTTGATATATCCAGCCAGAGCTTCCAAAGAACAATTTTGTTTGCCCTTGTGTACTGACATGGGCAAAGGATCCATGTCTGCTCAGGTCTCTCTTCTTTATGGGATGGGGGAAGGTGTGAATAGAAAACCCCAACTAAAGAAGCACTCATGGGTATCAAAACTGTGTGCTCTGAGCTTTCAATGCTGTGTAAAAGCTAAGTGTACTCAACTTGAGTAGCTCGTAGGGAAATCAAAGGGGAAATGTCATCAGGATTTTCCATACTGGGTTTTTGAAGTACAGTAGGTAGAAGAACAGTGTAGGACTGCTTAAATAACTTTATCAGAAAAATAACACTCTTTTTTAGAGGACTAGAGTGCTCTGTGGCCCAGATAAGAAGTGGAGAGTATCTTTCTTTGCACCAGCACTGCCCCTGTAGCTATTCTGCTGGCACAGAGTGGCTTGAGCATCTTCTATTTGATAGCCGATATTCACTTCCGGATTTTTTTTGGTAGTAAAATCTATGCACTCATTGCAATTTGACCTAGTGTCTGCCCTTGAACTCTTCTGTTTACTTTCACTTGTTTACTTTTTCTTTTCCATATAAATTATTCTATGAGTTTTACTTGTGTTTAGTTTGCTTTTAAGTGTCACAGCCTCCTCTAGAAGTTTGCGTTTAGAGCTGCTGCTGCAGCCTGCATATGAAAACAAATGATCTGCTGTCATTGCCCAAAGAAATAACCAGAGATGAAAAAACAAAGTACAAATAGTAAAAATATGCAGGTTGGTGTTTTTAAAAATTATTTAAAAGTCCAAGTTTTAATTTGTTCCCGTGCACGAAATAGAAAAGACTCATATGTACTTGGGTAGGATTTGGTGTTTCTCCATATCTGTTTCTTTAGATCTGCTGTCTGTGGCTGGGTTCACATGAACTAGCTGAATACTGGCACCACTTCTGCTTTGCCAGCTTGTTCCTTTGTGACTTGAAGAGCAGGAGGAACTGGCATTCTCAGTCCTGCCGTCCCTCTGGCGTTAGTGCTAGGGGCCGATGGGCTGTGGGAGCAGGTGGGGCAGCACAGGGCTGCTCCTGGCACAGGCAGCAGGGTCACGGCCTGCGTCTGCTTCCTCTGCAGCCCGGCTGACCGGACATTGCATCCTGGCACAGGGATGTTTATACAAGCTGGACACAAGTAGAAGTCAGAGTAGCTATTGCTGACACCAGCCCAGGAGCCTTATAAACAAGGAAAAAGGTTATCGCTGTGATCTCATAATGTTCAATGCAATTCAATTAGCTATTTTATTTTAATTATTTAAAATTATTATTTAAATTATTTAATTATTATTTAAAGAGGAAATCTCACTCTTTTTTTCCTATCTGAGATGAAAGCCCAATTGTGGTAGCTGCTGGAACTAAAAGGGGGCCTTTCTCTTCAGACCATGGGGTGGTTGGGAGTTGAACAGCACAGGCAACATGGTTGGGTAGATATTAAGGGCCGTCTGTTTTCTTCAATAACTGCTTATTTAAATAGCAATGAAGTTTTTAGTGCTGGTTTTTAGGCAGTACAGTGTATTTCCTCTAGATGGTGGTAGGTACCTAAAAATTACATGTGCAGTAGGTTTGTGATGCCTTCCATAGCCCAGCTGTCTGTAGGGATCTGTAAATGTATGCTTGTTAATGAAGTTTTACTAGATCCAGGATTTGTACTGGGAGAGATTTTAATTTATCAATGCCTGAATGAGCAGTAATAAAATTCAAGGGTCTTATTCCACAGTCCACTTTGTCACAGTCAGAAGAGCACTGAATTTCATTAGTTTATTCAGAAGTAGGGAATAATACAGAATATCCCTGTGCCTGGTTTGCATTGATGCCTTGCAATTTAGTAAGATGTGCTTATGTGAAGGGAAAATTAAATTAAACTATTTTGGAGTTTTTAAGATGCTACTGCTTTAAAATCATGTTTAATAGAGCTTATGTAAATCTTCATATGACTTGTGGAAAACCTCATATACATGTTTTATAAATCTGTATTGGCACTGTGCCTTTTTATAGACCCTTTAAGCATAAAGTACCCAAGCCGTAAGTAAAACTGTAAGTGATTAGCTCTTAAAGGAGCCCCAGCCAAGTAGACAAAGGCTAGCTTCAAGGTAATTTTTCCCACTACTAGTATTTGACAGTCTCTATAGTATTACAGAATAGCTGCTTAACATCATTTAGTTTTGTAATTGAACAAGTGCTGTATAATAGGATAAACCTCCTGCAGAATATAACTGATGTTGATGACTCCGTAACTTTTCAGGAACATTCAGTTTCAATTGTGTTGTAAAACATTTTTGTGGGGTCTTTAATAAGCCAAATCTGGATTACATATGCTTAATTTTTGCATCTATATATGTTATGCAAGTTAAGACTATGGTCCAGGAAGAAATCAATTACGGGAGACCTGTTCTCATTTACAGAACTTAAGTACTGTGCTGGAACTCTGGTTTTCAGGCTCCTGCCCTCAGTGTGGTTCGAAAAGGAGCATCTGCATAGGTACTGTAGGGACAAAAGGGCTGGACAACGCTGTTATTTTGTTAGCCAGTGGCATTCCCTCAGGAGCGGAATACATGCCTCAGGTACAGGAGCTAATTCTCGGAAAGTCACCTGCTCAGCTCCTCCCTGCAGGCTGTCTCTGCTCTGTGCCACTGCTCTCTCCTGCTTTTACCAGCCCGCTTCTCCTGTGCCTGCTCTGGGAAGGAAAGGACGAGGCACACCTGGTCCTCTCCACGCTGCTTCTCTGTGCAGGTGTCTCTGCTGTCAGAGCTGCCTCTGAGACAGGGACATGAAATACAGGCGCTGCTTCTGAAAGCTGTGCTGCTGGTGGTAACCTCGGAGCTGAAGCACTAACCATAGCGAAACAAGGACCGGCAATGAGAAGATAAACTGGTCTGGAGTGAGAAACTCACTCACAGATGCAAACTGGAGGAAAGGGAAAGAACAGTTGGTGAACCGTTCTCAGTCCCAGTTCAAGTTTATCTTTGGAATAAACTCCTTAGAAACGTAGGGAAGAAAGAGAAAGCTTTCTCCTGCCTCTTGTCCATGAGGTAGTGAATGTACTTGTGAGAAACAAAGTTTGGGGGGTTTCTGCAGCTCTCTTCCCTAGTCTCTGTCTCTCTTCCCACCCTCCTTTTTGACTAGCATCTGCTCCCAGCTTTTTTTGAGAAGGTGGTGGTTTGTCTCTCTGAGCAGCAGTAGGAAAGCGCTGTTCTTTGGCAGCTGAAAAGTGCAACAGCCTCTTCAGGCAAAGGGAACCTGGCTGCACGGACTAGCCATAATTCATGTTAGTCTTTGTCACAAGAGATAGACTGCACATGTATTTTTAATGAAATGTGAGGTTATCCAGATCCTAATGGAACTTACCTGAAAAGCTTCCTTTTTTGTCACAGCTGATTAACCAAGGCTTGCCTTAATATCCAGATATAGCATCACCTTTACGCATTTGTAAAATTCATAAACATGATATGTAGCAGATGAACAAATCTAGGAATCACCACGTTGCTGTTAAAAAAGTGGGATATTTATCTCTGCTATTTTGGAATTTTTTTTTACAGTGTACCAGGGATGTCTCTTAATGTCATTGATAATTAGTAGCTGAAGAAGGTTGTTATCTCCTTATCCCACCCTTGTCCTTCGGCACTTAAATTTGCAGCCAGTTGTAGGTGATGTGTAGCTTTCTCAAAGCCAGGAGCAGTGAAGCTGCTCAGGCAGAAACCGCACAAGACCTGTTATCCCTCTTTGTAGCGGGGAAGAGAACTACAGAAAATACACAGAGATGTTTTAATCTGTTAGAAAGGACATTTTATGGGGAAACACACTAACAGGCTTACAAGGCTTGATTCAACATCCCTCCCTCCCACCAGAGCCAATTTTAAACCCATTTCCTGCTTTTGACATACCTTTTTTTCTTTTTCCTCTGTTGTGTTCAGTTCACAATTAACTTGAGTATTTCTTGCAAAATTATTGACTGGATTTTCCATGTTCTACTCATTTTGTGGTTTTCATTGCAAGGGTGCTTTCCTAGCTTGCTTCTTCACTGAGAAATTTATGCTGGAAACAGTTACATGCAGGTGTGCTGGAGCTGGAATGAGCTGGCTGAGATGAAATGATGAGAACAGAATGTATAAAATAACCACAGAGCTTCCTGTCCATAAGCCTCTCAGCACATGTCAAAATAGAAGTGAGAGATATCAGTATTTCTGTAATGTGTCTGAAAGCTCATCAGGAATTTCTTGAAGACTGGTTTTCCTGCAATTTTTAAGCTTTTCCTGAGCATCTGAAACTTGAGGGGGGGAAAACAAGAATCGCTATTGGTTTGCAGCCAGAGCCCCTCACCTGAGCATTTAGGCTGGAATGAGCAGTGGCCGTGCTTTGAAATTTGCCATTTCCTATTATTACCCAAGGGATGGAAGCCTGGTGTGGGGTAACCTGATACAGCCTGTTGTTGCAGGAGGGATGGGACCTCGTGTCCTGATGTCCATGTTTCCCGTCTATAACCAGTACGACAGGCCCGATGCCGTCACAACAGGGAGAGCTGCATAATTACCGGCTGTCCCAGCCAGCGCTCGCACAGGGCTTTAGGAATTGGGCTGCCTGTCCAAAAGACTTAGTAAGAGGGAGGATAGCGGCATTGGAAGGGTAAGGGAAGAGGCTTAGTGTCTGGCAGTGGTTGCCTGGAGGGAACAAGGCTTTGGAGAGTTGTAATTATGTCGACCGTTTGGGGCTGAAGGACGTCTGAGAATCTGCTGGACCTGTTTCGTGGAAAACAGAAGTTTGCAGTTGCTGCCCCGGGCTCCGTTATTTCAGCGGCTCATCTCATTGCAGGAGGATTCCAAGGAAACCTGCAGTGGGAACCTGGGAATAAGCTACCCAAAGGCAAAATTGCTCTCTCACAGCGCTCTCTTGTTTGGGTAGTGCTTGGAAAGGGGTGGGTTCAGACGGGTTCTCCAGCTCAGAAACAGAGGTCTTAATTGCGGGTGGTGTGCACATGCGGTGCGTACAACCAGGTAGTCTCTCGGTAGCCGTATAAAAAGCTGGGTGTGTGTAACCAGCGTTAAATTTTCATACAATTCAATGGCTTGCTGCAGGGAAAGCTGAGGCAGTGCATTGCCTGCCCTGTTTTGCTTGATCCTTGTTACCAATTGCTGTTGGGCATAGGAAGTGTTAGGGCTGGGAGAAGTAGCTGCTGTGCAAATCCTCTTTGCAAATGTAATGCCAGGTAGAGCTTGGAAAGTGAATATGTCTGTAGTGGTTCTTGGGGAGGGAGGCTGAGGATGTTGGTTTTTTGGCTTTTTTTTAAATACTACTGTAAAAGGATTTCCTAGAAATCAGAAATCAGATCTATAGTGCAGGTATTAATGCCAAGCATGGAACTCTCACAGTGGTCTTTTTTCCAGCAAAATTTTCAATAGACTTATGGTAAGCAATTTTTTTATTTAATTTTTTTTTTTAGCAAAAGTAACATGAAATTACATAAATGCTTTATCTCTTAAAAATGAAAAGGTAAAAAAATTCATCTGAAATAGAAGTTACAGAAAGCTATGCATAGAGTAAAATAAAACAAATATAGCTTGCTGACAGTTGATAAAAGGTATCGTAGAGATCTAGAAGTCCTTCAGAAATTAAATGTTTATAAAAACTTGAAGCACATCAAGTCAAAATGGCACGGCTACTCCGAGTCTCAAGTTTGAAATGCTGGTATGAATCCACAGGGAATTTGAGTAAACTGCTAAATAAAGATTTGCTCCACTTCTGTGCGTTTGACAGCTGTTGTATTTTAGATGTGGTGCCTCTTTTTTCTGTTAATGCTCCTAAAATGCTGTGTTTTTCAAAATGTGGACTAATTCTCTCAAAAGGAGGAATCACAGTTAACAAAATGGAAAATCTAAAAAAGTCAGGAATGGGTGAGTTCATGGAAAATCTGTGCAATATTTTGCAGCGTAGTAGGAATATAGTGTAAGTGTGAAGTGGAACAATTAGTGATTTACTTAGTGAGATCACTGGACATCTGTACATACCAATGGGTGTGGACACAAAAACCTCAATAAAAAATTTAAAAGTACATTTCACAGAAATTAATAGCTAGTTAAATAGACGTCCTAACACTTATTTATCTTTCCCATGTAGAAAGTTTTATTATTCTTAAAATTGTCCACATTAATTCTGATTCTTCATCTTGCACTGTAATTTATTTATGTATATCTGTCTATCTCTAAGTGGTAGATGGACTTTACATGGACTTTAATCCTTCACTCTAAAACAAACAAACCAAACCCAAAGCAAATAAACAAACAAAACCCCAACCCAAACAAAACAAAAAAGCCCAGCAAACTTTAACTTCATCTTTATTTTAGCTCACATGTGACACTCAGTGCTATTATGTTTTTTTGAACTAGGAACGACAGCGGCTTGAGACAATCCTCAGTCTGTGTGCAGAATACTCCAAATCTGACAGTGACCCTGCTGCAGCTACTACAGTTGCTGATGTTCAAAAAATTAACAAAGAACTTGAAAAACTTCAGCTCTCTGATGAGGATTCCGTGTTCGAAGACTCCCAGATGAATCTGGAAATGAGGTTCAGAAGCCACTTGAAATCATCTGCAAGCGACTCGGATTTCTCGGAGCTGAGCAGCCACAGCCGTGGCACTGCTGCCTACCTGCCCTCGCGAGGGCTGAGAGCTGATGAGCACTTCAATGAAAGCGCCAAGCCCCCACCTTTTGCTGCTCCCAGCTTCCTGAAGGACGCCACCGAGTCATCCTACCTAAGCATCACACCAAAGGTAACGCTCTGTAGGAGGAGGCAGTGTAATCCAGGCTTTGCTGCTTGAAATCCTCCTCTAGGAGCTGGCTGTCCTTGCAGGTGCCACGATTGGGCTGGCTTAAGTATGAGAATTAATCTCAGACCTCATACAATTTTATAAGCCATCAAATGTAGAAAATCCAGCAAAATGCAGCAGCCAGCAAATGATTATTTCAGATCTTGTGGAAGCTAATGGTACTGGAAGTTGTTTTTTTTTTTAGTGGGATGTACAGTTCAGGAAGAGTTTTAAGATTTTCAGAGGGAGAAGGATTTGCTTGAGCAATTACAGCTACCTAAATAAAGAAGGTTTCCAGAACTCTGCTTGGCATCTGATGAGATGTAGGAGGGAGGGGATGCTCTGCCGTTTTCTCCCAACCCGAGGCTCTTGTAAGAGGGGTATGTTTTCTCACACTCACATGGGAGGTGAAGAGGAGTTGCCTGAGCCGAATTTACTGTCCTGTCTCCTTTCCCAGGGTTGGACTTGAGGCACTTGCCAGATCAGCTGTTGCCTCTTGGGGATGATGCAGTGGCAGCAAGCCTCCTGCCCCTCCAACCCGACTGCTGCCTTTAATCAGCTGCACCTCCTTTCCTCTGTGCTTCTCACTGCTGTTTCATTACTGAAAGGAAATTGTCCTTTAATAAAAGGGCTAACAGCATTCCTAACCATTTCCTTGCTAGTGCAGCAGCAGCCTCCTCCAGGCTGTGGAGTGCAGGAGTGCAGCAAATCCCAGTGGCAGGCAGTGTGTTAAATAACTGGATTCAAGAGCTGGAATCAGGAGCGTAATGAGACCAAGCAAAGCCATAAAAGCAGGTTTCTGTTTAACAAGTTCACACCTTCAAAATACTTTGTCTCTTCCATTTACTGTTATTTGCATACAGTGTGATCTCCAGTGTGGTTATATGCCTAGGGTGAATTGTATTTAACCCCTGCTACACTCACAACTTGAGAGTCAATAAAAGTGTGTGTGTAGAAGAAGAGAGAGGTGTGATAGAAACACATTTTCACTTCCAAAGGGTTATCTCTCTGGAAGTCTGTTGAGTCTTCTGGTGTGAAATTGTGTTGAACGGAACCATGCTATTATGGCTTGACTTGGTCTTTCCATATTAAAAAGGTAGTAACACATTTCACTTACAAGTTGCGGTGGTCTTGCATTTCTTTCCCATTTGTTGCTTTCTTCATGCAAGTCAGAGATCCCATTTTAAATCCTTATTAGGAAGTTGAAATCAAAGATGTTATGTCAGCATTATCCGAACAGGAGACTGGACAAAAGGAGGCTTTCCTGCTAGGATTACTATTGCTAAATCAAGGAATGCCATTCATTCATTCATTGTAAAGGGGGTTCTGTTAAGCCCTGAGAAAAGCAGCAGCGAGCAACTGCATTAATGAGGTGCAGCTCGTTTTAAAATATTGAGCTCCGATTTGTTCAGGACGAAATGCCTGCTCTCAGAGTAGCCATTCAGTAGCTGAGCTGAGCCTCTTCTGAGCAAGGCTGTGTGGCCCAGAGGTGACTGTGAAGCCCTGCACACAGCCCACCTCTAATCCTGGTTGGGGATAATGAGCCAGCAGCCTTCCCGGAGGAAGTGGATTGCAAACCCCTGGGGTCAGGTGAACGTGAAGAATGCATCTCAAACTCATTGAACTGTTTGGTCTAGTGTTTGAGGGTGTAAGATCACAGGTATTTTCTTCATAATCTTGTTTAATTCTTGTTTAATCTTGTATCTAGTAAGGAAATGGCAATGAAAAGAGGAACATTAAGGGTGCTCCTTCCTCAGTGCTACCTAGGGAGATGGAACCAACTTTTGTCCTTATTTTACAGAAGCCGACCATCTTAATGGCTGGTTACAAAATGTCCTATCCTACCTCCTGGCCTCTATTAAATGAACAGCTGAAATTGACATAAAAAGCATCTTCATCTGTCTTTGTTATTTTTATAAGGGAAAAATTGGATTTTTACAACCTAAATAGCAGAGCATGTAAAGTATTCTCAAAGGTTAAGTTTTAGTAATTCCTTTGGAATGGATAGTATTTACTGTTAAGTATAGTATTTAATTCCAATGCCTGGAAGTAAAGTATCATGTTTGTTTCTCTTGTGCACCTCCTAAATATAGAAATAGCAATATAGTAGATAGGAAATATGTAATGGGTTCAAAACCAACAGTGCCACACTTGCCTAAAATTAAAACTATACGAAAGGGGGCAGAAAAGACAGTGTTTGCCTCTTTTTGTAATGAACCACTTGTGATGTGCAACTGCAGATACCAGAATGCACCAGTGAAGAGCAGAGAAGGCAGGAGCTTGGTCGACTGGAGGAGGAGCGCATAGTAATACTGAATAACTTGGAAGAACTTGAGCAGAAGATCAAAGATTTAAATGACCAGATGGATGAGTCCTCAAGAGAGGTATGAAATACGTTTTTGGTTTTCAGTGTCTTGCTTGTTACATGGGTCTACACAGCATAAGTCTGATGGGTTCAGCAAGAACATAGGGAACTTGTGGATGTGTGTAGCCTTCATATTCGGTGCTTTTTCACCAGAATCACAAACCTGGCAGTCTCCTATTATGAAGGGTATTTTTCCCCAGCTGGAGGATGCTTATGATGCTTGGATTAGCCTTTCCCAGCTGTAACCATTACACTCTGAAGTGGAATTGGAACAATCTTGCTTGTTTAATGGTCACTCAGTTGATCCAAATACCTTGTGTCACTGGGGAGTTTTATGTGGTATCTCCTGTGACTGTTTAAAGAGAAAGGAAGTGAGACAACTTCCTTTCAAACCTCCTTGGCTTTACAGTGGCAAGGGTATGTTGGCACCCTCTTGACTTCTGGAATCTCACAGTTGCAAGCTAAGCTGGCCAGGCATTTGGGTTGTGCCTGCTCCAATTATCAGCAACAGGAAAGAAACAGCTGTTCCAGAAGAGTTTCCTATGGAGCCTGGGCACAGAGACAGTATCATAACAGGAGGAAGCACAGAGAAGAGATAGAAAACAAAAAGTTTTGGAAAAAAGAATCTTCAAGCTAAAGTTGGTTTGGACTTATTTTGCAGTATTTTATGTTGCAATTTTACTTTTTCTCAAATTTGTGACCTCTTTTTAACTTTTGTGGCAGAAAAACTTACGGGGTTATTTTTTTCCCCTCCCCTTTTTAAAAAATATTTCTCTCTTGTGAGCCAACTCATTCCCCTCCCCCCTGAAAATAATGTGTATCAAGATTTCTTCTGAATCTGGACTGCTTCTGAAAGATGTTTTGTGTTCCTAGTTGGATATGGAATGTGCCCTTTTGGATGGGGAACAGAAATCTGAAACAACAGAGCTGCTGAAAGAGAAGGAAATATTGGATCATCTAAACAGAAAAATAGCTGAACTGGAGAGAAATGTTATTGGTGAAAAGACAAAGGTAATTCAGTTATTGTAGCATGGTGGGTGCTCTGTTCCCCTTCATCTTCAAAACATATTTATATGGTTAATATTAACGGAGCTTATTTGATGAAGTACTGCCTGTAAGTAAATTTGCTTGATAAATATGGAAGAAAAAATAATTGTTTCACCATAATTTCGCTTTAACAGTATTGTTTTCCAAGGTATGATTGACAAGCAAAATATAGTAAGCTAAAGTAAAAAGACCTGACCTACCGTGAAGATAATTTTATTAATAAAAATGCCGTATAGGGCTTGTACTTGGGTTATCTGTTGTTTAAAAGAACAGTATTAATTGAACTGTTCCAGTACCCTCCATTATAAGTTATATGATTTGGGGAAAAAAAAGAATTATTTTCTCAGCAAAGGAACAAAATGAAAAAGGGTGCAGTTTTTATCTAATATCATACAGAAGATATAAGATATCCATAATGTATGTAATTTTAAAGCAGTTATATTGTTTGGTTTGCTGACTGACAATTTTAGTACTGTAGAATATTCCTTCTGTAATTAAGTCTCAGGAATTAATTCGTTTTGATATACAGTCACATACTTAATATCTCTCAACTACACAAGAAATAGATAGGCATATATTTCCAAAATAGGATAGCAGTTTAATAAGATTTTAAGTGCAGAAATGGGAAGGGCCTGCAGGATGACGTTGTCCCCCTCAAGCCAGGGAGTGCTGGTTCCCTCCAGTGGGCTCTTTGCTGGCCTCTCCAGGCGTGCAGTTCCCTTCTCCACCAGGGATGTGCCACGGCCAATAATACCTCAAGGTCAGGAAGTTTTTCCAGGGGTTTCAGCCAGTGTTGTTTCCTTTTTAAATTTCATCCTCTACCTCATAATTTAGACCTGTCACTTGTGGAATTGCTCTAGCTAGTCTCTCCTCTTTTCTTAAGCTTTCCAGAAATATCTGGAAGTCTTCTGCATTATTTGCTTTGGCTTAGACAAGCTGCACATTTTTAGCCCTTTCACAGTTCCTATTTAATTCACGCCTTACAGCTTGCATTGTTTTGTTCTGAGCTTTCTCTCTTTGATTTCTGCATGCCCCGTCAGGAGCCTGGCTGCTGTTTTGTGGCTGTGCTTATCAAGCCTGTGTCTGAAAAGGAGAATGGTGCTCCCACATCTCCACTCTGTGGGGAGACAGTGCACATCCAGTTTGAGTTTGAACTTCCCTGGACTTCCCTGTCTGCACTTTTCCTTGCTCTTGTGTACTCCTCACTGATCCTTCAGCTTTCAGTGTTGCCTGCGGTCACATTTTAAGTTGCCTATGGGACATGTTTCATACCTGCTATTTAGCAGAAAGATGAGTTTAAAGTGGTTATCAGCAGATAGGGTGTGCAACCAGATACCCTTCAAAAGATGCTGCTGGAAGTTTTGGTTGGTAAGTGGTAATAAATAACATGTTCAGAAATTCAAGAGATCTTTGGCCGTTTGTACTGGTTCTCTAGTAGCCACAAAGTTCAATTAAACTAATGGAAGTCAATGTAAAATGTGGAGGAAATTTAAATTTCCTTGCAAACACCTGACAGAATGTTAGTGTGTATGTAGCAGCCAGAAAATTCAAATGACAGGTCTAGTTTAAATTTTCAGTTGAAATGAAACATGGAAAGCAGCCTATAAAAAGCACTTGTTGTTTAAAAGGCAAGTTCACTCAAAACATTTTTTTCAGTATGAGGCATGGCACTAGTCAGATCAGTTACAAAATTTTAGTTATCTTTTCTTTTGTGTTCCTCTTTGTTTTAAGCAAACAAACAAACCCAGCTGTGTATGTGTGCTCTAAACATCAAGCCATGGCTCAGTTAATAATGAAATTATCTTTGTAGGAATAAACTCACAGTTCTTTTTATTTTTTGGAATATGTCTGAAAGCATTGCATAAAAGTGAAAGTTGAAAACAGAAATGGGAGACAAGCTTCTACAAAAGGAGTAAAATATAAAGTGACAGCTGAAGTGTTCCGGGGAAAGTACTGTCAGCCAGCAAAACAGATGGCACTGATCCTGTCAACAAATAAAAGTTCTGGCTAGCTTGAAACGGTAGCATTTTTTAAAGCTTGATTATTGTGTCTGTTGAAGTTCAGCCATGCAGATGTGATGCAAGACAGTCAACATCTTGGCTCTGTAGTAATACAGGATCAACCCCCACCCACAAAAAGGGGGCTCAGCTGGAGATGGCAGGTGGTCCCTTTTGCTGAAATAATTTGAAACTTAGGACAGAATTAAGGCTTGGCCAGGAGTTTTCACTCTGCTGATGGTACTTTTTGTGTTGTTTCTTGCTAAAACAAGTGTCCCGGTGTCCCCAGGTTGGTCACAGTTTCTATTAGTTGCCTGACTATTTCACCCCTACCAATACCTGGGGTCTTGGTTTTAGTGGGGCTTCAAGGCAAGAAGCTGTTGGAGTCCCGTATCTCGAACAGTGGTTACATTTCTGTCAGGGTAAGGGAGTGATATCTGAATACACCACATGGTGTTGGTTGTCTGGAGGTGAGAGGGAGAGTTCATTTCACTTGTGAAACGATGGTGGGGCATTAGTGCTGTATATGATGGCACTTGTCTCTGGAGCAACTTGAGCATCTCTTGGAATTTGCCACTGATCTTGGCACCTGTTTGACAGGAAACTCCTGCCTGCTTGAGTCTGATCCTTACCCATGCACCTGTTTGAAAAACTTGTGAAATTCTTAAAAAGAGAGATAATAAACTACAACCTAATTATTGGGCCATGTTATGTACTTGAAATGGACTGTATATAGAAGCTCTTGTACTACCTTCTACCTGATTATATGATTTTTTTTTAATTTTTTTTTTTTAAATGTCCTGTGCGTATTGCATTTAGGTGAGGACACAAAGTTTTGCCAACTTTTTCAGAGTATTAAAACCACAATTTTTAGTCCTTGCAAGGCAAAAGAATTGACTGGAAAACATACTGGAAGTCAGAAGGCAGGAGTGAGTTCAGTTTTGGGCTGTCAGTGTGCTCTTTGCTGTGGTGCAGTGTCTCTGCAGTGTCCCAGCCCCTTGCTTGTAAACCAGGGATGTATTTTGTGAGTGGGTTTGTACATTATATGTTAAGCTGCATGCTGGTCTCATCTGAGCCCTGTGCTCAACCCTCTCAGAACATGAGGCAGGACTAATGGTGGGGGAGAACAAGTGAACCGGTGGGGAAGATGGTGTAGTGCCCACCCTCAGGTGAGTTGAAAGCATTTCCCTTGCCTTTGTGATTATGCCACCACACACATTGTAAGGAATGAAGAACTTGTGTTTATTTACTTAGGTTTTGAAAATCAGAGCTATGGGTGATTGATATTTCAAAAAGGTGACAGAACCTTTCAGCACCCCTGCAGGACTCAGCATAGTTCTGCTGTGGTGCCTTGTCTGCCAGGTACAAGTGCTGTCAGGACTCAGTTGTCCTGGCTGAGGTAGCTACTTCCAGAGCTGTTCCACATGCCCTGTGCTTTCAGCTATGCTGGAAACCATGCTAGGGTATGGAGAAAAGTCCAACTTTGCCTTCTTGGCTCTTCTTTCTTTCCTTCCTTCTTTCCTTTCTTCTTTCCTTCCTTCTTTCCTTCCTTCCTTTCTTTCTTTCTATTTGGTTTCATCTATAGAAAAAGATGATGACCTACATATGTGACTATCAGCATTTAAGCTATTAATCACAAGTTCCATTTGTGCAGGGAGAGCGCTGGTAAGTCCTTACTAACACAATTTGACAGATACAGCTTGAAACTCTCTGGGAAAGAGCTTAGTTATGGATCTTGATGAAATTACTTTGAGCACAGCCTGCTCTAGAGAGAGATGAGCTGGGCAGTACTGAAAATGAGCAAGTAGGTGAAGCTTTTAGCTTTTCCCTGCCACCAGGGCCTAGCTCCCTGTAATTACCATGGCGGTCGTTCTGTACTGTCAGTGTACAATAATGATGCTGTTGTTTCCAGTAGAACAGCACCTCAGGTCCATGGTGCTGTTTGCATTTATGGCTTCCTTCTGATGAACCTTCGCTCATGAGACTTAGATCAGGATTGACGTTTGTCTATAAGGAAACTGGAGAAAATCATATTTGCCTGATTGAATGTCATTCAGCTCTGCAGTGCACTTTGTTTGCACACAGTGCCTCTTTAATCTGTTCCTTTTTAAAACATGCAGTCCGCCATATGTGGAGAAGGAGGGTTAATGATTCCCCACACCCTATGTCTCCAAGTAAAGCATGAGGTTGAAAGTAACAGCATAGCCAGGGAAAGAAAGAATAGATCAGTAATCATGAATAAACAGGAATAACTGAAAATTAGTAATGAATTCAGCAGACGTGCTGTGGGAGGTAATCACAGCTAAATGGGAGTTTTGGCAGACCATTTCAAAACAAGTATTTATGCAAAAGTTGAGACTCTTAAAAAAGAGAGGGAGATTATTCCTTTTCTTCTAGAGGACCTTTGCCTTACGTCATGGTAGAAATATGTACTCTGGAACTCCTTTATCAGCCTGGGTTTCCTGTCCCTCTTCAAGAGCAGAAATCAGGAGCAGCTGGCAAGGGATAACTCATCCTTTTTGGAATACATTTAATTTTGTCCACATGCTTTTGTGAAAATATTTTTTCAGTCATTAACAGAATATCCCAGACATGCCAAAATATTTGAAGCTCAACCTCTTTGCTGAATTAGTACTGCAAAGACTTGCAATAATAGAGTCAAGGAAAGAGCAGCTGTCCGATGAGCCATCAGCAATCAAAGTTAAATATACTGGTCGCCTCTCTCCTCAAGCCTTTCTCTTCTGGATGCAAAATTCCTGCTGATGAATCTGACAAATTTATGTCATATAGCATAGCCTCTTACATATTTACTGGTCAGATTCCAGTTCAGCAAGATGTAAGCAAGTATTTTAAAAGGATGAGCTACCATGTCCGTAACATTATCTACCTTCTTAAGACACAATACACAAGATTAAGTGTTCTGAGGAATACTGTGGATATATCTACATAAGGATATCCTGTAGAGAGAACACTAATGAACACAAAGATGATTACAAAGACTCAAGAAGAAAAACCTGATTTCACAAGCTTTCTTTTAAAACATTCATGAGAGAAATATCAGAATGGGTTATACCTCTAATGGGAATCCTCTTACTGTCATCTATAAAGAAGAAGACTCTAAGAATTTGAACTTTCTAACTTGAATTTTCTTTTCTTGTGGTTTGGATGATTATTTCCTCATTTACACTCATGAAGGAACAGTGCTCTAGAATCAAGGGGTTTCTTTTGCTTCGCCATCTGTTCACTAGGACAACACATTGCAATGGTCAGAGAATGAGCTTAGAAATTCCAAAAAATTTGAGTTGTCTTAGGAGCAGGTTAATGTGTGCACCTATTGGGATTTTTTTACTTGAAGCAGAGGGATCACTTACTCTGATTTAAAATGCTTTTTAACAGTAGATGAATACATGCATCTGAAACAAGACTGAGATCTCTTGTATAGATGCCATCACTGAATACCAATTGTTATGTAATAAATTAATTACCACTCATAAAGTAAAAAGAACTATTATGAACAACCTTCTTCTGTCTTACTATGCTCCTTTTCATATGCCTGGCATACTTTTTATTTTCTCCCCTTAATAGCTTCTGTCATGAAACCCACAGGGATTTAGTGATAAAGAATTAAATTGTGGCAAGTTTAATGCATCTGCCCTTAAAGAGATCAAGGAATGCAAGAAAGAGTAGTCTGAAAATACAGAAAAGGCGCATGTACAGTTGGCACAAGAGACTGTTTTATTTCAGTGGGGTTTTTTAGTCAGTTATATGCAGTTACATTTCTCAGAAACCAGTGAGAGTTGTGAGACTAGCTGATTCCATACTGAGAGGGAGTGAATGTGCATGTCTGAAGTTTAGTGTGGGTTATGCGATGTTGCTACCTTAAAACATGATGATTTATAGGTGAGTTGGACTGAGGAAGATCCTGGAGTACTTCAGACTAGAACATGGAAAATGTAAGAGGATATTAGAAGTGATTCATTCAGCTTGTTGAGTTTTTTTCTTTCATTTGCCTTGTAGGCTTATTTACAGTTTCTCTCTGAAACTAACATATACCTTCGGTTTTGGAGGGAGATTTTTTTTTTTTGTTTGGGGTTTTTTGGGGGGGTTTTGTGTTATTTTGGAGGGCAGGGAGATTTGGAAGGTTGGTGAGTGAGCCCAAATCACCTAGCCATACAATTCATTTCACAGTGAGCTGGTAAAAATTAGAGGGTGCTTACTTGTTCAGGGATTTTTTTGTCCAGTTTTTAGATAGGTTTTTGAGAAGCTTTCTCTATTTCATCCAATTTACTTTCATTTCTTCAGAGTTTCTATGAGTTTGTGGAGGAAGGTTGGTTCAGAGGGCACATGTTCATGCAGCCACATGTTGCTCTACAATTTTAGCCAGCCTGCCTGCCTGCAACAGGAGACTGGGATGAAAGATGAATTGAAAAGCAGCAGTTCTCTGCAGAAAGGGTGTGGGAAACCACTAGGGCTTAAAGTAGCAGTACTGATCAGGCATAGGGCATCTTTAACCACTGGAGACAGCACTGAAGCAATTTGTTTCTCCTTCTTCCTGTTGTTCCCATTCCGACAGGGACTATGATTGCCTTTAATACCATCCTTTTCTCTCTTCTCTGTCATGATCATCTATGAGATGTGTTGTACATATAGTCTTTTCTTTTGCTCTTTCTTTGCCCTAAAATCAATTCTACCAGATCTAAAGACTGATTTCCTTTTCTGACCCATGTTGATCATTTATGGTCGGTGTTCATACCATGTGTTCTCTGCTGACATCCCGTCTGTGCCTTTGGGGACAGTGTCACACGTCAATTCTTTCTACTGCTATCCTTCACGATTTCCAGAAGTCCTCCAAAACAGATCCAAGCATTGCCCCAGCATCATCAAACCCAAAGTCAGTCCTGCTTTGTATTCGGCCTGACCCCACCTTCGTTCATAACATGCATGTGGAGGTAGACCATAGGCCAAGTTGGGCAGTAGGCCAAGACCAGATGTTGTACTTGTTTTCCCAGGAAATTGGATGTTAAGAATTCAGCCAGCCTGCAGTTGATGTGCCTCTGGCGTCAGCACTGGGGCTGTCTGCAGAGAAGTATTAACCAAGTCCCAGCTCCTGCGGTTAAATGAGGATGAGCAGCAGGAGCGTGGGTTCTCTTCACAGCCATGCCGCCGGCTGCTCCGGGGCAAACAGCTTGTAGAGTCAGCCACAGACCTGCCTTGGCTGCATCTTGTGCTTGGCTTGTGAAGTTATGAATCTTTCCCCTTCTAGAAGAATTTGCCTTGACTCACTTACAGAAAACACTGTATGAAAAATTTCTCACTCACTTCTCATTTCTCATTCTCATTCAAATTACTTTTTGTGAATTAAATGGACTTCACCAATGCACAGCCTGAGATGTCAGCAAACTTAACTCCACAGCTGCAAAACATAAAATACCTCTCATTGCTGAAAGTGATATTTCCTGTTAAGACTGCACATTTTGAAGGGAGACAGTTAGGTGGGATGTTAGCACTTCCTATGCTATAAATAGACCAGATGAGTATCACTTTCAATCTCAAAGGAATACATTTCTAATTTCTTGAGGCATGTAACAGTATCCCTGGCAGGAGTCTCAGGGAGTTTTATCCTTGCTGATGATGTCTCCTCACACTCGAGGTTTGACTTGCTCCTTGATGAATGAGCATGCCTGTAGCAGTGCATAGACATTTAGAGAGCTATTCATAGCTTCAGAGGCACTGCAGCTAAGGTCAGAGAAGTCCTTGCTGCTTTGGATGGCTAGGTGGGCAGAAAATGCAAGTGTGAAACAAGGTGGCAGACCGTGGGTTGAATGTTAAATGGACAGCAGAGTTTGTGAGGAGGGGAACCACCAGTTTATTCATAGCTTTCCTTCCATGTTGGAAGTAAGGACGATTCAGCAAATGGTGCTTCTTGTGGACAGAGGTCTAGAGGTGACTTTGCAGGAGTTGCATGCTTCTCCCTCATTGTGCAGCTCGCTCGTGCTACATCCTCTGTATTTCTGATCCCTGTTGCTGCTGTTGTAAGACAGAAGCTAGGACAGGAAGTTCAGGTCATAGAATATGCTGGCTTAGTTGCTCATTTTCACAAGCTTAATAAAAAGTATTTGTGTTCAGCATATTGTTCATCTGATTGTATGAACTGAGAAGCTGCACATGTAATTGAACATAATGAAGCTGGGAATCTGGTTGACATTGGACTTGAATAAAAATTCTTCCTGTTGTTGTTTTTAGATACTGGGAAAACTGAATCCCAGCCCCTCATCCCACTCAGATTTAGGGATAAAATCATAAAGCAAGCAGGCAGTTAATACATGTTTATTACTATGCCTCTGCCATGCATAAGGGTTTGAGAAACTTGTCAGGCATAGCAAAAAGGAAGTTTTCACACAGTTTGAAATGGCAAGTAGTGTATACTAGAAGACATGCCTTCTCTATGGCAATGTCTGATCACACTACACCTGCTGCGGCACACATTTGATTTCAAAATTAAATCATAGTTGGGAGTGGAAAGAGTGGAAATGAGTAGATGCTGTGACAGAATTCAACTGTTCTTGGAGTAGCCAAAATACTGTTAATTTTTGAGTATTAGGGAGAGCTAGAGACCATCTGAAAGGAGATGCATTACTACAGAACAACAAGTAGGAAAAGAAAGCTATGTAGGTGTGATGCTAGAAGATAACTGAGAGCCTGGCTTCAAGGACTTACTTGATTATTTATGCCTGGCATATCAGGCGTAAATTGGTTTTTTCCAGTTATTAATCACTGAATTGGAGAAAATGCATCTGCTGTGTTGGCCAGTGTAGATGTAAGTGAAAGACTTGAAAAAATGCTCTGTGCTCTGATTTATTGGTTCCCAAGCTTTGGTCCACAGATAAATAACAGTCTACAGGCAGCCTTTAAGTGATGTGCAGCCAGTCTTTGGAGCAGTGTTGCACAGTAAATCATGGAGTATTTGATTACAAAGATTAAAAGGCCAAAGGCTTTGGAGGGTGAGAAGCAGTGTGCTGAGTACTGCTGCTTGAGTGGAACAAAAGGAAAGCTGAACTAGATGAAGGAGACCAGGGAAGCTGTCCCCTGTGATGCCCATGAACAGATTACAGTTCCTATATCCTGAAGCAAATTTGCTGGATCACTTGGTGTTTCTGCTGCAACAGGATTTCCTGGCCCAGAGTTATTTCTTTATAATGCTCTATCTCATTCTGGCTTTTCACTGCTTGCTAAATGTTCTTATCTGTACAGAGCTACACAGGCATGAAATTCATTCTCCTGGGAAGTGTCAGATCTGGGGGGTGTTCTGGTGGGGTGCTACGCCCTCCCAAACCGACTCTAGCAGAAAGTCGCTTGGCAGCCACTGCATTCACACAGACACACACGCACGCTCCGGAGAGCTTCTTCAACAGGTCGATGGCAAAGAGGCAGGAAGGGGCCTTGTGTGGAATTCCACGGCAGAGGTTTATTTCAGCTCCACCATGAAAGGTAGCCAGGGTGTCTTGGGGTGACTCTATCATGTGTATCCCCTATCACACTGAACAATGGAAAAGTCCAGGTTATATAGGGGGGATGGGAAAGTATCAGGGACAAGGGTGGTACATAGGCGGGACCTTGACATATAAGGGGAAAAGGGGCAGGGAAATCAACGGGCCAGTCGGGGAAGCAGAACTGGGGTACATTGGCATGGTAGAACAAAGCATCCCAGGAGGCCTCAGCCTAACCTGGGGAGATCTCTCGGGGTTTGTCCCTTTCACTCACTCCCACAGGGAAGGTCCATTTCTCCCTCCCTTCCAAACTGCAGTCATTTTCCGTCCACTCTGCTTTCTAAAAGCTACTCTTTCTCTCTCAGCTTCATCAGTTACCTCACTAACATGGCTACAGTTTCCTTATTTTATTTCTTGTTCCATTAGGTGAGACAAGTGTTTGGGCGGGGGGCTTTAACAGTCATCCAGGCACAGGTCCAAAGTGCAGTGATGAGAGAGAGAATTAATCACCCCACTAAAACGATGAATGTTTTGTTTTGATCCTTTTGCATCCCACCATTGCATTTCAACTAACGAGGTTTCTGTCTCTGACCTGCGTGCTTCAACTGTTCAGTAAGGTTGTGCCACACACTGTCATAATCACTAACAACTGCTTGGGTTTGAAGGTAATTGTCTTTATTTTCTGGTTCATGCTTCAGGAAAAATTAAAACTTGATGCTGAGAGGGAAAAACTAGAGAGGCTTCAGGAGCTTTACTCCGAGCAGAAGACGCAGCTTGATAATTGCCCTGAGTCCATGAGGGAACAGTTACAGCAGCAGCTGAAGAGGGTCAGTAGCAAGTTTCAAGATTGAACTAATTTTTTTATTTTGTCGATTTTAAATTTTTTTTTTTTTAGTTAAGTGTAACATTTTCCCTTTCAAGTATCCAGTGTCTGAACATATTTGCAACTTAGAATTGTTAATAGTCACGAGGGTTATGGGGTTTTTTGTGGAATGCTGATAATAGATTATGTGCATGATGGCAAACGAGTAGAGTGCAAATGTGTGGATTAGAAATCATTTGGTGTTGAATGTTTTTACAGCTTTGGGTCACTTGCCTGTAATTAGCCCTTTAGGCCTGCTGGGTGACGTGGAAGCTGTTGTGATATTTGGATGGATGGTGGAACATCATTCCTTACCTGTATTAGCAAAGACAGGAATTGGCCAGTAAATGACCATCTCAGTGAAACCATGGATATCTTCTTTTTTTCAATATAAACTTAGCTGTTAGCCTGAACTGTAGTTTGAAAAATTAATTTTGAAGATTTTACCACTTACTAAAATAGCTTTATTTTGTTCTATATTTTCAACAGTGTCACACTGGTATAAATAAACTTTGCATAAAGTCTAATTGTAACTTGATTTTAGTTTGTGTTATTTGTAAGCAAAAAAAGCTACAGTATTGTCAATGAAGACACCATTATTTTCTGTGGGAAAATCTTAGTATGCATTAATCTTAAGTGGGTTATACAGCACAAATAGTTAGCTTTAGTGGGCAGGGGAAATAATTTTGAAAGCATCAGTATGGCAAGCTCAAGAGGCCATCTAAAAGTTGATTCTTTTTTTCTGTCTTGGGTGTTTATATCAGGAATAAAGGCTGTAATGGCAGTGATGGAAAAAAGGCTTTTCTGCTTTATAGGAAATACTCTTTAGATGTTGTTTTATTTGCAGAATTCTATTCTGTTTTTTCAAAGAGCAAAAAGTAAAAAATCTGAGCTTTGGAAACAACAATGTTAAATTCTCAGTTGCTACAGGAGAAGTGTGCTGATTTTGAGACACTTAAAGATTTTTGTAAGGTACCTTAAAAAAAAAAGGCAGTATTATGTAATATCTCATACATATTAAAAGGAAAGGAAGCTTTTCCTCTGCAGTCACACGCTTGAATGTATTAATTCATGAGATGCTGCAGTCTTGTTGCTGTGGGATGGTAGTAAATCTCTTTTCACTATTGACCGCCAAGAGGCTTCTAGAAATCTGTTTGGTTAAATTTTTTTAAAATTTTTTTTGTTCCTGGCAAGTTGTCTTAATAATGATTTTGGATTTGAAAGTGGGACAAAACTTGAAATGTGGGGGTGTAGTTAAGTGTCCAGTTAGTTCTATTGCATATTATTCCAGGCCAGTCGTAGTGGAAGTTAGCTGTGGCTGCTGTGGTCAATGCAGTAGAAGTTACCATTGAATTAGTGCCCAGGAGCTCTCAAACTGGTCTCAAGCGTGAGAGCAGTCACGAAATGATTGTAAGTATTGTACCTAAAATAGGGAAAACATCTTCCCCAAAAATAACTAGGGCTCCCAACAAAAGAAAGACACGGACCTGTTGGAGTGAGTTCAGAGGAGGCCGCAAAGATGACCAGAGGGCTGGAGCATTTCTCTTGTGAGGAATGGCTGAGAGAGCTGGATTCAGCCTGGAGAAGAGAAGGCTCCAGGGAGCCCTTACAGCACCTTTCAGTACCTAGAGGGGTTTTCAAGAAAGCTGGAGAGGAACCTTTTAAAAAGGCAGGTAGTGATAACACAAGGGGTAATGGCTTTAAACTGAAAGAGGAGAGGCTTATATTAGATGTTAGGAAGAAATTCTTTACTCAGAGGTTGGTAAGGCACTGGGACAGGTGGCCCAGAAAACTTTTAGACTCCTCATGGAAGTGTTAAAAGCCAGGTTGGATGGGACTTTGAGCATCCTGGTCTAGGGTAAGGCTCCCTGCCCATGGCAGGGGTTTGGAATGAGATGATCTTTAAGGTCCCTTCCAACCCAAACCATCCTGTGAAATACCTGAGTATTTACCTCTGCAACATGTTATGTTGCGCTACTTTACTGACAACGAGAAAGGCATGAAGGAGAAATATTCCCTTGTTATCTGAGGCTTCAGTACCTTGGTAATTTGTGCCCAGGGGAGTGGGCAGCCAATTTCACTGTAGCCGCTGGCTGCAGGGTGGGTGTGGAGTTTGGGTTGGGGTGGGCAGCTGGCAAATTCTTGGCCTCCCTGTGTCTGAAATGCATATACACTCTCCCTGTTGGGCAGGAAGTGTGTTTTAAATGCCCCCAGTTAGCTTTTTCATTATTGATTGCCTTCTCTAAAGTCTGTTCTACTGCCTCCGTAGCAATTATTGTGGTGTACAATAGGCTGAATTTACTGACTTTCATGGCTCAGGCAAAGCCCTTTTGGGTTTTTTTGGGATGCTGAAGATGTCTGGCCAGTTCGAATGAAGCATTTGTGTATGCAGGAAGCTGCTTTCCTGTAAATTTTAGCCCACACCTTTGTTTTTGATCTCTTCACTATCTCCTACAAGTGAAGAGCACATCTTTGGAGAGTAAGGGGAAGATGTTTGTATTCCATGTAATTCGGATTCTTCAGTTTCTGCATCCTGTGTCTTTCCCTGGTACACTGGAACCTGGTTTTGAATTCCTTTTATAGAGACCTACCTTAGTAGTGGCTTATCTTGGCCACTAACCTTTGCCTTAGGTTGAAATAAGAAAAGGAACAAGTTTGCATTCCTTCCAGGATGTAACTTTCTTGTGTAGCAAGTTATGTACAATGTGTTTATTTTAGACAGCCTTACTGTTTACTAATACTGCAATTATTAAAAACATCCTTTTCGTCAGGACTCTGAAACTTGTAAGCAGGAATTCATATTATGAATGCACAGATGTTGCAGGAGGAAGATTAGCATTAATTTCTTGTGCTGAAAAGCACCATGAGTTTTATCTCATCATCCCTAAGCAGAAAGCAGTTGTATTCTTGTTTCTTGGTTCATTTCTGCAGCATTCAACTTCTTCTTTTTCTGAAAAAACATGATATCAGTTCAGGGGAATGCATAAAAGTAGGCTGATACTTTTTCTGAAGTGCTGGACCTGCTGGCTAGGGTGGATGACTAGAGTCCTTAATTGCACAGATAGCAATTTTAAGCAATTAATTCCTTGTGCAGTTCTCTGGGGGTACTGGTGTGATACTTTGTCCTTTTTGGTTGGAAAGCCGATGCCCTCTGAGTTTGGCATGTGACAACCTCACCAGGTAGGTTCAGGCTTTGGTGGTGTCCCAGCCAGGCTACAGCAGAGCCCAGCCACCTTGGGAGGCTCCACTTGCTCAGAGTGCTGCAAAACAGCTCCCTCACCGTGCAGGTGCTTCTTAGCAAGAGGCATAGTAGGAGTGATGGTGAAAGCAACATCAAAGTAATAATTAGCCCTATTTACTCTCTTATTATGAGAGTAGGTCATTAAAAGTATTGGGATCCTGGTGAGACATGTTGTAGGAAATATATAAATATAATTTTAGGTTGATTTTTGTGTTTGTTTGTAAGTACCTCTACTGTGGTGTCAGTGAAAGCACGATTGCTTTTTTTTATATTACCTTTTTTTTTTTCCTTAAGGATGCTGATATTCTGGACATAGAAAGCAAACACTTTGAAGATTTAGAATTTCAGCAGCTTGAACATGAAAGCAGGTTAGATGAAGAGAAGGAAAATCTGACACAACAGCTCCTGCATGAAGTAGCTGAATATCAGCGCAGCATTGTCAGTAGAAAGGTAAGAGCACCAACACTCGATTAATTTGTTCTTTGTTGAGCGTAAAGGCAAGGAAATGGATCTACAACCTGCCCATCTGCAAGAAATAATGCAAAACATTCTTCTTTGAAAGAATTTTTGAAGCAGAGCAAAGACAATGACCCAGTGATATCCCACACAGATCAAATAATGCACTTCTCCAAGAAGAAAGAAATTAATAACATTTCAGGACCTGTGTGCATATTTCATTTGAAAATCAAATCCTTTAATTTGCTCCAAAAAAGTACCAAAGCTTTTTTTTTCCCTTTTTAAGAAAGGAGATTTGTACTTTCTGGACAAAACTACAGTTATTTTAGGGTTGTTATTGATTTTGCTGTTAAATGGTTTTGTTAAAATAACAGTAGAACACCAAATTAAGAAAATACAGTAATTTAAAAAATTAGTTATAAAGGTCAATTCAATCTATTTCAATCAATTAAATACCACTTTTTTTCAGAAATCAGAGGCTGGATCTCTAAACCAGTTCTCTTCAGTATATGGATGCTTGTCACTGTATTATCAAAGAATATGTGCAATTATTCTTTTGTCTCTTGAATAAGTTTTCTCTTTACTGTCTAATTCTTATTTAATTATCTCCTTCAGAGCAGTGAGCTGTCTTGTAAAAACTTATTTTCCTGCTGCTTAGTCATGCATATGAATAAGTGAACTTTCATGAATAGGATCGTTGCTGCAGGTTGTCTTGAGATTTGAAAATAAATCATGTAAATTGTGGTTTTCTTCTTATATTAGGAAAAGATTTCTGCTCTCAAAAAACAAGCCAATCATATTGTCCAACAAGCACAAAGAGAACAAGATCATTTTGTAAAAGAGAAAAACAACTTAATAATGATGCTGCAAAGGGTAAGTATTTTTTGTCTTTCAAGCATTTTTAGCACGCAATAAAAGAGCATTTCATAGAATAAAAGAATGTAGAGCACAAGAAGAGCATCAGTTGTGCAGAAGCTAGCAAGTTGGTAATAATGTGACAGACATTCACCTTTAAATAAAAAGGAAATCATTTACACTTAATCAGCAGATTTCTTAAGAGAAAACACTACTGGCATTTGATAATCAAAGAGTGTTGTAGAGGTGCCCCCTTTCCTGAGGATTCAAGCAGAGGCACCCACCCACGTGCTGAAGCTGGAAGCCTGTGCTCCCTGTGTGGCTACCAGAACTGTGCACAGAGTGCTCAGATTTTTGGCTTGTAATAACCCCTGCAACGCCATGAGATGAGCTACTTCACATCAGCTAACATCTGGTTAATAAGCTGGCGTGAACCGTTCATGTCCATTTTATGTTCTACTTTTAATCATGTTTAGTTCACTAAGCAGAATCATCATTTTCAAAACGCCGAAGGAGCACTTACTTGGTTTGGCTGTGGTTGTTTAATAAAGTCTTTCATTTGCTGTTTGTTCTGCACCTCCATTTTTTGTTCAGTTCTATTCTCAATGGATGAAGCTGAAGCTCTGGTGTGCAGTTTCAATCTTCTATCCCAGTGTGTTTCTTCACATAGTTAAAGAAATGCCTAACATTTATTTTCACTACATGGCTATTTAATATAAAATGTCTGGTTTTAACAGGAAAAAGAAAATCTCTGTAATCTGGAAAAGAAATATTCCACACTTTCCGGAGGAAAGGGATTTCCTGTCAGTCCCAATAGTCTGAAAGAGGTAAAGAGTTTCTCTGCTTTTGACTTTACCATAACTAACTTTTAATAACGCTTCATACAAAAGCACTTTAGTAGTTTGTATTTAGTGAAGTCCTAGTCATCAAGTCTTTACAAAGTAATTTCATACAATTTTTTTAACTTATTCATAGAAGTCTAAGTTCATTAGTGAGCAAAAATAGCTTCTCTTGACATTCTTCCAAATGTAACTGGTATCGCTTTAATCTGTTGCTGTGGAGAAATGATTGTTTTTATGTGTGTGGAGTGTGTGTATATGTCTGATTTTCTCAAAATAGACAATTAAACCTTATTGAAGTGAAGAAGAATGAGATCTGGGAATAACTGTTCAAGTACAAATATAGTTTGGTCTTATTTTTGCACTGTAGATTTTATCATTGCCTCCTCTCCCTTAATCTAAGGCTCTTTGCTAAAGCATGACAAATGTACATTTTGTTCTTTTTAAAAAGCATTGATTTGAAGACTTCAAGCTATTGTGGTTCTAAGATACATATTGAGCTATTTATTTCAATTTTTTGAATAGTTAGAGTAAGCAGGAAATTTAGCATTTAAAATATACTGACAGGTATCTATGGCTGCTTCATTAACTTCTGCTTAAGAGCTCTGACTGGACTTGCTGGATCTGCTTGCATTGAAGCCCTGAGCAAGGTCTGCCACATCTAATGATGTAGGTGTCACTCTGGGAAGTTGGGCTCTCTAAGTCTAAAGCAACCACATATCCTTTCAGCACCTGGGAATTGGCATCTTCCTTATCTGATCTCCAAGTTCCTGGTGTGCAGTTTCACATGCCCCTGGGACTGAGCGCCCTTCCTCGCTTGCTTAGACTTTCATGTGTGACCTGGACATCTGACCTCCCACCAGGACATCTAAGCAAGTCTAAGCTTCGGTTTTTTCCTATTGAGATGGATCTGACCATTCTCTCACTAGAGAGTGGGTGCTACCTGGTTGGTTTTTTTCACATAATGGCTTGTTTACTCACATACTTCAAAATGCAACTACATTAAGTGAGGCTACACTCTTTTTAATGAAATGGATTATTCAGTAGTGTCATTCCCATCACAGCAGTGAAGTCAGTTAGGACTTACTCCAAGGCAAATTAAGAGGAGGAACCGCAGGGGTTATCTGTTTCATCCTCAGTGTTTCCATAGGCTCTGCCCTACAAAAGAAATGCCTTTGCCAGATGTTGTGTTTGTCTTGGTCCAGTTTAATTCTTCTCTGACTGTCCTGGCACCTTTAAAAATCAGGCACCAAATGGCAGACAAAGCTTACAGAGACTGCCGGCACAGCAGTTCATTTCACCATAGGGTTGCATCAGTCAAGTCTGTGGTCCAATGTTTGCCAGCCCTCTTCACCAAAGCACACATTTGTAACCCTCTTCCATGCGTTGTGAGCTGACTCACTGCCTGCACAGCAAGAGAGAGGCTGCTTATCCCAGTACTTAAATAAGCGAGGAAAATCAATGCTGTTTAAAAGTCCAGCATTGACAAAATGACTTGGATGACTAATCTGACTTGAAACCATTTATTTAATTGAATGTTATAGGGGCCTGAGCTAGCGCACAGCACAGTCATTTGTTCCTTACTTGTTTTTTTATCCCCATAGTGAATCCTCACTGGTGTTGTGAGTCAGAACTGAATGTTTTTCATATAATGGTGAAAGTGTTTATATCTTTAAAATGACACAATATTGCATTATAGAATTGCTAAGTTTTGGTTACTGATAAACTGCCACTACAAGATGGCTAAGCAAGTTTTATGTTAATTCATAGTGGACTCTATTTTACCGTAGTGTTGTCACATGTTTTGAGAGATAAACTTTAGTATCTTAGCCAGTTTCCTCAATTAATTGGTCATCAAATAATATGAGAGTTAAGATTTGCCTCCCATTTGTAGAGTGCTTTGTTCACTCTGTATGTATGATACATAATTTTCCAGAATTTTCTTATCTGCTTGAAATAACTGATATCATACATTGAAAATTATGCTAATAGATAGTAATGCTGGTATTTCTTTTCAAATTGTCTTCTATGATCACTGCTAAAGTTAGGCATTTCTAAAAAGAAGAAGTACTATAGCAGTCTGTGGCTTCTCTTATGGAATTGCTGAAGTATAAACACTGGTATGTCACTATGATGGTGCAGTGATAGAAACACAGCCCTTGCCACACACGGTCAGTGTGAAAGCAGCTTAACATCTTGATTGAAAAATAAACATATTTCTAGCTCATCTTTATGACATTGCTTCAACAGTGATTTATTCTTCCTTTTAAGCCATAGCCTTGTTTTCTATGGATTATGACATTTGACTTTGTACAGCTTGGTATCCTATGCACAATGGATTAGAATCCATGTTTTACTTTTTAAAAAAACATTTGTGCGGTTAACACTGAAATACATGCAATAACTATATTTTGCCATTACATCTTAAATCTGCTTGCATAAATCTTCTCTGCAGGCAGAAGCACACTGATGTTCCTGCCATCCCTCAGTCCATCACCTTCTGTATGACTGCTTAATTTAAGAAAAAAAGAAGCAAATTGTAATGGCTGCAGGGCTAACACTAACAGCATCTTAGCTGGGTCTTCTGGTAACATATAAAAGCTAGAAGTGTCTTCCAGATGATGCAGATGGGAGATTTGTTAGTGTAATTTATGGGAATGGCTTGTCCATATAGAAGTTCTTCCCGATTCTGTTAGTCATTTGATTTACTCAAATTAGTTTAATAGTTAGGCAGGAAACAAATCTGTCACTGTTGAGCTCGGGACGAAGAGAAAGGACATGACCAAAGTCCAGAGAAAATGGCTGATTTAATTAATTATAAATCAGTTTTTATAAGTTGAGTCGCCAACATGGCAAAAGATTATTGGACCTCTGACCAACCACCCATCAGGGTGAGTGGTCAGTCCACAGAACACCCATTTCAAAATATTTCTTGTTAGGATATCATAACAGTTCCTTGACAAACAACAGGTGCAAAGATACAGAAATAGTTTACAAAAACCCTTAACAGTATTTTGCATAGTTTCTGTGAGAACCTTATGTTTCTCACAGAATGCAGCAGAAGGCTGAAAAATCCCTCTGCTAAAGCTTTTCAGTGTCCACACAAATCAGGTTATTTTATTTAATCAGAGACAAAAAAAACCTAAAATATAAAGATTTATTCTTCCTTTTCACCCAATCTGCTTTCCTGAGAAAGAGCTACATAATTTCTAAAGAGTGTTTGCATTTTAGTAAAATCTTTTGGACATTTAATGTACATTTCCATTTTGATTACACAAATGGTTTTGGAATTAAATTAAGAACTGTTTTCAGAATCCAAGTATTTAACATTCAAAAATCTTGATGCTAATTTTATTTTATTTATGATTAAATATTTCAATGATAACAAATATTTGACTGAATCACTCTAAACTAACTTTCATTGTACTGGATACATTAATACTCTTGCACGTCTTTTGGCTTTTGCTCCTTTTAACTTCTGAATTCCTCCTTTTAGGGCTATATCAGTGTAAGTGAAATTAGTGAGCTGTATGGCAATTCCACGAATATATCCCCTTCCACTCAGACCCCCTCAGATGTTGAAGCAGTTGCCACTGAGCCTTCCACGGCTGTGCTGACGAGCCAGCCACAAAATAAAGAGGTTTGTTTGAGAGACATTTCCCTTTGTTTGCATTGTTCTTTCATGGCTGCCTTTTTATTTTCTTTATTTTTTCCTTTTTTGGTAATTCAACATGTAACAAACTGACCCTAAAGCAAACTACCCTCTGCCAGTTACCAAGTCAGATAACAGATTTAATAGTAAAGCTGAAGGACTGCTCCAGCCATAAAGTGTCATTGATGAGGTAGATGGGACTCAGAAGGCCAAAAAACCTGAATTCTTATGACCCAAGCAACACTAAGTGACAATCTTTGCTTGCCAAACACTATAATGTAATGCACCTTTGGGAAACAGTCTGTGGACAAGCTTATGACAACTTGACTAGTGGCGTTCAGGTGTTCATTTTGTATGTTTTGTAGCTTCTTTTTTTCCCCCCTGTAAGGTGGCAGAAGTATATCTTGAGTAGTTGTGGGAGATGAATAGCTTGTACCTATCTTAGCTATTCCACAGAGTCTGTCCAGTCTGTCTTCTAGCTTACTTTCTTTTCCTCGTTCTTTTGAATATTTTTGCCTTTGTAATGACTAGAGCAAATTTTGAATAAATCCCCTTTTAAAGGAACAAAATAACCTTATAATTGTAAAGCCACGTACCTTTGCATTGCAATAAGGCTGAAACTGGTTTCGAATTTGGTATTTGTGTGTTCCTTCTGGTAGTTCAGTATGCCTTGAGAGTTGCAATAGAGCACACCTCCTTTCCTGCTAAACACTCCAACAAACACAGTGCTAAAACTGCAGCTTGTATGTGCCGTACCTTTTGAGAAATTCCAAAAAGAAAACACTGTGTGTAATTTCTCTTTTTTCTATAAAGCTAAGATCACCTCTCTGTTCTGGATTTGTGTTTCCTCACTCTCTTTCTCCTCGCTCTATTGCTCAACTTCCATCAGTCCATTGGCCTGAGGTCATGGCTACTCATGTAGATCCTATTCCTTTATCTGATACACCTCCACCTCTGCCAGCTAAGAAACACCGCAGGCAACAACAGGTAACAGATTCAAAGCTGGTAACTTGGGATTATTTTGTTTTGTTTGCTTTTGTTATGGTGGCCATGAAGTTGATATATTAGAGTGATAGACTGTAAGTTGATTGTGCTTGCAGAGCGTTGCACTTAAAGGCACTGCTCATTTAAAAATCAACACGATATATTATAGAATGTTACTGAACAAAAATTCACCTTATATTGATAATACAGAGGCAAATATTAATATTCAGGAGCCATTGTAACCACTGTAACTGTTAGAGGACTTGCAGCAATAATGTATGTGTGAACTCCTAAATTAATTTTTCATATACATTTGAACAATGCTTTTCAAAAGCTATATTGATTTTAAGCCACCAATTCATTAGAATAACTTCTAGGGAAAGGTTTTCCTTTGTAATTGGGTTCCACTTGTACGCTAGACTTGAATTTTTACACCAAAGAACAGATACAGGGACATGTACATAAAATGTGCACATGAATTTAATGCACTTTTTTAATCAGTATGACTTTAATGTGCTGGAAAGCACTGTGAAGCAGGAGGTGCTTTGTAGGTTAGATTTTGTTCTTTTCCAGACTATCATCTTCAGTATTTTCCATATAGAGTATAACTGAGCAAGTGCATCAATTCATTTTGTCAAAACTGTAACGAATTCCCCGTGAAGCATTTCAGAAATCTGGAGGAGCGCAAGAAGCAGCACAGGGAGTGCACGTACCTGAGCGATACTTTACCCCGCAAGAAAACGGCCCCGTCTGTGTCTCCCCACTTCAGCAGCGCTACGCTGGGACGCAACATCGCAAACAAAGTACGTGGCTGGTGCTATTGACAGCCTTCCAGCCTCTGCAGGAAATCCTGTGTTGTGTTAGAGGGAAGGCTGGGTAGCACCCAAAGCGTTATGTAACCCCCCAAATTCACATATCAAGTTGACTTTGAAAGGACTTCAGGTTTATTAACAAATGGGAATGTATATGAAACCTTCTGCGCTTCCAGCCATTCTTGTGACCTCTGAAAATGCTGTGCTGTAGTACATTAATCATAAATGCACCATTTCTGTCTCAAGGATTGTATTTTCAGGCTGGTTTAAATTGATTCTAGAGACACAACTTGTTGTTTTCTTTCCTACTGAAGGCCTCTAAATGGTAAAGATAAAGTTACGTATAAAGTGAAAATACTCTTTATTTGTGACATGGTAAATCAACAAACAGCAGGAAGGTGGAGGTACTACTTTGAAAACATTTTGGCCTAATAGAGACTGTACACAATGGAAATATCCATGGCTGATTGATATGACATGACATTAATATCCATGACAAAGCACATTATTTTGCCATTGCTGATAAAAAAAGTCTTGAAATACAGTTTTAAGCACGTATTTACAAAATTTCCTGCAGGGACATTTACCATTAGGACAGAGCAACAGCTGTGGCAGCGTACTTCCTCACTGCCTGGCAACCATGACCAAAGAGTCGGAGTCGAGAAGGATGCACAAAGGTAAGACCTTTTCATTGTTTCATTTCTGTTTAAAATCAGTGTTCAGTTCTTCAGAAATAAGCCTGAAACAGGCCTGTGAAATAAAAATTTACTTCTTGGTGACAAAAGCAAGCTCTAAATGTAATTGATTTTTTTGATATTGGCAAAGTAAGATGTTAATATTAGGATATAGGTGCATGTGTAGTTTTGAAGTACATGGTCACCAAATATAATCCAGTAAACAAGAAAAGTATATTGAAAGTGCACATTGTGTTAACTGGGTGATTTCTGTGAGTGATTTTGAAGCAATATATTACATGTGCTTTCTTTTTTTCTTCCCCTTTTTTTTATATTGGGATTTAATTTTTTTTTCACAGGCACATGTTTTTGCCTGGGTAAATTCCCCAGAGAGAGATAACTTTAAGAAGCTGGGACTGTGGTATTATAAGTGGTCCTAAATATTTGGGCTACAAAATAGGAAGAGGGAGAGAGCTGTTCTGTTGTGGATAGATGGCTGTGTTTTTTAATAGGGACACAGCAATTCTGGATCCAAAAGCAAGCTACACCTCTGAAACTTGATCTTGTAGGCTACGGGATTTTGTTGTCTGTTGTTTGTTGACTTGAGTCAATACACATATTTTCTGCCTTTATGAGATGTATTACTCAAAAGTGTCCCATCTTCAAAAGGAGGCACTCCTCAGTGCCATCTGTCAGTTTATTTTCTTTCCAGCATCTGCATCACCATTATCGGTATCAGTGCAAGAGGTCCTTGTGTAGAACTGCACTAACTGAGCCTGAGCTGAGCTAGATCCACCCCGTTGTTATAGGACTTGTCAGAGCTTGCAGCTGTTAAAGGTCACAGTGATGACTGAGGTCAGTCATATGCACCAAGATGACTCAATGCAGGGATGGAACAAGCAAGCTGAGAAAGGATCGTGACTTAGTACAGCCCCTTTATAGAGCTGATCCAGTTGTGATTTGTTGGTTTTGAGCTGTAGTTATGCAGCAGGCCTTACACAAACCTGCCGTGTTGCGGCTAATTTATCTTTATGTATTTCAGGTACAATACAAAAGGAGCTTCATGCTCAGCTTGTGTCTTAGTTTGAAAGACAAGTGTCTACTAAGGAAGGCAGGAGCCTCCCTTGGAATGGAAAATGCAACCCCCTTCACTCCAAATTATTATAAATTTGAAATTGAGGGGCTTTCAGGCAAAGATATGAGGAATAGCAATAACAGTTCTTTTACTAATATATATATATAACAAAGCAATAATACAGAAACACTGGTTTAACCTGACAGAGCCAGGGTACGACCTGACACCCTGCCGGGCAGGGTGGTGGTAGCAGTCCAATTAGGTGATAGCTGCAGTTCTCTTTGAAGTGGTTCTGTTGAAGCGGTGATCTTGTAGAAAAAAAAGTCTGTTCCTCCTCAGAAAGTCCAGTGGTGGTTGTGTAGCTCTTGTCCTCTGGGAATCCAGTGGAAAAAGGCTGCTTGTGCTGTTCCAAGCCCCAGACTATATCCAGGTGGGAATGCTTGGCTCCTTCCCCCTGGGCAGAGCATCTCACAATGGGATGGTGAGTCACGAGGTAAGGCACTGATGGGCCCATTAACAGGAGATAGTCCGGAGGGAGGAGGCAGGGAACATTGCTACACCTGGTTTCAACAGCTCATAAAGATGGTAATAGAATACACTGTAACCCAGGACAGCTTGGAAAGCGCCTTCGATGTAATACGCGTGCAAAGGCGGAATAGCTTGCAATTATGTTCAGACTCATCGTTGTGATGTTATTTCAGTCTGAAAATCAATAGGGATGTTTTGGCTAAACTCTGACAAGAGACCAAATATTTAAAATTGCAAATATTTCTGTAAAATGGTTGCAAAGAGTGTTAGTGTGTGACCTAAAACACAACTTTAAAGCGTTACCAAACCAAACCAAAACACAGGCAAGGGTTTTAAAAATAAATTACTTTTAATGTTTCATTTTTTTGTCACGGTGAAATTACGACAATCTAAGAGTAGGGTCAGATTTCTTGTCTTAAGAGTGAGAAAGAGAGAAACCTCACGAAACAAAATCGAAGTATGGCATGACAAAGGAGAGAGGCAGGGGAGAATGAGAGAGATGTATTCTTTGGGGCAGTTGGCATACCACTTTTCATGCCGTTGAGGAATCATGTGCTATATTGCTCATCATACTGGTTGGCTGTTATTCTTTGAAATAGCAGCAGTTTGAATGGAAGTAGCAAATTACGAAGAGAGCCTTAAGGGATTAATTTGTACTGGGAAAGAGGACAGTTCTAGGTGTCCTTTTCTGAAACATCAGCTTTGCCAAAGGGAAACAATGCTGCTGACAGGTGCTTTATTTGAACTGTCACAGGATTTTCAAAGAGTCATTAACGGGAAGGATATACAAACACAAGCATAGTTTGTGGCCTCTCTTGGTAACTACTAAAGGGTTTATTCCCTTTCTGTTCAACCTCAAGCTCCTTGAATTTATTGCTGTTGGAGGAATTTGAAGAGTATAACTGCTTTTGCACTGAAGTGCCATGTTTCTAGGTTGGGGAAAGCTCCTTTGTCTGGGTAACACACCACAAAAGTGTTTGCAGGGCTCTTGCTGCACTGCAGTGCAAAACTCAGCAAGGACAGGAATATCCAAGTCAGGTGGCTGGAGTTAGATTCCAGTGCATTTCTAGCCAGCTATACGGAAGGGCTAGAAAAACAGTCTTCAAGCACCTTTCATTCAGCCTCACAGGTAAAGCCTTAATAAATGTCATGGTTTGAGCAGGGAAGGGACTGAGTTTAATTTGGTGGGATTTCTGGTTTCCCCTCACACTTCATATCCATGCTCAGCACACAGAGGGAAAACAAACTTTCTTCAAAGTCAAAAGTAAAGAAAGTGCATTTCTGCGGAACAGTGAGATTTGGGTCGTGTTTTGAACATGATGTACTGCTTCAACACACCACACAAGACCAATTAAATGGAATATCACTGTCCATTAAAATTCTGAAATCTTACTTGTGTTCCACTAAAATCAACGGAACTTGAGACTGAATAACTAAGATTAATTTCAGCACACATCTTTAAATAAATCTTTGAAAACCAAGCCAAATGTCATGTCAGTGAACATCCCTGGAGATGTTTTTTTATTCCATCACTCAATGATAAATGTTTATATTATAATAAGTACAGCTTATTTATTGTAGAAACATTCTTGAGGTAGATCAGGTTTGCCTTTTCAGACTAAATTAATATTTTTCAGAAGATTTACTAACAAATCAGTGGAACTCCATAAATGTACAGAGTCTGATTATACTGATAAATACAAGCTCTCTAATCTTCCTGCTCCAAAAGTTAGTTGTTCACCTAAAAAGGTGATGAATAGGTAAAAAGTGTTCTTTACCTGTCATGTGTAGTCAGTCAGCTCTTGCTTTCCCTGCGTTTCTTTCCCCACTTGACAGGTTTTTCACTCCGTCAGTTTTCTGTGGTCAAGGTGATCTATTGCAAACGACATGGGCATCTCGGCTTCCTGATACCTTGGGCATAGAGCTGCACCCAGTGCATTGGAACTGGGTTCAGGGGAGAGCCAGGGTCTCACAAGATAAATGCCACTTCATCCATTCAGTCTGGAGGCCTGGCTATCAAGCAGTGACCCACAAACTGCTGTCCAAAGAGGATGATGTGCTCCAGATGTGCTGTTAGTAGCTTCCTGTGCTCCTTCGGGCTTGACAGCATTGAGCAAAGTTCTAGACCAGATGTTCTGGTGTGTGCACATAGACCTGAAAACAAGTATATTCAACGCCGGCTGGAGGCAGTAGCAGCTCAGCTGGTTTAAAGATACTATCTGAGTGTTATCACTACACTAGTCATGGTTTGAAATGAGTTTTCTCTAACATGCTTTCTCCAGTTTTTCTTATTTCAGTCCAAGAAGGTAAATGTAAAAGTCTGAGCTGAAAAAAAGCGAAGTTAAAAGTGAAATCAGGAAATTAAGAACAGCCACTTGGGTTTGAATATGGATTTCAATCTCATTTTCTTTATGCAGGAACAAGTAATATCTATGAATAAATTTTAGGCTGGATGCAGTAGTAAATATTTTCATAGATTTTTAAGTACTAAATAGTCTGTGTTCCAGGATTATCAAATGGTGTTCAGTCAGTCCTGTGAGTTCAAGAATTGTTATTGAAAGAAACAGTCACTGTCAGTAATCATAGCCTGAGTTAAGAGCAACTTAAATGTTTCAGAGGACACATATTTGTTTAAATCATTAGTGGAAAAAGGTATTTCTTAGCAGCCATTCATGAGGTATTTTTGAAGGACTGTATTTATAAATTCACCTGCTGTGTACATGCCTTTGTAACCAAACCATATGCAAAAAAAGAATGAAGAAGCTGCTATTTGGTACAATCTCAAGACCTCACCCTGCACAGGGGGAGGCTTGGAGCTCCCACGGAGTGCTGGGTGCCAGAAGCTTGCACAAGGACAGGCAGGAGCAAGGAGGGTTAGCCAATGCACTGACTGCAGGATGGACTCCAGAAGGGAAGAAGGAACGGTTAGCTGGGAATTAAGGTGTAAGACCAGACACACTAACCAGCACTGGGAACAAAGCTGTTGGGACAGGGAAGTTAGGTACCAGCAAGATGATTATTTATGTCCTTTCTAAGCTCTGTATAAAAAACCAGTATACTGCAAGCAAGGGATATTTGTACAACAATTTAGAAACTTTTCAAAGCAGTCTGCCTTTTTTGTTTGTTTTTCACTCTTTTTCTTGTCAAACTCAGGAAAAACCAGAAAAGGTATGAAAACATCCCTTTCCTTGGCTGTATCTCTCATGTGATGTTTTTCCAAAAGTACCAGTTGCATCAGCACTGTCAAGTAGTTCCCAGACTCTTGAAAAACTTTTAAATAATTGTTAAATAATGATAGCACTTGAAAAATACTTTTTTTCCTGCTGTCAAATAACCTGTCACAACAAAACTTCTGAGTTATGCTAGTATCTGCAGAGCTGTGGCTTTGCACAGGCCTAATTTTTTGCTTCTTTGCTCATAGCCACACAAGTAGAGCAGAAAATTTAGAAATCTTTGCAGATCTGTGGGTGACAATGACAAGGTAGACAGACTTGGGCTTCCTACTTAGGCGTGTTTCCACACAACAAATGTATCTTGACATGTTAATGTCAATCTTTAAAAAGAAAAAAAAAGAGAAAGAAGAAAGAATAGGAATAAAAGAAAACTAAAAGAAAAATGTAATGGGATCATTTTCATAAAATACTAGTGTGTTTTTTACATACTTGACAGTGCCACTTTTAATAACAGCTTTCATCTTTAGTTCTACCCTCACCATAATTTTGTGCTGGTATACCTGGTTTTTGTGATTCTGCAGTAACGCCTTTGGAATATTTTTCTTTGATGACTTGGCTTTATGGATATTTGCAATATTTTTCTCAACAGTATGGCTGTTAACATTGTTAAGTTTATGTTTGCTGCAGAGCAGTGGAGCTCTATAGTAAAACCAATGCAACAACATTTTAGCTCCTGTATCAGCTTAGACTTGACTGATACAAATCTTGGCTTGTAGGAAAATTTTAGTTAAGTGCTGGATCTTACAAGGAGTCTAATATTTTTAAGTACATGTTGTGTTAATAGGCACCTGAGCAGTTAAAAATTCCTTAACCAACAGATGGTGCCTGCCCAGTGTGTAGGTGTGGCTGTAATGGAGGCAGGTTGGTCGGGAAGCCTGGTGGTGTTGGTATGCAGCTGATCCTGAGCTTTGAGCTGCCTGCTGCTTACAGCATGAAGATAAAAGGAGAACACTGAATTATGCTTTGTTTCTGTGAATGCATCTCATTTTGCAACCTAACAAATGTTGATTTCTTGCAGTGTTTAGTTACATTTGCATGACTGCATACATTTAACTGATAAATGTTTTCCTCAAAAATGGGTTCTTTATCATAAGGGATAGAGTGTTTGTAGCTGCTATACTGCTCTATGCCTTTTAGATGGGTTTATTTTTCAGTGAAATATAAATTAAGAATTTAAGATTTCTGAGTAGGCAAGGATTTGTAGAGGGCTCAACAGAAAGACATGTATTTGAATAAAGTTCTTTCAGTAATTAATTTTTTTCTCTCTTTCCCTAATGAATCATTGATTACCATTTCACAGGAGCAATTAGTCATTCCAAAGGTTCGAGTATGAAAGGTAATTGCTTATCTGCAATAACAGAAGCATTTGCCAAAATAAGGGGAAAAAAGCAAACCTCACATGTGAATCATTAACACCTGTGTTGTGTGATGCTATTATTTATGACTGCTGAGGTGTATTTGTGTCACTTTTGTCTCTTTTACTAATTGATGCAATTGAACTTTTATTGAAATTTAGTGTTCTTTTAAATGGCAAGTGAGTGCTGTTAGATCTTTAGAAACCAGCTTTAACTATCTCCAAGGAAGTTTTGTATGGTACTGTTTCGATCCAGTGTAGACCCAGAAGAGCAAAGAAAGCCAAGTTTCTGTGCATAAACCAGAAAGAACTTAGAAGGTTCAAAATATTCCCAGAAATGAGATTAAAACCAAACGAGATTAAATGTTGATGCCAAAAACTTGATGTATGTTATTTGATAGTAGAGAGGTAAAGAGAAGGAAAGAGAAAAGAAAGAAATAGAAAAAGAGGTGTGCGTGTGGGGTAGGGGGACAGGGAGAGGTGACAGGGCTTAGGTGGAGGCATATCACCCATCCAGGGGTCCCGACGACGTCTCGTTGCTCCCCTCCATCTGCTCTTCTGGTGGTGAGGGTCCCCCGTCGCCGCCGCCGCACGCCCCGCCACGCCGGCACACGCCGAAGAGGAAAGAATCCCGTGGGTTAATATACGCTTTGGGCAGGTGGGAACGCCCGCGTACCTCCCCTGCAGGGGCCAGCTTGGCACTGTCCCTTGTGACACTGAGGGTCTGTTGCATTATCTCTGGTGCTCTGGTGCAGGGTCTGGGGACCCCTTTGGGGGGCCCTTTACTGGGCCATGACACCCCCTCTGCTGTGGATGAGCTCCCCCCGGGTGCAGGGCCCCTCAGCTGGGCTCCTCTGCACAGCGGAGGATGGGCGGTCACTGCGCCTCTCACCAGAGGCTTTTCCAGCACACACCCAAGGCCTCTCTCCCCCACCCTTTGGTGTGAGGGCCTGTGTGAGCCTGGCCAGCTGATAGCCCCGGGGCTGTGGTCTCCACCTCGGGGGTGTTAAGCTTGTCCTTTGTGAATGTCCCCAGACCTGAGTTGTTACTTTATTTTATCTTCATCAGCCAGCAGGTCCAGGGCCTCTCAGAGCCCCTTGCAGGGTGTGGTGGTCTTCTCTGCAGTTTTTGTAAAAAAGTCCTTCATGAAAACGTTTAGGTCATAAACTATAATATTTCAGTCTCTTACAGGTACAGAGGGAAGTGAGGAGGAAACTACCTTGGAAATGCTTGTAGGGCATAGTTTCTTTAATGACATGCTTTAATTATGCAGCTCCAGACACACTTTTCAGATAACTGCAGTTGTTGGCTCTCTGAACTGGGAGTCTCCCTGCTCTGGCATGGCAAAAAATACCAGAGAGTAACCTTGTATGTACAGATAGGGAATGAGAGTAAGGCAGAAAAATATTTGCACTTTAAGCATGTTTTCCTAACATCAGTGTCTTAATAGTGTCTAGTAAAAACTTTTACCTGGACCTTGCTGCGTCTGTACATTTGTCTGCATTTTTCCTTTGTCTGTTTATCTTCAATATGTGGAATGTCAGTGGCTGACTTCCTGTAAGAATGTGAGGTTTTCATGTAGTCTATCAGTCCTTCCTAATCTCCAGCTCTGCCAGCAGCTCAGAATTTGGGTCAGGAATGTGCAGAGAATATTATAAACCCGACTGTCAGAACTGTGAGAAAGTCTCACTTCTTGCATTCATTGAAGGAAAAGATGAGCAGTGCAGTTGCATTTGTAATCACATAGATTGAACAGCCCTTGAAAGGGCACTGTAAAATACTTCAGCAGTTAAAATGACAACTGTCATTATACTCTCCATCAGGCAAGCTCAACAACCTCTCTCTAAGTCTGCATTACTTTCAAAGTGCAATGGAGGCATGAGATAAAAATAATTGTAAAGAGACATTTTCAAAGGACACATAGACAAACAAAGTTCCCTGTGTTCAAGAAGGATGACTTTTCAGAAAAAAAAAGGGTTTTGTGGAAAAATAACAGCAGAACCTTTGCAGGAGCCTTATTTTTCTTCAAAATCATTGCGCTGTAAGGATCTGCTTCAATCCTATAGGGTGAACTGCAGTTTCAAAACTCCAGTAAAGTACCTTTACACTAGTAACTATGATTCTGTAACAAGGAGCCTGTATTATTTCAACTGAAACTAAAAGTCCGATTGCAGTTACCAGACGGCAAAGTTTCCCAAACAGACAAAAAAAATCCACATTCAATAAAGTCAACCAGACCAATACTCAAGCATATTGACTATCAGGAGTTTTTTCTTTTTTCTCTAATTAGTCAGTGTCATTTCTTCTAAATCCCTGAATTTAACTGCATTACTTTCCAGATTAGGCCTAATTTTCATTTTAAAATGTAAATTTCATTTGTTCAAATTAGATTTCCATAATACACATACAAGAACATATACTGAAAAGTCAGCTATACTAACGTGCATATATTTGAATCCATCATAGATAAAACATGTATTTAAAGCTTTTATTTCAGTGTGATTAACTTGTAAAATTCACCATAATATTGTAGTACCTTGGTCACAGTGCAGTAAAGACTGAGGTGATGTTCAAAATGCTTGTGCAACTAACAAGTTATGTTCCTGTCACATAATTTTTGTGTAAAATCAGTCTTTCCTCTGTACTTTATAGGGTATAACCATCAGCGCATCTGTGAAAACCAAAGGCAGAAGTCAACAGAATTCTACAGCAGAACAGCATCAGAATCCAATGTGTATTTGAACAGTTTCCATTACCCAGATCGTAGTTACAAGGACCATGCCTTTGATACGTTAAGCTTAGACAGTTCTGACAGTATGGAGACGAGCATATCAGCGTGCTCACCAGATAACATTTCCAGGTAAATCTTCTTTCCTTCTGATCCTGCAATGGTCATACGGGCATGATGAAAAAAGAGAATATGTACATGTTGACACTAGTTAATAGTGTGAATGCTGCTGATTGGTTAAGAAAATGTAAGATCATTTGACAGGCATCATATTTGTGTAGTTTCTCATAATCAGGTTTAACTACATCTCACCTGTTTATTGAAAGATGGAAAATAAAAATACAGAAAAGTTAAGTGATAATGCTGAAGTCTACAGAGCAGTCAGTGCTTCCTCTCGTGGTCACTACAGGGAGAGAATTTCCTCTGATAGGAGATTTCTCAAGGACATCTGCCACTGATGATGTACACTTGTTCTACAAGTCCAGCGTGTTAACCAACTAGATGCTAAAGCTGAAACACTTAGGCTTCCTCCAACAGTCTTTTTACCCTTTCTTCTCCTTTTTCTGGGTCAGTAAAAATGAAGAGATGACACTGAAACACTTGCTTTTCTCACCCTCAGAGGCTGTCAGCTCAGACACCATTTCTCAGATGAAAGGAATTTCCATGATCTGTGTTAAAAGTCCAGATGAGTCTCAAAACTGTGTGCAAACAATTTTCTCCTGACAGTCTGTTTTTTATTTCTGACACTATGGCAGTGCTTTCATTCCTGCTCACAGTCGAGCCCCAGCAGTTTCAGAAGCATAAACAGAGGCTGATAATTAAATACAGCTTTGTTGCAGCACTATGAATCCCTTGTGAACACAAGGACAGCTTTTTTGGATAGCATGTTGTGTTTTACTTAGCATCTGTTTGCTGTGGCAGGGAAGCCCCCTGATTTCCCCTTTTAGTCATTATCACTGCAGTGTTAACAGTTTCAGAAAATACCAGTTTCAGTCATTCTGCTGGTTGGTTTGTTTGGGCTTTTTTGCATTGGTTGCATTGGTTTTGATTTTTTTAAAGGAAAAACATTAGTACTTGGATTTTGAGGATTTCTGTTTTAAATGGATAGTCATCAAGTTTCTGATAGCTGGAGACAGGCTAGGAATTAACTCCGTGCACTGATCTAATGTGCCAGTGATATGGAACCTTTCTCTCTGTGACTTCCTGCTCTGACCATTTGGAAGGAGGATGGTGTGTGTCTGAGCTACCTCAGGCCATCTTGTAAGTCCAGTCTCCAGCCCAGGGCTGGGAAGCCCCAACAGCTGTTGAATTTCACTGATGCTGTTTGTTCTTCTGCTTCCCTCTGACTCTTGCAGCCAATGCCAGAAGGAAAACAAAAGAAAGCAACACAAACAAACAGCCCAAATCAATACAAAAACCAGAAACAGATCTTTACAACAGATCTTTCTGTTTCTCACAAGGCAAACTTTGGTGAAAGAAGAAAAGCATGTGAGATGATTTTGTTGATAAAATCTGGAAGATAGGCAGTTAATTTTCCTTGACAAAATTTCCCTTAAACAAAATTAATTCAGACTGATTTAGGTGGTGTTTGAGAATATTTTCTAGCCGTATCAGACTTTAAAGGATAGCGATTTATGATGCTTTGTGCCGACCTATTTAAAATGTGCAAATTATATTTTACCATGTTTAAGGTGAGAGAAACACTTTTTTTCTAGAAATGCATAATATTTGTGGGTGCTCAAAGTACAGAAGAAACAGAAGTGCTATAGTAATTCACAACTCACCAAACGTACCTCTTTTTTTGTTAGTGGTTACTGCATTGAACTGGATCAGAACACTATCAACTCCATTCTTAAACTATGTTGGACTGCAAAATATTTCTTTAAATACCAAATATTCTTTTAAATAAAAAATAATGGGGTTTTTTGCAGTGCTAGCACTTCAAATGTTGCAAGAATAGAGGAGATGGAGAGACTTCTCAAACAAGCACATGCTGAAAAGACTCGGCTTCTTGAGACCAGGGTAAGCGTAATTTTGAGTATCTAAGAGTAGGCATGTTAGTTTGGATAATATTCTCCTAAATGCAATATAGAACCCTACCCAGCTTATACCTAATAGACACTTAAAAATTACCTCTTCCCCCTTGGCTTCACCTCACACTACAACCTTGAGCCCATATGCAATATCTGGTATCTGAAAAGGCGAGTTGATGGTAAAATCCCATCAGAAACTTGGTGAGCATTAGTTTGACACCTGGTGGGGGAGCTGCTTAAGAAGAACCTTCATTTCTATTTGCAATTCTTATTCAGAATTTCAGTCCACTGTGCTTGATATATATTTCTTCCTATTTAAAGGACAAAAAGTTATTTAGCCCTAGCTTAGAAATGACATCCCCAACTATAGTTTCACAAATAATTGAAGTTCTGTGTGTGCTGTGGTATTTAGGAACGGGAAATGGAAGCTAAGAAACGAGCTTTGGAAGAAGAAAAACGCCGCAGAGAGCAACTGGAGAAAAGACTGGAGGAAGAAACGAGCCAGAGGCAAAAATTAATTGAAAAGGAAGTCAAAATACGTGAGAAACAAAGAGCACAGGTCAGATATGTGGATGTGAAATGGTTTTGAAGTGCAAGACTTCCCCTTCATATACAGAAAGAACTAAGTGTATTTCTGCCAGTGGTAAACAGAACTGCTTTCAGCTGAACAGATGGATTTAGTACTTCTGAGGTGCAATTCTTTTGCTAAAAGTATGTTTGGGCTCTTGGAGCCAAGTATTCATTTAAAGTTAAGTAACAGCATAGGTATCTATTTAGCATTTTATATATAAAGTATCAGTATTAATCCTATCAAGTTTCTTACTGAATATAGGCAGAGCAGAATTTTTTGGCCAGAACAACAGAAATTTGTGAGTGTGTTTATTTTATAAACCATTGGTGTGGAGTTGGTGGGTTTTTTTGTTTTGTTTTGTTTTTTCTTTTAATACATAAAATACTTTGAAATGTGAATTATTACTTCCAAACATGTGACTGAAAAGAAAAAGACAGATAAGGAAGTTAGAGAGTAAATATTTTTTCTGAAGCTAATGGAACTATACAACATGAGAAACATTACTTAATTTAAAAAGTGTTACCTCCTACGTATTTTTGCTTCTTCTTTGGGCTTAGAGGTACCTTGAGTTTTCTGTAGGCTTAGGTTCTTACCTATTTGTTTATTCCTCCAAAACCAGTAATACCTATAAGGTACAGCAAGTAGACTCGGCAGTCATTGCTAGTATATCAGAGCAAGACAATGTCTCCATCTTAATAGGTGTATTTGAGTGCAGAAGATTCCATATCATATTGGAGTATCTTTCTGGTTTTATCTGTGCTACCTTTGCTGATGCTTCACCAGCTATTTCTAGTTAAATATATTCATTCCTTTGTTTTTATAAAAAGTGTAATCATGGATGCTAAATTTTACTTGCTTGGTTGTCTTCTTTTTTTCTAAGAAATTTTGTTGACAACTGAAGTATGGCGTAAACAACAATGCAATGCTGATATCTTTATCCCAAATTAGAGCATGCATGTGTTGTAATAGAATGTCCTGTCACTTACTTCTTATTGGCTGACTTGGCAGAGAGGCTGAAGACTGAATTGGCGAGAAGACAAAAACATATCTGTCAAAAAATGACGGATTTTATATCTTTTTTCTTTCCTTTGTATAGTGAGACCAATTTTTTTTCCCCCAGCACTTTTTGACACTTAGAAATGTAAACGAGAGGAAGAAACTCCACCTTTGCACTTGCCAGACCTGGTGCCAGCTTGTATTGTACAGCACTGCATAATTTTAGAAGGGTGCTAAGAGTCCTTGTGGGCAACAAAGCTCCTATTGCACCAAGAGGCTCTTATGAATGCAATGAGGGAAAGTCCCTTTGATTTGAGACTCACAGTGGGATTTAACAGGCTAACTTTAGGAATGGACCAGGGGCAGATTAGTTTCTCCAGGTCACTGACTTCTCTGGAGTCCAGAGGGAGAGAGAGATCTGAGCTCCTTTCTCAGATCTTGAAAGCCCCAAAAATCAGGTTCTGTTCCAAAGTAGCCTCTCTCTGCCTCAACTGCAGCAGGAGCCTTCTCAGGGAGACCTGTCTTCTGTGTTTAACATGAGGGCGTGGTGATTGTGCGTAGACCCTCCAGGCACAGAAAACAGGAATATTCCCTCAGTTGGCAGAAGTCCCAAATCACTATCTTCTCCTTCCTGTTCTCCCAACTGACCATCCAGGCCTGATGCAGAGTCTTGAACTGCAGTCAAGAATGAGGCACTGTCTCTGGCACTGCTTTGCTGTCTCTTGCAGAAGGATGCACTTCAGGTCTCCGTACCATACTGTGAACTAGATATCCCAGTTAATTTGTTCAGCAGAAAATAATTCTATTTTGTTCACTGCAATCAATCTCTGTGAAACTAACTGGCAATTACAGTTCACTCCCATTATTAATGTTTCCTGCAACACCATGTTCTTATTTATTTATATATTATACTCTGCATGAAAATACCTGTAGCAGTAGAATTAAAGAGTGACATGTGTGCAGTGAGTATTTAATTCAGAGAAATAACAGGTTTGCTTTACATCCTACATATGAAGTTCTTGGACTTCATCTAAGGTAGCAACACACCCTTACATTTAATTAATGTCTTAATTCTAAGACAGCTTTTCTGTGCTATGGCCCTTGTTTAACCAGCTTATCAGCTGTTGATTTCAAGAAACTTCTATGCTCTATCTGGCTTTTACAAAGTTAGCCAACACTGTAAAGTTAGAAGTTTAAAGAATTTTTCAAGAAAATTAGAGCTGCAGTAAAAGCTCTTTATTTTTCTTACATTTATTCTTAGACTCTATGAGCAGTCTTCAGTTATATCCTCACAGCAGAAAGAGTAGGAGATCATAAGGCTTCTCTTAAAAATAATATGATTTTCTTTTCTTTCCTGTAGGCCCGTCCCTTGACTCGCTATTTGCCAGTTAGAAAGGAGGACTTCGACCTACGAAGTCACATTGAAACAGCTGGGCACAACATAGAGACCTGTTACCACATTTCTCTCACAGAGAAGACCTGCCGAGGCTTTCTGATTAAAATGGGAGGAAAAATTAAAACGTGGAAAAAACGGTGGTTTGTTTTTGACAGAAACAAGAGAACTTTTACTTATTATGCAGGTACATTGCAGGATTGCTACTAGGGTTCCTATGTTCTTCTATTTTCTTATCAAACTCAGCTGAGTTATGAACAAGTAGGGAGTCCAGATAAAACTTAGGTTCCCATTTCATCCATTCACTTAGAGGTCATGTGAACCCTTCCCTACAGAGTTCAGTCCTCATGCCAGGTAAGGCAGAATTGAGCATACAAAACAAAATAAACAAAGAGATGCAGATGGGCAAGAGAAAGAATGGAAGATGATCAGGTTACAAGTACACAGAATAATGGGTCCACATATTTTATTTTTAAATATTATACACTTCTCCCAATGACTGAATTTCTTGTACCCTTCATACAAGAATATAATTTTTTATACTTACATTAAAATAAAATTGAATGTGTCTGCAATCCTGCTGCTTAATGTGAAGAAAAACTTTCAGGAAATTAAACACACAGGGACTTTTTGAGTCTGCCTTATTTTGAAAGTGTAAGGAATTTCAGATAAAGAATACGCAATAGTCCAAAGAGGTTTCTGTACACTAAGTTGTGTTATACAATACCTGGAGCCATTATAAGCATTACCTTATGTTTATTATCTTGGGGGAAAACCCAGAAATGGGGAATTTAAGAACATACTTATTTCTCCAAATGCTGTGCAAATATACACGTGGTTTGACTTTGAAGTTTCAGAGGAAGCCACAAAAATAACATTGTGCTCTGAATATTTATTGTTCAGAGAGTCCAGAAAGAGGCATATGTAGGATGGTCATTGCTAAGAAGCAGAAGAAAACAGCGAGTACAAAAACCACCCTAACAGTTTCATTTACTGTAATGACATTACTGCTTTCCAGCAAATCATAAGGAACTTTAAATTGATGGTAGGGTTATGCATTGCTCTATATCTTTTTTAAAACATGTACTTGAATTCATTACATTCATTCATTACATACCCACTGAATATTTCTTACTAGTTTGCAGTAATATGATAAAGAATGGGACAGACATTTTTTATTTTGTTTTTAACATCTGGTTTATTGGTTAGGAAGGCCTGTAACACACAACAGCGTTCCCATCTGGTACTGATCTTTTTGTCTTTTTTTAGTAGTTATGTTAACATTTAACGGTTTCGTTTTTGTGTGCATTACAGTTGCCGTAATGTAATTTCAATTACCAAAGAAAACTTTTGCTAATGTCTCAAGGACTCCAGCCAACAAGCATAGTTTTATGAGAAGTCTGTACCAGCTGCACTAAAATGCCGCTGCTTATATGAGTGAGGATCCATCTAGATCTTTAAATACATAGTAGACTTCCAAAATTAATACTGATGCTGTAAATTTAGAGTAATTGAAGTCTAAGTGAATGTACCAATATATTGCTTTAGTTCTGCCAGTGCACTGAACAAAGCACTTACCCTGAAGTCTGACAGCTTAGTGCAGCGACTGAAGCATCTGCACTTTCTGAACTTTCTGCACTTTCTGAAGCATTCAGGGAACTCTACCAAGACGCTTGCGATGGGAGCTTGTGGGTACCTGAAATAGTCTTGTAACCAAGGCCCCAGGTGGGGCTTGAAAGGAGAGTGGTTCCCCTGCTTACCTGTACTGCACAGACAGTACACTTTGTATAGTGCTGTGTTTATCTCACTATAATGTGTGCTGTAATCTCATAATCCTATACCTCAGTGCTTCAGTACTGCTCCTCTGGGGCCTGGCAGGAAGATTCCCAAAGCTGTATCCTTTGCTCTCTGGGATTTCATTTTGTCATCATATGAAGCTTTCAGAATTGCCTGCAGCTACCCATAGGATGTAAGCTGAGTTCCCCAAGTGTTTAAATGCCAGCAGAATCCCTCATGGGACTGAGAAAGGTGTTCTGCATGACTGTTCAGTGTTGAGATGATACTATAACTTGGGGGCAAGAAAGCATTATATTCCCCTAATACAAAAGTGCTGGAAGTGAAAGAAGTTTGCCCCTCGGTGTCCACATGCAGTTGGGATGCTTCTTAACGATTTCTCTCTCCACGGCAGGAAAATGGAGGGTGGATGCTGCCCTGCCCTCTCCTTTTTCTTGTGAAACATTATAGTGGTGACTGTTTAGTTCACATGTGAAGAAGCATTTTTTTAGAAAAGGACATGCACAAATTATGGTATAATATAAAGGTTTTGCTATCAGATTGTATTGAAAATTTGACTATCATTACAGTTTTCCATTGAAGGCAAACTGGAGGTCTTAGCCTAAGAACTGTATGAAGTCCGGCTGGTTTTCATAGAATTGTAAGAGTGGATGTATCTGAGACACATCTGTCCTTCTGTGGGCTAATACCCTCCATAACATTTAGACACTTCAGTGAAGGGAGTGACTTGCAAATAGATGAGGAAATTACAAAAGCTTTTATCCTTGGAAACTGGGTGAAAAAGAAAACATATTAAAGTCAAAAATGCATCTCTCAACAAAACCAGCAAACTATTAAGAAAGGTTGAAGGTTTCTGTGGGATTTCAGAAGCAGAACTGTTAAGTCACATATCAGCTGAACGTATATGGAAATGCAAATTAAGCTTTTGCTTCTTACTGTTCATTTTAGTTCTGAAGTCTTTCTTTTCCGTTTTAGACAAACACGAAACTAAATTAAAAGGTGTAATATATTTTCAAGCTATTGAAGAAGTCTATTATGATCATCTAAAGAATGCATATAAGGTAAACTTTGTTATTGCTGTTTTAACCATGTATCACACAGAGTACCCAAAGTATGGTAGCTGCTGTAAAATTAAAGGGAGAGCTAACATTATTGGGAGGAAAAAAGAGAAACAAATATTAAAAAAAACCCCTGGAGTGGAGGAAAAGGAAGAGGAAGCTCATCAGTGATTAGCACTGTTTTGGGGAGTTTTTTATACTGATGGAAGCAGAGATAAGTGTGTCTACCTGCAAAGTGGGATTTGCTGCAAGTAGTTCTTAGTCCAGTGGCGAGACCACTGAAATCAGTGACTGGACAAGTCAGGGGCTGGCTACACGCCTCTGTCCCAGGGAGGGAGTTAACTGTGCTCATGGCACCCCCTGCCTCTCATCTGTAATTTAAATGAGCTGTGAACAGTTTGTGAAAGCCACTGGACAGAGTGGGGGAGTTAGTTATGTGGGCATGAAATAACAGCTTGGAGCCCTGTTGTAGTACTGTATAATAGTCTACTGCAATAATGCTGTAATATGTGTTTATGGTGGCTACAAACACTTTAAATGCATCTCTGCTGCAGTGTAAGATGCAGTGGTACAGCATTTTATCTTTCTTCTTAACCCTATTCATAAATATCCCTGTAAGCAATTCCACTTCTGGTACCAATAAATGGCTTTGATATCACTCTTTTGATATCTTCTTTGTGTTTTATTCTAGAGTCCCAACCCGTTGCTGACTTTCAGCGTTAAGACCCATGACCGCATCTACTACATGGTTGCTCCTTCTCCAGAAGCCATGAGGATCTGGATGGATGTCATTGTTACAGGCGCAGAGGGCTACACCCACTTCATGTTGTAATAAAAGGGGAGCAATAGGGCATCCTGCAATAACATAACTAATGAAGTTAGCCATACCTAGTGACAGCTGAAAAGCCAGTGCATACCCTGAAATACCCTCCTTATGATGTGCACCCGAAACCTCAGATTGAGAGGGGGTTACAATTGCATTGAAAAGGGGGGGTTGTTACCTGTTTTAGTTGATCTTTATAGGAATGAACAAGCTAAAGCTGTTGAGAGAATCATAGTGCTCTAAAACGGATAATCAGGCAATTTTAATTACAATATCTTGATTGAATGGTAAGTTTCTACAAATTCTCTTATACAGAGAATGTCTTCATAAACTTACACTGAACAGTTTACAAGTGTGTGTGTTCTCATTGGTATGCAAAAATTCTAGTCGTGAAAAAGGTGTAATAAGCATATATTTTAATATGCAACATTTGACATTTATAGATGATTAGGTGACTTTTTAAAACTTTTAGTCAAGTATTTTATAAAAATACAAACAAAAAGCAGCCCTAAGGTACACACAGTTCTTGCCTTAGTAGTTAAGTGTTACAACAGAGCCAAAGAGTTATACAATTCCCTTATGTTTTCATATTGTTAGTTGTACCTAACTTTCTGTAAGGGGACAGTGCCAAAACTCTTAATGACTTTTAATGTAATTGAATTGTTATGATATTCTGTGTGATCAAGCACTTAGTGGCAACAACTGTATGTTTAAAGTTTGCATCTATGGAGCTCAACAAAAAAAAAGAGAAGGATAGCTTTATAAAGAAGCATTTTTTTCCACAAGGATGAGAAATGGAAACACATGTATTAACTTCCTCATAAAGAGGGATTTTTTTAATCTTCCCTGTTGAATAGAATAAGCTGATTCTGGACCCTACAGCAATTTTCTTTTATGTAGTAAGGTCCCAGTGTGGTTCTAATCTTACTCTGTGCCAAGTGAACGCTCTACTGAAATGTCTCAAACATTGCCTGTCTTGAAGCCAGCAGCAAAATCTCTACCTATCTGAATTCTTTGGAGCCAAGCTTTCAGTCACAGAGAGTTGTTTTGTTGTTTAATGTCTATCTGCACAGAATAATGCTGTCAAATAGAATAAAAAGAGAGAGGTGAGTTCTAAGAGTTTACACTAAGCAGTGTATGAATAAAAACCCCTGAAAGTTTGAAGTAGTGGGATTGAGATTCCCAAAACAGCAAAAATACTGAGGGTGCAGTGGTCTCCCATCTTAAAATCACCTCCAAGTCCTTGAGTAATATTGCAGAAATATAAATTATTTAATTGAAATGAACTTCAAGAAAGTCTCATACTATGACTTTAAAGGGGTTCTATTTCAGTAATCGAAACTTACATGCTCTGTGGTTTGTGTACTAGAAGAAAGCACATTAGCCTTTTTTTTCCTTGATGAAAAGTTAATGGCTTTTAATTAAACAAGTAAACTGAAAACAGAATAGAAGTATGCTGGCAGAATATTTTTTTTATACTTTTTAAACCCTGTAACTGTAATGAAGAGGTTTGTGGTGTACACAGGTGATGTGGTTGTTCTAGCATGACAAACATCAGTTTCGACTTGAGTCATAAAAGAAGAGACTGTTGTTGCAAGATAATTGTTATCATCTGTGCAGATCACAGCCTGTAATCTATAATTTAAAATACTATCAGAAATGAATTGCTTTTGTTTATACAGTTATTATTTTTCCCTGATGTATCTTGATTTTACTCCTAAGTATAGTTATAAAGGTTTTCTAATAATGATTTTTGTATCCTGCATGATGCAATGAAGGCATTTCAATAAACATTTTTAAAAATACACTTGTTTCAGATATTTTCTTGCTGCATTTTCCTGAGATATTTCTGCTTGTCTTTTAAATAGTTGTATACAACTATTTGTATGTCATGCAAGCAATATTTTATTTCTCGGTAACACTTAACTGTTCCATGTATTTTCTCATAAAAGAGCTATGGAAAATAATCTTTCAGAGGGCAGTGAAATTAGGAGTGTAGTCTGTTTACTGCATGTACATAATATAATACCTTTTTCATTTTTTATGAATCTGAAAAATTTATCACCAAGTCTTGGATATTGACAATTTTTTTGTTTAACTATAAACCAGAAATTGCTTGAGTTTAAGGATTTTGAAGTTTTCCCAATAGTCGACTTAGACATGACTTGAATGGAAGGAAATATTAACTCGTTGTGGAAATGAAAACCAGCGTGGTTTTATGATTGACTTCTTTTTGCTAAGTTTGCCATCATCATTGTGAAGTGGGGTGGGTTCTGTAGTGGTGGACATCAAGACAGTATAAGCAGAGCATGGTGGTCGACACCCCCTTTTATGATCAGTCTGCACTGATCATAAAAGCCCTTCAAGCTTACCTGCCTGGGAGTCAAATACCTGCTTACCCTGAAGGCTCTCAAGCAATTGCAAACCATGTAGGCTCAGTCTTAAAAACCTCCTCTGCTGTGTCCCATGACCTACAGCTGCTGCCTGGTGCTTGGATGGGAAAACATCCTTACCTTGGCAGGCACTGACCTTTCCTAGTGTTCATTTTCATGCGCCAGGGGAGGTTGGACATCAGGAAGCATTTCTTCACAGAAAGGGTTGTCAAGCATTGGACTGGGCTGCCCAGGGAGGTGGTGGAGGGGCATCCCTGGAGATAAACAACTGGATGTGGCACGTAGTGCTATGGTCTAGTTGACATGGTCGTATTTGGTCAAAGGTTGGACTTGATGATATTTGAGATCTTTTCCACTCTAAATGATTTGGAGATTCTATTATTTTTTTATTTTGTGTCTGCCATGGCCTGTATATAAAAGGTACAGTGCAAAAAGACGTAGTTTTGGCTCCTCTGCTCATATACCTAAGGCTGAGAGAAGACGAGGAGGTGTGAGCCCGTTAATGAGGCCCCTTCACAGCCACCTCTTCTCAAGGCTGAACAGGCCCAGTTCCCTCAGCCTTTCCTCCTAAGAGAGGTGCTCCAGTTGCCCTCATTGCCTTCCACTGGACCCACTCCAAGAGCTCCGTGTCTCCTCTGTACTGAGGAGCCCAGACCTGGACACAGCACTCCAGAGGTGCCTCACCAGGGCTGAGCAGCGGGGCTGGATCACTCCCTGACCTGCTGGCAATGCTCTTCCCAGTGCACACCTTTGGCCTTCTTGGCTACAAGGCACTGCTGGCTCAAGGGAAACACGCACGCTGGGAAATGCACGCTGAACGTTTCGGGTTCTTTTATTGACAAAACTTTGTTTGCAGTTTCCCTGGGAGGCTCTCGGCACCGGCCGCAGAACGCG
>VZTD01000181.1:11969-25804 GCA_013397725.1 Rhagologus leucostigma
GGATGGAGGGATGGACGGATGGATGGATGCATGGATGGATGGATGGAGGGATGCATGGATGGAGGGATGGATGGGTGGATGGATGGATGCATGGAGGGATGGATGGAGGGGTGGATGGATGCATGGATGGAGGGATGAATGGATGCATGGATGCATGGGTGGAGGGATGGATGGATGCATGGATGGACGGATGCATGGATGGATGGATGCATGCATACAGACTCAGCCCTTCTCCTTGCCTTGTGGAGCCCAGCACTGTTCAAAGCTGTTCCGTGGGGAAAGACGTTCCCGAAGTGTTGGGAAGCTGCTCAGAGGGTGCAGGGTGGGGGAGAGGAGGGAGCTGGAGACCTGGAGAGGTGGTGGCAGAGCTGCGCCCAGGGCTCCACTGGGACCTGGATTTGAGTGTGAGAGTGAGATGTGCACAGGGATAATATTCCATGGGAATAGCCCTGCTGCCTGCCATAGCATTTCCATGAGAGCCAGAAAATCACCGCTATCCTTGGCCGTGTGAGACAGAACTGAAATTAAAACTTGGTTTGGGGAGGGGAGGGGAGGAGGTGCCTGCCTGGAGCACACCCCAGGAGCAGCAGGGCTGTGCTGACCAGAGGGGGATCCCAGAAGCTCTTTCCTTCTCGTTTGACCTGGCAGGTGACGAGGAATGAGGAGCTGACCCGAGAGCTGCTCAGCCTGGCCAAAGACAGCACCCACCCCGCTGGCTCGGCCCAGCAATCCTCCCCGGAGCCGGGAAGAGGGAGAGCAGCCGGACATCCCCGCTCTGCTCGGAGGGGGAAGGTAAGGGACTCTCTGCTCTCCCACCAGCCCCTTGGAGAACAGGGATCTACCAGGCCCCTTCTTCTCTCTCTCCCCAAATCAGCCCGAAGACGCAGCTGCCTCTGAGAAGGAGCAGCAGGAGCTGGAAAGAAACGTGAGTGCGTGGGGGTCTGCTGCTGGATCCTTGGGAAGAAGAGGGGAGATTGGTTCCAACTGTGGCTGGCACCTCCCAGTGCTAAATTGAGTTCTGTGGATCAGCTGATGCCTTGATTCATTTTAAATCCTTTTTTTAAACTCGGCAGTTGCAAAACGAGACGGGAATAACTCCAGATGTGCGGGCAGAGCTGAGGGGGGCAGAGGTGATTCCCTGGGTCCGTGCCCGGCAGGGGGAACACAGACAGGAGTGTAGAAGCCAGCAAGCGCAGAGGACACTTGTTTTCCTTCTTTCTCACACTTGAGAAAGCCGGGGGTGATGAAGCACCCAAAACTGAGAGCGCGGAGATGGTCCCTGCCTCCTCCCCATCTGCAGCCCCTGCGGAACCAGCTTGGGCTCCGCCACCGGCTCCTGCTGGGAATCTGACTCCCAACGTGAGCATTCCCCTCGGGAGAGCGACACGTGTGCACCTCCACGTGCCCCAGCTGCACACCAGACACCGTTCCTGCCGTGCGAGAGGGCACCAGTCCCTCCCAGTTAAACCAGTCCTTCCCCCAGCACGTCCCTGCTCCGCTGGACGAGTGCTCAGCTCGAGGTTCTCCTCACTTTGTCCTCTCTTCCCTCAGCCTTCTGCCTCATCTTCCTCTTCGTTTGTCCCTCAGTTGCTTGGAAACCAGGATCATGTAAAAGTGGAGCTTGAAAAGCTGAAGAAAGCCCACGATGAGCAGCAGCAGAAGCTGGAGGAGCGAGTGTGAGTGTTGGGGACACGTCCCTCTGCTTGGCCAGGTGTTTGTGGGACTTGTTGCAGCTGGATTTGGTCCATGGGAGCAGGGGAGGAGGCAGCCTGCCTTTGGGGGGGCACAGGGGAGGAATGACGATCCACCCCATGAAGAAGTGAGGCCTGGAAGGAAAACCTGATGTTTCCAAGGCTCTTTCGGAGAGTCAGCTGTCAGGTTAAAGTTGGTGGTGTTTAGGGACACCTTGAAAATCCACCCTGTGTGACACACAGCAAACGTGTGACAGCCCAGAGATGAATCCAGCCCAGCCCTTACCCCCGTGATGGGTTTTCCACACCTTGGGACGGGGCTGACGTCCCAGGAAAGGCTGCCCTGGTAGGGACGCTGCAGGACTCGACCCTCTGAGCTGTGGAGGGTGTTCACCTTCGGTGGGGAGAGATTTTGTGGCACTGGTTGGCACACATTTGGGGGCTGGCAGCTGCTGCTGGGAGATTTCTGTCATTCCAAAGTGATTTCCTTCCCAAAGCTGGCTGTGCTGGACCTACGGAGAATCACAGAATCCCGGAATGTTCGGGTGGGAAGGGACCTTTAAGCCCATCCCATCCCACCCCTGCCATGGGCAGGGACACCTTCCACTATCCCAGGTTGTTCCAAGCCCCGTCCAACCTAGCCTTGAACCCCTCCAGGGATGGAGAAGGATTCTGGGGGGTTAAAATAAACCCAGCGTATTCCTGTGTGTCCAGGCTGGCGCTGGGGAAGGAGCTGCAGGAGGCCAAGGGAGCGATGGGGGACAGCCGGCACCGGCTGGTGGAGCAGTCAGCGGTGAGGACGGGCTTCCCTCACCTCATCCGGCCGCCGTGTGCTCCTCCCGAGCTGGCAGGGCTGGGATGCCTTGAATCCAGGTGCTCCAACACCTCTCCCTCTCCAGGGAGTTCGTCACCCCGAGGTTCTCCCCGTGCAGTTTCCCCCTGCACGTGGTGGAAGTGCTGCTCGCAAAGGCGGTGGGAGGAATTCTGTTCGCTGGTTTTCAGAAAGAGTTGGTGGAGTCACTGGGGTGGGGGGTGGCAAATGACAGAAGGCAGCAGGGGAATAGGGATTATAAACATTTCCAGTGGGTTCCTCTGAAAATCCAGGGCCTTCCCAGCTTCTAGTGAAGCCAAATATCTGGAAATGAAGCCGCCCAGCTCCAGTGCAGAGTTTCAACCCCCCTTCCTTGGCCGGAGGAGCAGGGCAGCAGGGTTTTTGCTTGCTGTGCCAGGTGCTGCTCACGTCCCAGAGCCAGCTCCAGGAGGTGGAGGCGGAGAACTCCCGGCTGCAGCTCCGGCTGAAGGAGCTGAACGAGGAATATCGCTCCAGGCTGGCGCAGTACATCAGGGACGTGGCGGTGGGTACCCCCAGCCCAGGGCTCTCCTGGCCTGGGGGGTGTCACAGAACCATGGAATATCCCGAGCTGGAAGGGGCCCACAGGGATCCTGGATCCAGCCCCTGGCCCTGCACAGACACCCCAACAACCCCCCCCGGGCATCCCTGGCAGCGGTGCCCAAACGCTCCTGGAGCTCTGGCAGCCTCGGGGCCGTGCCCGTTCCCTGGGGAGCCTGGGCAGTGCCCAGCACCCTCTGAGGGAAGAACCTTTCCCTGATCTCCAGCCTGACCCCGCCCTGGCCCAGCTCCAGCCGCTCCTTTGGGTCTCCCCGTACTGTCACCCTCCTCTTGTGGGCTGCTGCCAATAAATATGTAAAGAAAGGGGTTATTTAATCCCTGTAATCTGACCAAGAAAAGTTCCAGCAGAAGCTCACAGATAATTTTGCATGGCCATACAGGAAATCTGGGTGCAGAGGGGGACTGGCATTGAGTCATGGAATGGGTTGGAAGGGACCTTAAAGATCATCCAGTTCCCCTGCCATGGGCAGGGCCACCTTCCACTGTCCCAGGCTGCTCCAAGCCCCAATGTCCAACCTGGCCTTGGACACTGCCAGGGATCCAGGGGCAGCCACAGCTGCTCTGGGCACCCTGTGCCAGGGCCTCCCTCCCTCACAGGGAGGAATGCCTTCCCCATATCCCATCTATCCCTGCCCCCTGGCAGTGGGAAGCCATTCCCCCTGGGTCTCCCTCTCTGTGCATTTACAGAACTACATGGACAGCAAATCCAGCGGCGTGACAGGACACAGCAAAGCCCCAGCTGGCCAGGCTGCCATGAAGCACTTTGTGGACAGCATGCTCAGCGATATCCGGGCTTCCTACAAGTCCCGGGAAGAGCAGCTGGCTCGGGCAGCACGTGGGTACAAGAAACGCATGAAGGACTTGGCCAAGAAGCACGAGAAGCTGCTGATCGCCTATGGGTGAGTCTCAGCCACCTCCTCCCTCAGGACCAAGCGGAAAAGCCCCGTAGCACCCATCCCCTGCCCTAGAAGGAGGCAAACACGGCTCCCGGGTGGAGCAGAGGATCCGGAACGCTCGTTTATCTCCCTGCTCCTGGCAACCCAGGACCGCGCTGCCTCCAGCTGCACATCAGGGCGCTCTGGACCCCGTGGAGCTGCTTTGCACATATGTTCCTCCCACTTAAAACCCAGGGTGAGAGATGGATCCCACGGTGGATGGTGTGGAAATGCAGAGGTACCACAAATAGCTCCACCTCCCAGCCCGTCCCTGCAGTGCTCTCAGCTCCCTCGGCAGCTTGGGCTGTGGGAAGCAGCAGAAAGACTGGTGGTGTAAAAGCCACAAATAGCTCTAGGACAAGCTCCCCTCAGAAACTCTCCCACTCATCCTTCGCGGGTGGCCAGAACCAGCAGGTCCCAGTGAGTGGCGCCTTCAGGAGCAGCAGAACTGCTCGGTGATGTCGCCCAAAGCAGGGGCTGACCCCCGTGGCTCCTTACAGGCTGCAGCGGGAGCACATCCGCTCCCTGGGGAGCGGCGCCGGGGACTGCGGCCCTGCCGAGCTCCACTTCTCCATCACGGACCCAGAGCTGCTGACAAGCAGCTCCCGGGAGCTGAACCGGCTGCGGGAGGAAAAGGCAAAGCTGGAGATGCAGCTCCAGGAAGTGCAGAAGGTGGGGAACTGGGGCTTGGTGGGAAGAGTTTCGTGAGCTGTCGATTCAGCCCCTTCCTGAGGCGTTACAGGGTTGGTTAGGTTGGAAAAGCCCTCTCAGATCGTCAGCACTGCCAAGGCCACCACCGAACCATGTCCCCAAGGGCCACATCCGCCCTCTCCCTGAGGGTTTGCTGTGCCTGTGGCGCAGGCAGGGAACACAACAGTCATCTTCTTGTCACAGAATCATGGAACCACGGAAAAGTTTGGGTTGGAAGGGGCCTTAAAGCCCATCTCATTCCACCCCTGCCACGGGCAGGGACACCTGCCACTATCCCAGGTTGCTCCAAGCCGTGTCCAGCCTGGCTTTGGACACTGCCAGGGATGGGGAAATGTCCTCCCACTGGGCAGATGTGGCTCTTGATTTGCAGAGGATGCATTTATTTAACAATTCAGAGGATGGGAGACCTAAAACCTTCAGCCTGTACAGCCCATCGTTTCCTCGCCATGGCACGTGGCTGTGGGAGTGCTGGGATACCTTGGGCCACTTCCAAGGGGCCTTACAGAAAAGAGGGAGAATGTCTTTTTACATGTGCAGATAGTGACAGGACAAAGGGAATGGATTTAAACTAAAAGAGGAGAGATTTAGATCGGAGGTGAGGAAGGAATTGTTCCCTGGGAGGGGGGGGAGGCCCTGGCACAGGGTGCCCAGAGCAGCGGTGGCTGCCCCTGGATCCCTGGCAGTGCCCAAGGCCAGGCTGGACACTGGGGCTTGGAGCAGCCTGGGACAGTGGAAGGTGTCCCTGCCCTGGCAGGGGGTGGGATGGGATCATCCTTCAGGTCCCTTCCAGCCTAACCCGTTCCATGAGACGATTCCTCTGAAAGTGGTGGGATCTGGGATTGCACGGGGTTCATGTTCACAGGAATTCTCCTCTTCCTTTCCCTCCAGAAAAGCCTGAAGGAAGCCTCTGCCTTTCCAGTGCCTCCAGAGCAGTAAGTGCTGTTTCTTCCTTGGGATATCTGTCATTCCAAATTCTCATGAACGTGTGGATGGAGGGATCTGTTTTGCCTGCTTGGAGGCAGCAGGAAGCAGGGAGACAGAGCTGCTGGGGCCTGCTCCGGGCAGGAGAGGCAGCTGTCCCCCCAGCACAGCGCTTCCTGCGGGAAGAGTTGGTCCCCGGGCCTTGATCCAAGAAAGCTCTTAAGCACATATTTGATTTAATCATGTTTTTAGCCCCGCTGATCTCTTTAAAAGCCGAAGTGAAGCAGATGCCCAAGTGCTTTGGTGGATCATAACCTGAGAAAGGCCCGTGAGACACCACCAGTTTGGGATGGTCCTGATTTTCCTCCTTCCCAGTGCAGGAGCTGGGCTGGAACCCTTTGGTGCCACCATGCTGGTGCCTCCCTGGTTTCCCAACAAGCCCTGGAACCGCCAAATTTTGATGGGTCTGTTCCCCCTGCTCTACTATCCTGCTAAAACTCAACCAACCATAGCTGTGGGGGGAACAAAGCACAGGAGAAACCTGAGCTGGGGTTTTTCAGCCTTTTAAAAGACGTGGTCACCTAGAAAACATGTCAAATATTCCATTAGCTGGATGCCAGCACTGAGGAGTGGGTCAGTGCAGAGCCCCTGGGCTCTGGACGGGTGTCTCAGGCACAAGCTTGAGCCTCAACCAGCCTCTGCCACGTTTTCCACACTGAAAATAGCCGTGGTCCATGAGTAAATGCAGTAATTCGGGCAGAGCAAGGCATGGAAAGCCCAGAACCTGAATTTCAGTGATGCGTCTCGTCTTCTGGGGTTTTTTTAACTGCCGAGAGACCCCGCACACTTCAAACACTGATGGGTTAACCGTGCCGTTACCTTGTTCCTCCAGCTGGACACAGGAATCCCGGTGTTCCCGCAGCGCTCCAGCTTCAGTTCCCGCTGCCTCTCGCCTTTACTGGCTTGGGAGGGACCTTCAAGCCCAGCTCCTTCCACCTCCCCCGCTGTGGGGGTTTACAGCTGCACCCATTCCCTGTTTATTGTTCCCTTCTCCCCTTGCTCCCACGAAATCCCGGCCGGGACCTCCCCGCGCCGGGAAGCTGCGGCCAGCGGGAGGGAGCACAACGCATTCCTGCCTTCACGCGGCCTGGATTCCCGAGCCTCAGATGTGACCTGTATTTCCCTGCCGGAGGCTGGGATGGGGTGGGAAGGGCTTTCCCACACCGGGCTGTGCGGACAGCTCGCCGCTGGTGCTCGCTGACCAGGACGGACGGTCCCCGCTCCGAACAGGGCAAGCGCCAGCCTTCGGCATCGAGGGCTCCCTGTTCCCATCGAATCCAGCCCCGCGGCGGCAGGTTCAGGACTCTTTCCGCGTGGATGCCGTTTGGGACAGCCCCGGGCTGCGGGTGGGGAGTCCCAGGCTGGCAGAAGGGCTGGGACTCGCCCATGGTGCCGCACGCCCTGGGGAAGTTCGGGAGCTGGGAGAGGAGAGGTTCCAGTGCTGGGGATCGTGCAGGGATGGGCACCGGTTGTGTGGGGCTGTGGGATCTGTGGAGGGGCTGGAATTGATGGCTGGGCACGATCCGAACGAGCTCTTCTGTCCCAGGCAGCTGGCTGAGGAGGGCTGGGCAGAGGTCAGGAAGCAGCTCCGGGAATTCGCACACAACACCCAGGTAAAGGCCTGGAACAGCCCACGGGAGTCCAAGCTCATCCCTCACCCACACGGCAAAGGCGGGGCTGACCCGCTGCTCCAGGCTGGAGCGGGGAAACTTCCGTAGAGTCACAGAAGCTCCTGAGTGGGAACAGACCCACAGGGATCATCCAGCCCAGCCCCTGGCCCCGCACAGACACCCCAGCAATCCCACCCTGTCCATGACAGCGGTGTCCAAACGCTCCTGGAGCTCCGGCAGCCTCGGGGCCGTGCCCGTTCCCTGGGATCACTTTCCATGGAGCTTCGCTGTGGCTTTGGCCTCGGCCCTCCAAGCGATGCTGGCAGGTCCCAGCTGGAGGTGCCTCAAGGCTCCGCTGTCCCTGCTACCAGAGGAAGCAGAGCAGCCCCTTATCACTCCTGCCTGCATTTCAGAACAACCTTTTGGCATCTCTGTAACAAACTGGGGCTGATTGTCCCCCTGTGCTGGCACTGCTGGGACACCTCCAGTCCTGGGGGCAGTTTGGGGCCAATCATGGCAGGAAGGACATTGAGGGGCTGGAGCGTGTCCAGGGAAGGGAACAGAGCTGGGAAGGGGCTGGAGCCCCAGGAGCGGCTGAGGGAGCTGGGAAAGGGGCTCAGCCTGGAGAAAAGGAGGCTCAGGGGGGCCCTTGTGGCTCTGCACAACTCCCTGACAGGAGGGGGCAGCCGGGGGGGTCAGGCTCTGCTCCCAGGGAACAGGGACAGGAGGAGAGGGAACGGCCTCAAGCAGTGCCAGGGGAGGTTTAGGTTGGATATTGGGAAAATTCCTTCATGGAAAGGGTGGTCAGGCACTGGCACAGCTGCCCAGGGCAGTGGTGCGGTCACCATCCCTGGAGGGATTTAAAAGTGGATGTGGCACTTGGGGACACGGGTCAGTGGCGGCCTTGGCAGTGCCGGGATAACACCTGGATTCTAGTGGGCTTTTCCACCCTACACAATTCCTCGATTCTTTGATTCTGTTCGGCCTGGTTCAAGCCTAGGCTGAACCTGAGTCAGCTCCCCGGTCTGGTTCCTGCTGGGTGCAGGGATATTCGTCTCCATGTCGTGCCTTCCCCTGTCCACAGCAGCCTGAGGAAGTGCTCCACCACTCCCTGGGGCTGTCAAGCTGAACACCTGCACTGGGTGTGTCTCTGTGGCCAAAAGAAGGGAGGTGTCGTGGTGTGGCCGAGAGGTCGGAGTGGTGGGGAAGCGGCCGGAAGGTCGGACTCACCCAGCAGAGAGGGGCTGAGCGACACCACTCCCATCTCACAGATCTCCTGTTTTCCCATGTTTTCTGCACGTTTCTTTGCCCCTCCAGGAGGACCTGGAGCAGGAGAGGAGCCAGCTGCTGACCCGGGCTGTGGTGGCAGAGGAGCAGGTGTCGGAGCTGCAGGAGTACATAGATCAGCACCTTGCCAGGTGAGCTGAGGGATCCCCCCTCGTGCTCCCCCTTCCTCTCCCAGGCTCGGTGCCAGTGACCTCCCCGTGCCCGCTGCTGACCTGGCACAGCGCTGCCAGCACGGCCGATGTCCCACCGTGAGTGTCCAGCTGTGCAGGCAGCTGCCACCATCTCTTGTCCCACAGGGCAGCAGGACAGACGCCCCGCCACACGTGTCCTTCCCTGTGTGCTCACCCGTCCTTGGGGGGAATCAGAATCACGGAATGCGTTGGGTTGGAAGGGACATAAACATTCATCCCCCCCCCTGCCATGGGCAGGGACACCTTCCACTATCCCAGGCTGCTCCAAGCCCTGTCCAGCCTGGCCTGGGACACTTCCAGGGATCCAGGGGCAGCCACAGCTGCTCTGGGCACCCTGTGCCAGGGCCTCCCCACCTTCCCAGGGAACAATTCCTTCCCAGTATCCCATCTAACCCTGTCCTCTGGCAGTGGGAAGCCGTTCCTCTTGCCCTGTCACCTTGTGCCATTGTCCCAAGTCCCTCTCCCGCTCTCTTGGAGCCCCTTTAAGCACTGGAAGGGGCTCTAAGGTTTCCCTGGAACCTTCACAGGAACCTAAAATATAAAGCCTAAAACCTTTAGAGTTCTTTTTTTTCACAGGTTCTAATCTAAGTCCTCCCAGCAGCCCCTGATCTGTTCCCCTCTCCCTGGCTCATCCTGCTCTGGAGCAGGGAGCACAGCCGGGAAGGGCAGGGAAGGGAGAGGACACCAGGGCAGGTCTATCAGAGCGTGATCCGCCTGCTCCTGCCGTGGCTCCCCGGCCAGCTCGGCCGCGAGCTCGGCTCAGGCTCTGCCCTTACCCGGCACAGCCCATCAACGCCTTTCCCTCGGGAAAGGCTGTGGGACCGACGTGCCAGGCTCAGCCCCTGGCACGGCTCACTGCCCGGGGACCGTGAGCACCGGGCGGTGACAGTGCCACCCTGCTGCAGGTACAAGCGGGAGATCCTCCGGCTGCGGAACGCTGAGGGCAGCGAGGCGCCCCGAGCGCCCAGCGCCAGGACCGCCAGCCACCAGCCATAGCGGCCCCAGCCTCGGCAACACCAGCACCCCAAGGGAGGCCTGCGTTTTACGGACCGCCAGGCAAGGATCCTCCCCGGGCTGGGAGCCGGGAACAGCGGGGGAACCCACGCGGGTGCCCCTGGTCTCAGGTTCACAGGACTAAAATGAGACGAGACAACCGCGTCTCGTGTGTCCCCGGCCACCCGTCGGCCGCGGGAATTCTGCTCCTCCCTGAGCACGCCTCGGACACGGGGTCAGCTTCCCAGGCAGCTCTTTACTGCTGGGTTGCAGGGACAGGTTCCTGCTCCTGCTGTAACTTTTCCTGGATGAGAGCTGGACCTGGACCAAGGGCTGCTCCTGCCTCGCTCCCCTCGCGGCTCCTGTGAGGCAAAGCCAGGGCTGGATGAGGCCAGGATTTGTTCTGGGGCTGGACAAAGGGATGAGCTGCTCTTTTACTGGGAGGGTGGTGAAACGCTGGGGTGAGAACTCCTCTGGACCCAGGCCCAGAGGAAAACCAAAGCACAGGAGTTGAATTAAAACCTTTGGATAAGCTGAGATACATGAAGTCACACCAAAGTGAAATACAGATTTTTAACCTTTAGTAGAAATACATGCTAAGTGCTTTAAACATTGAAAAGCTGCAGCAAAGAGACCTTAAACACAGTTTGTACTGCAGCAGTGTTACCTTTTCACAGAATTTCTTTACCTTAGACAAAACATATATGGAACTGTGCTGTTCACACCTTTTAAATAGAGTGTTCACATAAACAATAAGAGCTGATAGAAACTATATACACAAATCTGTGTAATACCTGTGTAGGGCTTGTGTAAGATTTATGACCATTAAAATTAGACCAGGATAGGTTAAGAAAAGAAAAACTAGAATCGTGTGTTAATTTGATTGGTCAATTAGCAAATATAATCCTCACTTCTGTAAGTTTAGAGAGAAGAAGAAAAAAAAAAGAAGCTGTTTAGCCTGCTGCTGCTGCTGCTGCTGTTTGCTGTTATAATTTTTCCCCTTCGAACTCTACCTTCAGAAAACTGTGGAACTATGAAATAAAGGACTTTAGCAAGAGCAGCCTCCTCTGCTCTTTCACCCTCGGCAGGAAAGGGAGGGCATCCCATCACAAGCTCAACAGTGAAAGGGTACCCAGAGCAGCTGTGGCTGCCCCTGGATCCCTGGCAGTGTCCAAGGCCAGGCTGGACGGGGCTTGGAGCCACCTGAGATAGTGGAAGGTGTCCCTGCCCACAGCAGGGGTGGAACAAGAGCAGCTTTAAGGTCCCTTCCCACCCAACCCATTCCATGAGACTCTGTGGTGGGAAAACCCCATTTTCCTCTGCGTTTGAGGGGAAAATGGAATATTACATAGACGAGCAGGGCCAAACTGATCCTTCACGTGGTGAGCTGGAAAAGATGGCAGAGCAAAGCCCAAGTCCAGGAGCAGCAGCTGCTCCAACTCCAGGACCATCCAGCAGCTCAAAGACAAAGCAAAACCTCAGAGGAACAATCAACCCAAACTTTATTTTTAAAAATTAAATAGAAATAAAGTAGCAATCATCCAGAAAGAGGCACTGGAGCTTTATCCCTCAAATCCTGCGTTAACCCCAGGATTTCTAGGTCTGATCTTCTCCTCCCTTGCTTTGCTCAAACTCTTTGGAAAAACGCGGGACTGCCACCCCGCAAGTCCCCAGGACAAATCGTGGCCAAGCACTGCTGTCCTGAGCTGAGCCAAGGGCTGGAGAGCCTCTGGCCCTTAATGCCAGGCTTAACGAGGCTGGTGCTAAACCGGGCTTACCGAGGCTGGGGTCAGACCCGGCTTTCCTGGGCGCTGCCCTGCGCTTCTCGCCGCACCTCCTTCATGTCATAGGCCCAGACCTGCTCCAGCCCCTGCCCCAGGGTGCTGCTGGGGGTCCAGGAGGGGAAGGGGAAGCGTCCAGCCACCACCCGGGCGTCGTCGGGCAGTTCTGCCAGCAGCTTGGTGGCCAAGGGAGGTTTCTGGGGAGACAGACACAGCCAGGGACAGGCAGCCTTAGGACAAGGTCACACAGCGGCCGTGCCACCAGGGACCACGGGGCAGCTTCTGGGGCATCAACCAAAGACTCTTCAAGGTACGGGGCTGGTACTGGCCCTGTTCCCTGGGTAAGGCTGGGACTCAGAGCGAGTGATGAGCAGCAGGATAAGGGGAAACAGCCTCAAGTTACACCAGGGGAGGTTTAGGTTGGATATTGGGAGAACTTCTTCATGGAAAGGGTGGTCAGGCCCTGGCACAGCTGCCCAGAGCAGTGCTGGGGTCACCATCCCTGCAGGGATTTAACAGACGTGGATGTGGCACTTGGGGACACGGGTCAGTGGTGGCCTTGGCAGTGCTGGGGGAGCGGTGGGATTCCCATCTCAGAGGGATTTTCCAACCTGAATGATTCCATGATTCTGTAAATCCAAATGCTGTGCAGCACCGAACCACTCCCCACAGCCATGCCCATTTGGCCTTATTCCATCCCAGATCCCCTCTCTTTCCCAAGAAAACCCGCCTCGAGCTGGCCCAGAACCACTCCGGGTGTGAGGGACCGACTCACCACGCTGGGGGCCAGGAACACGATCACGTTGTGGCAGTCGGAAAGATTCACCTTAAACAGGAGAAAAAGGGGAATCACAGGAGCAACAGGCAGAGCAGGAACAACTGTTTGAGTGTCCAAGCCTTGTAGGTGACCTTCAGAGCCTTGGAGGGAGCAAAGATGCCCCAAAGCGTGTGGGATGGGGAAGTGTGGGTGTGAGAGCAGCACCTCTTGGAAAACACTTGGTGTTTCCAAACTTGGTGCCTCCAGCACCGTCCCAGAACCACATTCCCTGATGGATTCTCTCTGGTCAGGCTGCAAATACCTTTTGTCAGCCTGAGCAGCTCACCGCTGCAGGTGACCCTGGCAGCAGCACCCAGACCTCTCCTCAGAGCTGCTCCAAGCAGCAGAACCGGCCACAGGCTGCCCCAGCTGGCGTTTCCCTGGAAAGGAGGATCGTTTTCCACCTCCCAGGAGCAGCGCGGGATGGGGAAGGAGCAAGCAGCCATCAGCAAATCCATCCTGGAGATGCAAACCGAGCTCTGGCCCTGCCCTGAGCACATCCAGACCCTCAGGATGCTGTTACCTTCCACAGATCCTTCTTCAGGAAGGAGACCTTCCCGTGGTACCCGGCCTTCCAGGCGCGGTAGTTGGCCAGACACAGCAGCCAGGGGTTGAGCTCATAGCCCAGGGCTGGCCTCAGCCCCTGCCTGTGAGCCTCGAGCACCTGGAGAGGGAGACAGGGAGGGCTGGAACTCAAACCATCTCCGTGCTGGGTCTGGGGGAGGATTTGGGTGGGCAGGGGCTGTTGCCCAGCCCCACTCACCCCATCCTGCTGGCTCACGGGCAGGGTGACCTCGGTGCTCAGCACCACCCAGAGCCCTCACTGCCACCCTGCTCCCTGCATGTGATGTCTTTTAGGGCTATCAAAGACCATCTATGACCATCTAGAGCCACCCTGAACCTTCTATGACCATCTAGAGCCACCCTGGACCACCTAGGACTGTCTAGGACCACCTAGAACCACCTGGGGCTGTTTAGAGGACACTTAGGACCATGTAGGGTCACCTAAAACCACCTAGGACCATTTAGGACCACCTAGGAACATCTAGGGACACCCAGGACTATCTAGAACCACCTAGAGCTGTCTAGGACCATCTAGGACCCTCTGGGACCACCTGGGATGGTCCCGGGCCATAGCCAGGAGGGCCACCCAGAACCACAGCCAGAAGCCAGGCAGCAGCCGGGTGGGGGTCTCCCCTCCACCCTCCCCGTGCGTGCAGCCCCCCTCCCTGCCCTTCGCCCACCCTGGACACCCCAAACCCCTCCAGGACCCAGCCCTTACGAGCCGTCCATCTCCGGATCCCAGATCCACGGTCTTGCCGGCGCGCCCCCGCAGCAGCGCCAGGGCGTTGGCCACCTGCCGGGGGCTGGAGGGCTGGTAGGGCACCTGGGGGGGCACAGGGGGGTCAGGGGGGGTCAGGGTGCGG
>VZTD01000181.1:48328-61118 GCA_013397725.1 Rhagologus leucostigma
GTGCCCCTCCCCCGCCCCAGTGATGCTGCCCCCTCCGCCCCCCTGGTTTGGGGAGGGGGGGCGAGGGAGGGTGAGGTGATGTGTTGTGTCCCCCCCCAGCATGGCCGGGCATCACCGGGCGGGTAACGGCAGGGAAAAGACGGGATCAGGTGGATCCCGCGGGATGCGGGGCTGCTTTGGGATCGGGGTGTAAGGGGACATCGCTGTAAGGACAGGGTCGCCGCGGTGTGGGGTTGATGTTCGCCCCCTTCCACCTCTGCTGCCAGCCTCTAAAATTCCTCTTGCCCTCCTTGGTGGCACCGTTGGCATCCCCGAGGCTGCACCCAAACATCCAAACACCCCAAAACCTCGGCGTGGCTTTCTGTGGATGCAGGGTGACATCAGCCAAGGATGGGGGGCAGGGGCAGCCTGCCCCATTCCAGAGCCCAGGGATGGAGGAAGGGGAAGGCCCTGGCTGGGAGGGGGCCGAGGGGGCTGAGCCCCACGGCAGGGTCGCGCAGAGCCCGGCGTGGGGCCGTGGGTCTGCCATCAGTCCAGGAGGGGAACAAGGAGTTTGTTTTGGTGGGGCAGGGGATGGGGATGGGATCAGTGTGTGGGGTTGGGGACCAGGCAGACTCGACCCCGTGGAACGGCTGGGGCTGAGCACGGCTGGGGGAAACTGAGGCATGGGGTTCTGGCAGCAACCAGCTAGAGACCCCCAAGATCCTGGCCATGTGGGGGTCCAGGGGTGCCATGGGGCACTGGGCTGAGGTGGCTCTGCCTCTTGGGCATCTGCCGGTGCTGGTGGGACGCGGCAGTGCCTGGGCAGGGAAGGCCGGAGCGCGGCAGTCCTTGCAGCAGGGATGCTCCTGGCAGACCCTCTCCATGCCCACCCTCTGCCCAGGGTCCGGGGGTCTCGGGCCCCCTCCACAGCACCCCGAGGGGCTCAGCATGCAGAGGGCTGGGAGCAGCCGGCACAGAGCGAGCGCCACGCCGTGCTGGCATCTCCTCTCCTCTGGAAGCTGGGTGCTGATTTCACTCCGGCTACCAGGAAGAGGGAGGGAGGTGGCTTTGGAGTGGGGAGGACTCGCTCAAGCATCCATTTTTAATGAGCTAGATATCTATTTTTCCCCGAGCTGGCTTCCCCCACATCGATCCCTTTGCCCGCTCCCCTCCCCGTGCCAGCGGCTCCACGGCAGTGGGGAGCAGCAGGACGAGCATCCCTGGCACTGGGACCCTCATGCCTCCCCAAATCCTGCTCCTGGGGAAGGAGCGACCCTCACTTGGGCCAGGGTAAGGTGGAGAGAGTGGGGAAAGGGTTCCCTTGTCCCCTCTGGTGGGGTCACAGCCGTGTTGACTATCCCGTGGGGATGAGGCCATGCTCCAAACAGAAGGACAACTGGAGTGGGAGTGCTTTGAGTTTGGAGGCTGGATCCTGCCCCTCTGCTCTGCAGATTTAAGCTGTGCCTGGCTCAGACTCTGGCAGCTCCCCGGCAAAGCCACATCGTCCTGCCTGTAGCTCGGTCTCCCCATCTCCAAACTCCTATTGCTCCCCAGCAGTGCCCGTGCAGAACGAGCAGCACCCAGAGAATGGAAAGGGGATTTGGGAGGCGAGTGGGTGCTGATGGTGTGGGAGGGAGCAGGATTGGGTGCGCGGGCGAGCAGAGCTCCTTTGGCAGCATCCCACCCCCTCCCAACCTCTGCCCACCTGCCACGGGGACCAGCCACGTGTGCTGGGTGCTCCAGGGCTGCTGGCTCACGGGAGGAGCTCGGGGCTGAAGAGAAGAGTGTTTGGGGAGGGCACAGTTCAGCAGAAGCCGTTTCTCCAGGGTTTCTCCCTGCTGGAGGGGTGATCTGTGCCCAGCTCTTGGGCAGGGGAAGTGGGAGGCCAGGGGGTTGTGCTGGGAGCAGGACCAGGACGGTGCCTTTGCTTCCAGGAGGCATCTGATGGCTTTTGGAGCCCGTGCTGGCATTTGGCACCCACAGCCCACTGCACTGAGGGGTGCCGTGGCTGGGCACTGCCTGCGCTGCTGTCCCACCGGCCCCGTGCCAATGGCCCCTGCTTGACCCCCACCCCAGCTCCCAGCCGGACCCCCGAGCCCAGGGGCAGAGGGGCATCGGTGCTTGTGTGGCTGTCACTGTGTCCGGAGGGACGAAGGGGTTTGGGGAGGCACAAGCCCCAGCAGCACCTGAGGAGAACATCCACGTCCTGGGCTTGGAGACAGCTGTCCTGGCTCCTGGCTCCTCATGGGATCTTCCATTTCACCCCTTCCTGGGCCCAGGAGGGGCAGAGGGAAGGGCTGTGACACACTGGGAGCTGTCACTGGGCTCTGGCTGGGCTTGGAGCGAGAGGAGGCCAGGCCGGGCAGGCTCCAGCACATGAGGAGCTGCTCCCTCTTCTCCTTGTCTCAATCAGGGGGGAACAGGGAGAAGCTTTGCTTAAGCAGGAGCATCCTTCCATGGTATGAGAGCCAAGATCTCCAGAGCAGGCTGGAGCAGAGGGGACCGGGGGATCCAGCTCTGCCCTGAATCTGTCCCTCTCGTGCTCCTTTTGGGTGGGGGAATCCCTCCCAAGGGGACAAGGAGCTGCCTGGGATAAGGAGAGAGGCCAGAATTCGCTGTCTCTGGGAGACTGGGGGTTCAACAGAGAAGGTGAAAGCTGCTGCAGGAGGGGCTTGGTGGTCAGAGGGGACCCTGTTGCGAGGAAGTTTCGCTTGGGCAGGCCGAGGGCTGGAGCTCTGCCTCCCCCCACCGTTCCCCCATGCTGAGGGCTGGGGGGGGACAGGAGCTGCACCTCCCAGTGCCCCCGCACAGGAGCTGTTCCCTCAGCAAAGCCCGGAGTGGCGGGGACCCGAGCAGAGCTTGGCGCTGGCACCTCAGCCAGCTTTTCCCGGCTCCCTGGGCGTGGGGCCGACCCTGCAAAGCCTGAGCCTGGCCTTTGGGAAGGCTGTGGGACCCGGAACAGAGCAGTGCTGGGGTTCCCATTGTGACAGCTCTGCTGCTTGGCCGTGAGCTGCAAAGACCCAGCGGTGGATTCACAGCCCGCCCGGCACTGAGAGCAGCAGCCCCCAGCAGTGGGACCCAAACCAGTCATTTTCCCAGCCTTTCCTAAGCCTCTTTGTCCACTGCAAGGTAGGATGAGCTCCTCGGCATCGTTGGGAGCCAGTAAGGGAGCAGGAAAGCTGCTCTCAGCCCTTTGGTCTCCCCAGGAGCTCTCGGGGCAGCCTCAGGAGGGAGTTTCCCAGCTCCCATCACACAAACAGCAGGTCTCCAGGGCCAGCTGGAGAAGCAAGGCCCTTCCCTACCGTGAATTCCTGGATTGTGCAGCAAGGAAAAGGCATCCCTGAGTTTGGAGCCTCTCTCCCAGCTCACCTGTGTGAGTGCCGAGCCCGGGAGCACAAACCCACCTGTGCACACACACACACAGGTACAGCATCTCCCTACCCGAACACAGCCACGGCCCCTCCATCTCCGGGGGAGCCAGTGGCTCCTCCATGGTTTTTAGACGCTCCTCTGCATTGCCGGGGTGATCCAAGCCCTCTAAAGAGACCCAGCCTCGGGGGTCGGCGGTCGCACAGCCACGACTCGTGGCACGGGCAGTGTGTTCCGACCCGATGGGATCAGAGCAGGGGCAGCCGCACACCGCGGAGCTCTGCAGCGGGATGCCTTCATCGCCGCCGTGTGCTCTGGGCGCCAGGTTCAGCCCGCCCAGGCCAGAGCCCGCCTGGCCTCGCTGCTGGCCGGGGCCATCGCGCAGAGCCGAGGGAGCCTCAGGAAGCTCATCCCCTCAGGAGCGCTGGACAAAAGCCTCGGCTGCGCGCTCCGCCACAGCACTCCGTGCCGGGTGTGTTTTCTCCGCCTGTAGAGCAACTTGATTTGCTGCATTAGTAAAAATAGACGGGCTAATGAATTCAGCTGATGCAACCCCGGGTGCGCGCGCCCGCGCCGGCTCCGGCTGTGCGAGTGCGAGTGCGAGCGTGTGCGAGCCGCGGGGCGCCACGGCTTGTGCCAGGGCGTCCGCCCGCTCCCGGCCGGGGCCGTGCGTGTCCGCGCGTGTTTGCACATCCCCGCGTGTGCCCGTGCGTGCGCGGCAGCCGCCAGCGATGGCTGCTCGCCGCCGCACAGCTCTGCCGCCGGAGCGGAGCGGCGGCTGCACGGAAATCCTTTCGCGGCAGCTTTGGGTCCTGGCAGGGAGATAACAAGGCTCAGAGGCGGGCTGCGGGGCAGCAGCGGGGACCTGGTGGGGTGATAGAGGGGTCTCACGGGGAGTTTGCGGGGCAGTCGTGGATTCTCTCAGGGATCTGGTGGGGCAATAGCAGATCTTCCCAGGAGCCTGCTGGGTGATAGTAGGATCTCTTAGAAGGATCTGTTGGAGCAATGCTGGATCTCCACAGGGAGCTGGCGGGGGGATGTAGGTTCCCTCACCAGGAAGGGGGCAGTGGTGGATCCTGCCAGGGAGCCGGCAGTGCCGGATGCTCGCAGGGACGCGAGTGCGGTGTCCTTGCGCGGTGCCGCTGGCCGCGGTGCTGACCGGAGCCGCTGGCCGCGGTGCTGACCGGCACAGGCCGCTGGCCGCGGTGCTGACCCCAGCAGGGCCGGGCTCCCGGGGGCTCCCGTGGCCTCCGGTCCGGCTGACACGGAGCTCTCGGCAGGCTCCCAGCCCGGCTGTCCCAGAGCTCAGCCCCGATCCCCGCCGCAGCAGGATGCCTGTCTGATCCAGGAGCCAGGGATCCCCCAGCCAGTGCCACGCAGGGAGGCACTAACAGGGTGACTGACGGCCCTGCCCGTCTCTTGAGGCCCTCATCCCTCTTCACTACCACGTGGAGATAGTAAACTCTCCAACAGGTTGGACAAGCTCTGTCTTCCTGGCGGTTTCCACGCTGTTCATCCCAGCATCCCCATTGTCTGGGCAATGTTTGTGGTGACGGGCTCTTAGACCCCGGCTTTCTTCTCTCTCCCTGCGTCAAACCCGCCTCGCACCACTGCATCATCACTTACTGTGGGTGACAAACCCCTCCTGAACGGAGTGACTTCTCTGGCAGTGACGTCTCCCGTGAAACGTGCGCCCTGGAGTGGATTCGGGAGACTGAAGGACTTTGACCTTTGCTTTTGTCAGGTTTTCTCCCGCTGGATTGGGAGCTGGCTCTCCACTGCTGGGAGACGCTTGCCCACGAGGGGAGACGCTTGCCCACGAGAGAGCAAAGTGGGGCTCTTACAGAGGGGGGCTGCAAATCTGGGCCCTCCCTTCCTGTGGGATCCCAGAGCAAGGCTGGCCGTACCAAGCACTGAACAATCCTGACGATGATGTGCTTGGCCCAGTCATGCAATCTGCAAACAGTGAGATGACAGGGAGAAGGGAAAAGGACAAATCTCTGCTCTCCGGCTGCTGTGGAGTGGCCAAAAAGCACATGGAGGTGTTCACAGAGCTGCTGGAAAATTGGGCAGGGTCTGTGCTGACACCTCCAAGGCAGATGGCTTTGTGTTTGCCCGTCCATCCGCTGGCTCTGGAGGGCCTGGGGAGGCTCAGGGCGCACTCTGGGTGTCCCTGCACTCAGCAGCTCTGATCTCCAGGGGCTGTGGGAGCTGCACTTTGGACATCAGAGCAATGCGGCCTCAGTCTTGGGCTGCAGCAGCTGCGGGGTTGCCTGGCTGCAGGCTGGGGCTTTCCTGTGGCACAGGAGGGCAGATCCCAGCGCTGCCCCTTGGTGCCCACTCCCCTCCCCAGCCCACCTTCTCTGCACTGGGGTCCTTCCCCAAGCACAGTTCCGTGCCTGGGGGTGGTAGGAACCCCCAGAATCCTCTCCTGACCATTTCCCCAGAGAGAAATGCCTGCCTGGCTTCCCCCCACCACTGCCCAGATCCGCCTGTGCCCAGAGGCTCAAATCTCTGTCCGTCTTTCTACGTGAAGTGGCTTCCCAGCTCACTCAAGGTTGGGGATTTCTGTGCTCTAGACAGGCAGCCTGAGCGCCCTGGGCAGGGGGGACCCGGCTCAGCTTTCCAAGGAAGGAGTGGGAAAGCTGCTGAACCCACTCAGCCCCGTCTGAGCTCAGCCTCGGGGACCAGCCGAGGTCTGAGCTGGTTGGATCCGGTGCCAAAACCTCCTGCTGGCTGCAAGTGAGTCCGGCTACTTGTCAGCATCTGTCTCGTCCCGTGACTGTCCCCTTGGGCTCCCGAGGCCCGGGGCTGCCCCTCTGCCACCACCTGCCCTCTCCCTGGGGGCAACCAGAGTGCCCAGCGGCGCTGGCTGCAGGCTCAGTGCCGGAGCGACAGCCTCCCCGTGCCACCTGGTAATTATCTGTTCGGATTTGTGCTCTGTGGCCGCGTGAGACACCCTGGTGCACGTTCTGTTTACTTCCCTAATTGCTGCCAAGCACCGAGCCGCTGGTTTTAAGTTTCTCCCTTCTCTCCCCTCCCCTTCTCCCGCTTTCAAGCGAGTTTAACACATGTCCAAGCATCGGCGGCCCAGCTCCGCTGTCGGGCAGCGTGAGCGGAGGCAGCAGCGGCTGCATCCAAGCCGGGAGCGGCGCCAGACTGTCTGCACAGGGCTGGGCTCGTCCCCGGAGGCTGCATCTCGCCGGGACGCTGCCACCGAGCTGGGCTGTCTGCTGGCAGCTTCGCTCGCACCACGGGAGAGGCTGCGGCAGCTCCCACCGGCCCCGTCCCACGGCCCCGCTGTGCTGGGAACGGTGTCCTCGGGAGATGCCACGTGCCGTGCGTCCCGCGGGGTATTCCAGCTGTGCCGCTGGCATCTGACTGCACTTCTGAGCTCTTTCTTGGGTGGCTGCTCCCTCTCCGGCTGCTCCAGGAGAGCTGGATGAGGCCAGGGATGCTGTGAGGGTGAGAGGGATGGGCTGGGGGCAGCAGGGGATCTAGGCTGCATCCTGCTTCCAGGCTGCATGGAGCACCCTCGGGGACCACAGAGCTTGGCTGTGAGCAGGATGCTCCTCCCTTGGTGCGCCTCCATCAGGGCTTGACTTTCTCCATCCCAAATCAAGCAGCTGTAATAATTCCCTTGCTTTAATCTTGGGTCCGGGAGGAGCTGGCAGGGAAGAAGGTCCTCAGTTCCCATCACTGATGGATGGATGAGCCAAAAACCCCTCGGGGCTTCAGGGCCAGGTCCCCGTCCCCTGCTCCGTGCACTGGAAGCTGCATTCCTGTGCTTCAGCTCCTGGTGCCCCCAGGGGTTGCTGGGATCGGCTTTTTGGCAGGGTTTGGGATGGCCCTGGCACACAGGGTGCGGGCAGGGCAGGCAGCAGCCAGGCAGGGCCCGGTGCCAGGCCCTGGCTGGGGCAGGGGGAGGGGGCTGAGCCCCCATCAATAATTCACCTCCATATTTATAGAGGGAAATGCATTGAATAATGGATGGCGGGCGCGGCGGGGCCGTTGGGAAGCCGGCCTTGCTGCCACTGCAATATTTATTGGCCCGGTTTGCCGGGTGCTGCCCGGCTGCCTCAAGGCTCCGCGAGGATCGGCGACGCTCCGGCTGGCATGGGCTCGCTGCTGAGTGCCCAGCTGGCACGGTGAGCACAGGCAGCTCTGCTCCTCTGCCTCTGCCTCCTCTCCCCTCCACAAAAATGCACTGGGGGCTGGAGCCCCTCTGCTCTGGAGCCAGCCTGGGAGAGCTGGGGGTGTTCACCTGGAGAGGAGAAGGCTCCAGGGACACCTCAGAGCCCCTTCCAGGGCCTCAAGGGGCTCCAGGAGAGCTGGAGAGGGACTGGGGACAAGGGATGGAGGGACAGGACACAGGGAATGGCTTCCCACTGCCAGAGGGCAGGGATGGGTGGGATACTGGGAAGGAATTGTTCCCTGGGAGGGTGGGGAGGCCCTGGCACAGGGTGCCCAGAGCAGCTGTGGCTGCCCCTGGATCCCTGGCAGTGCCCAAGGCCAGGTTGGACAGGGCTTGGAGCACCCTGGGACAGCGGAAGGTGTCCCTGCCCATGGCAGGGGGTAGAATGGGATGAGCTTTAAGATCCCTTCCAATCCAAACCAGTCAGATCCTTCATCTCCCATTGGCCCTGCTGGATTCTAGGCTCAGAGAGGGATGTGACTGTCCAGGGAAAATCCCCATCCGTCCCTCATGGCAGGGGGACACCAGGGCCATGCAGCTCCTAGGAGGACCCTGCTCTGTGTCCCGGATGCGTCCCCTCTGTGGCTGTGCCCAGCAGCCCTGCACCACCTGGTGCCGTGTGGCACCCTGCTCAGGGACCCCCAGGATCTCCCCACTCACCGGTGCCACCGCCTCCCCCATCCATGGCCACCCTCCCTACAAGAGCCACAGCCCCTCATCCCACACCCCTGTGTTACAGAGAGACCCGTGGAAGATGTCGAACCCGAGAAACGGCGACACCAAGCCCCCATGTTTGCCCCGCAATGGACTGGTGAAGATCCCCACGCAACCCAACGGCCTCGGCTCCGCCAGCATCACCAAAGGCACCCCCGCCGTGAAAAACCGCCTGTGCCAGCCTTCCTCCGTGCCTGCCATCCTCAGCCCGGCCTTAGCCCACCGCAGCGACCTGCCCATCCCCAGCCTGGCCTCCCCGCTCTCCTTGGCCACTCTGGCCAGCGTCTCCTCCCCTCCCGGCGCTTCCTTGGTGGGACTGAACACGAGCGAAGGCTCGGAGCAGCCCTCTCCGGAGCGGCTGCCAGGCTCGCCCTCGGAGAGGCAGCTGGCGGTGGACGAGAAGATCCTCAACCGCTTGTTCTGGTACTTTTCGGCGTGCGAGAAGTGCGTGCTGGCGCAGGTGTGCAAGGCATGGCGGCGGGTGCTCTACCAGCCCAAGTTCTGGGTGGGCTTGACGCCCGTCCTGCACACCAAAGAGCTCTACAACATCCTGCCCGGTGGAGAGAAGGAGTTCGTCAGCCTGCAGGGCTTCGCCGTCCGCGGCTTCGACGGCTTCTGCCTCGTGGGCGTCTCCGACCTGGACATTTGTGAGTTCATTGACAACTACCCCCTCTCCAAGAAGGGGGTCAAGTCCATGAGCCTTAAGAGGTCGACCATCACAGATGCGGGGTTGGAGGTAGGTGGCCCTGCTGAAGTGACCGGGGTGGCTGAGACGTGCTGGTGGCGGCTCAGTCCTGGTGGTCTTGGGGACACGCACGCGGGCAGAGCTTTCACGGGTCCCAGGGAAGGAGCAGGCAGGTGGCACGGCCACCCCACAGTGCTGGCAGCAGCGGCGGGCCCTGCCTGCGGTCTGGGCAGTGCGATGGGTGTAGCCTGTGCGGGCAGGGGGTCAGGAGGCTGTCGGGGCTCCGTCCAAGTTGCCTGTGGATGGTGCCAGGAAGGCAGAGGCGAGGTGGCTGTGCTGCTGGGCAGTGGATGTGGCAGTGGGTGACAAGCAGGGCTCTGGGAACGGGATATTCCCGCTTGGCTGGCTGCTCCCCAAAAAGGAGGTCACCCCAGCAAGGGGCTGAGGGTCAGATAGAGATGGGGCAGTTCAGGGGGCTAGGCAAGGTCCCCACCCAGACACTTGCCACGTGCCATGGCCAAACACAGCACCAGCTGCTCCGTGGGCACATCTCACCCGAGCAGCTCCTGTGCTGGGAGTGGGCATCAATCCCAACCCTGCCAACAGCACCTGGTACAGTGCTGGGGCTGCACCCAGCCGTCCCTGCCTGTCCCCTCCCATTCCCCACTGATGCTGGCATGTCCTAAGGCAGGCGTTGAACCCATGCCAGGGAGATCCCAGGGAGAAGACCGGACCCAGGCCAGACTGGGAGCAGTGGGAAGAGCCACGGGGGGTCAGAGGGAGCCGGGGTGGGGGCTCAGGGATGCACGAGGGTGGGTGGCAGTGCCCAGCACGGCCTGACCCCTCGTCCCTCGGCAGGTGATGCTGGAGCAGATGCAGGGCGTGGTGCGGCTGGAGCTGTCGGGCTGCAACGACTTCACGGAGGCCGGGCTGTGGTCCAGCCTCAACGCCCGCATCACGGCGCTGAGCGTCAGCGACTGCATCAACGTGGCCGACGACGCCATCGCCGCCATCTCGCAGCTCCTGCCCAACCTCACCGAGCTCAACCTGCAAGCCTACCACGTGACGGACACGGCGCTCGCCTACTTCACCGCCAAGCAGGGCTACACCACCCACACCCTGCGCCTCAACTCCTGCTGGGAGATCACCAACCACGGCGTGGTCAACATGGTCCACAGCCTGCCCAACCTGAGCGTGCTCAGCCTCTCGGGCTGCTCCAAGGTGACGGACGACGGCGTGGAGCTGGTGGCCGAGAACCTGCGGAAGCTACGCAGCCTCGACCTGTCCTGGTGCCCTCGCATCACCGACATGGCCCTGGAGTACATCGCCTGCGACCTGCACAAGCTGGAGGAGCTGGTGCTCGACAGGTAAAGGGCCGTGCTGAGCCGTGCTGTGCTGTGCCAAGCCATGCCATGCCATGTTGAGCCATGCCATGCCATGCCATGCTAAGCTATGCCAAGCCGTGCCAAGTCATGCCATATTATGCTGAGCCATGCTATGCCATGCCATGACATGCCATGCCGTGCTATGCTGAGCCGTGCTGTGCCATGTCACCCCATGACAAACCATGCTGTGCCAAGCCGTGCCATGCTGACCCACGCTGGAAGCAGAGGGTGCAGCATGGGGGCCATGGTTTGGGGACACCCACGGGTGACCAGCTGGCCCTGACACCCCGTGTCCCGGCAGGTGCGTGCGGATCACCGACACCGGCCTCAGCTACCTGTCCACCATGTCGTCCCTGCGGAGCCTCTACCTGCGCTGGTGCTGCCAGGTAGGTGTGGAACTGTGCCCGTCCTGGCTCGGCACGGCAGAGAGGGCATGGTGGCACCTCCCTGGGGATGGGCCATGAGCTCAGGGTGGGCTCCCGGGGCTGGCTGGAGACCCCAAGACTTGGTGCCAGGGAGCAGAGAGCTCCTGTGAGCTCAGCAGGACTCAGCCCTGGCACCCTGACCCTGCGTCCTGCCCCAGCACCAGTATCCCCAAATCCTGCTGCAGCACCAGGCTCCCTGCCCTGGCTCCCTGCTCCCCGCCCCACAAGCCAGACCCAGTACCCCGGCCCTGCACCCCAAATCCTGCCCCAGCACCCTGCTGCAACATCCGACATCCTGCTCAGGCTCCGTTCCCCAGCACCCAGCACCCAGCACCCAGCTCCCTGCACCCTGTCCCATTGCAGTTCCCTGCCCCAGCAGCCACAGCCAGCACACTGCCCCAGCATCCTGCGCCCCGCTTCAGGTCCCCAGCCCTGGCACCCATCTCCCTACCCCAGCTCGGCAGTGCTGAGCCCTGATGATGTGGTTGTCCCCACTGTCCCCCCTCATCCCCACCCCATCTTCTTTTCCAGGTGCAGGATTTTGGCCTGAAGCACCTCCTGGGCATGGGCAGCCTGCGCCTCCTCTCGCTGGCTGGTGAGACCCTCACCCTGCTAGCAGGGGCCCCGTGGGGCTGGGGAGGCTCAGGGCATGGGGACAGGGAGAGCCCTGAGGACAGCCTGGGGACAGCCAGCATCCCCCCAAGCCAGCAGGCAGCTGCACCCAGCCCAGCTTGTGGGGAAAGAGCCACGGTTGGGCTCTTGAGGTGCTGTGGTTTTTTGGGGTGGTTCTGGGAGCTATGTTTTTGGGATTGAAGTTTTTTGGGGTGTTGGTTTTTGAGGAGCTGTTCTGGGGGGCACTCTTTTTTGGGGTGCTTTCTTTTGGAGTACTGGTGCTTTGGGGTGCTGGGTTTTTAGGCTGAAGTTCTTGAGGTGCAGCTGTTTTGGGTGTTGTTTTTGGGGGTGTTGGTGTTTTGGAACACTATTCTTTAGCATGCTGGTTTTCTGGGTTCTGGTGGGGTTTTTTTTGGTGCTAACTTCGATGGTCTTGGTATTTTGGGGTGCTGGTGCTTTAGGGTACTGGTTTTTGCGTGCATTTTTGAGTGCTGGATTTTTGGGATGCTGATATTTCGGGTGATTTTCTTGGAGTGTTGGGGTTTTCGGGGTACTTCTTTTTCAGCATGCTGGGTTTTTTGGGTCCTGTCTTTTGGGTGCGGTGAGTTTTGTGGTGCTGGGATTTTGAGGTCCTGATCCTCCGGAGTGCTGTTTGAGGAGATTTGGGCGTTTTGGGATGCCGGCGCCTTTGAGATGCTATTTTTTGGGATGCTGGTGCCTTTGAGATGCTATTTTTTGGGATGCTGGTGCCTTTGAGACGCTATTTTTTGGGATGCTATTCTTTCGGGGCGCTGGTGTTCTGGGCTGACAGTTCACCCTGTGTCCTTGCAGGCTGCCCCTTGCTGACCACCACGGGGCTGTCGGGGCTGGTGCAGCTGCAGGAGCTGGAGGAGCTGGAACTCACCAACTGCCCCGGGGCCACGCCGGAGCTCTTCAAGTACTTCTCCCAGCACCTCCCGTGCTGCATGGTGATCGAGTAGCGCCGGACCCGGCCGCCCGCTCCCGCGCCCACCCCGGCCGCCATCGCCCACCCCATCTCCCTCCGGCTGCTGGGGGATTCGAGAGACGCCGCCGATTCCAACCGAGCCCGGACATCCCCCGCATCCACGCCCCCGAGGGACGCGGGGCTCCGGGGGGAGATGGGGGAAGGCGCTGCCACCGGCCGGAGCCCCCCCGGGTACCATGTAAATTCCCCCCACGCCGCCGCCATCGCCCGTGCTCCTCCCGGTGTCCTGCCAATCCCTTCCGGACAGACGAACGGACGTCATGGAAGCCCAAAGTGGGAAGGCGACGCTGCGTGACCCCCCCCCGGCCGCATCCTGCTCCCCCCGCCCCGGTGCCGAGCGGGCGCACGGCCCCGCCACCGAGGATGCTCCTGGGGACCAAAGGATGCTCCCAGGGATGGGCGAGAGGAGGATGCTTA
>VZTD01000181.1:63523-77334 GCA_013397725.1 Rhagologus leucostigma
CAGGAGGAGGGGGATGTGGAGTATGAGGGAGCTGTGGGTCCGAGGAGGGCCCTGATGGGAGTGTGGGATGTGAGGGGCTGGGGGGGCTCTGAGTGGCATCAGGGGTGGGAGGGGACCCTAAGGGTGCTCTGAGGGTGGGAAGGGGCCCTGAGGGGGTGGGAAGGTGAGGTATGAGGGATCTGTGGGACCTGGCAAGGGGCGGGCAGCGGGGCTGGAGAGGGCAGTGCTGCGGCAGGAGCTCGGCCTGGCTCTGGAGGACACAGCCCGTGGGACCCTGTGACCCCTCCAGGAAGCCTGGAGTAGCTGCTGCCCGCCTCTGCTAGAGAAGGAGGGTCATCCCCTGGTTCTTGCAGGCTTTGGGGCTCCGAGGGCCCCACAGAGGTGACTGTGGCCTCACTTCACCCCACCTCGTGCTGCGGATGCTGCTCGTCTCAGCCACAGCGCTGTACTTGACCTATATTATCAGCAACAGTGAAACATCTCAGGGTGTGGCCGAGGAAGGAAGAAGGAACCCAGAAAAGGCTTTCAGGAACTCCCTGAGAGGGAGCCACAGAAGGTGGGAGGAGGAGAACCCAGAGTGGGGCTGTATCTGCCTCCCCACAGGCAGCTCTGTGGCCTCTCACCTCCACGGCCCGTTGATGCAGCTGCAAAAAGCCGCGGTCGGAGCCACCAGGGCCCGGCAGGAGCCGCGGGAGCCCAGCCTGGCCCTGCCCAGCTCTGGGTGAGGTGGAGCAGGGTGGCCGTGTGAGTGTGCAGGCAGCCTGCTGGAGACGGGACAGCGCCCCGAGGACAGCCATGGAGAAGATGGCCAGGGTCACCACTGCCCTGGGGGGCAACGTGCTGACTGGCCACACCATGTTCTGCCACCTGGACGCCCCCGCCAACGCCATCAGCGTGTGCCGGGACGCTGCCCAGGTGGTGGTGGCCGGCCGCAACATCTTCAAGATCTACTCCATCGAAGAGGAGCAGTTTGTGGAGAAGCTGAACCTCCGCGTGGGCCGCAAACCCTCCCTGAACTTCAGCTGCGCCGACGTGGTGTGGCACCAGATGGACGAGAACCTGCTGGCCACCGCCGCCACCAACGGCGTGGTGGTCACCTGGAACCTGGGCAAGCCGTCCCGCAACAAGCAGGACCAGCTGTTCACGGAGCACAAGCGCACCGTCAACAAGGTGTGCTTCCACCCCACCGAGGTGTACATGCTGCTCAGCGGCTCCCAGGACGGCTACATGAAGTGCTTCGACCTGCGCAAGAAGGACTCTGTCAGCACCTTCTCTGGTACAAACGTGGCTGTTGTTGTCCCGTTTCCTGGGGGGAAGCAGAGATTGGGACTTGTATCTTTTCCTTGCTTGTCCCCTTACTCTGGGGAGAGGCAGAGATTGGGAGCTTTGTCCTTTCCTTGCTTGTCCCCTTACCCTCAGCAGAGGCAGAGTTCAGGGGCTTTGCCCTTCCCCTTGCCCAGGAGGAAGGTTTGCTCAGGGTGTGATGCCCAAAGCAGGCAAAGAAGGAGCTGAGAGGCATTTTGGTGCCTTTTTTTGCCTCTCAGCAGTAGCTGGGTCTGTGGGGAGATGGAAGACAGTCACAGCACTCCTTGCTACCCCTTCTCTCTGCGCCAGGGACCCCCACGGCTCTTACAGTGGGGGTTTTTAGCTTTGCTGGAGCTCTCAACTTGTGTCCCCTCCCAGGCCAGTCGGAGAGCGTGCGTGACGTCCAGTTCAGCATCCGGGACTACTTCACCTTCGCCGCCACCTTCGAGAACGGGAACGTGCAGCTGTGGGACATCCGCCGGCCCGACCGCTACGAGAGGATGTTCACGGCCCACAACGGGCCCGTCTTCTGCTGCGACTGGCACCCAGAGGACAGGTGAGTGTGGGGCCACGCCCTGCCAGCCACCCAGCCTTGCAGGACAACGGAGGCCCTAAAAACAGGACTGGGATTTTGTGGGGGAAAGCATGGTCTGTGATACCCTGTCCCCTTGTGTCAGGGGCTGTCAGGGAGGTTGCTGGAAGATAGGAGCGATTATTGCTTTGAGCGTTGGAGGTGGCGTAGGAGTGGTTTGGGTTTGTTCTTTGATAAATTAGGGGGTTTTGAGGCACTGGGTGTCTTTATGGTTGGGTATAGCAGTGCCACGGCAGCCTCTTGCTCCAGTGCTCAGCTTGAGGAAGGCACTGCTTGGCTGCTCTGGGACACAGCTCGCTTGTGTTCAGTCATGTTTCCCTCCTGCCTTTCCCGGGAGATTGCTGGGAAGGATCTGGAAGCAGCTGTTAGGGTGTGCAGGTCCCTCCTCGCTCCCTGCCAGGCAGTGCTGCCACTGCTCATGACCTTGGAGAGGCACTGAAATACGTTCAGAACGGCCTTTCCCTGTGCTGTGCCTGGCGGCTGGAAAGCAGAGCCAGAGGGAACTGGTCCGACTGGGACGTGGCTCTAGAGGCGCAGGGCCATAAATGGGGGCAGGAAGGAGGGTGTTGCCTGACCTGGTTGTTGGAGAGCGGAGATGTCAGGGGAGCTCATGGGAGGATGGGATTGCAGCCCAGCTGCCTTCCTGCGGCGTGGACGTGGTCACACCTGCGCTGCGAGCACTCCTGGGCCACGGTGGGAGCAGAGGGGTGAACACTGACCCGTCCTTGTCCCAGGGGCTGGCTGGCCACGGGCGGCCGGGACAAGATGGTGAAGGTGTGGGACATGAACACGACGCGGGCCAAGGAGATCTACTGCGTGCAGACCATCGCCTCGGTGGCACGGGTGAAGTGGCGCCCCGAGTGCAAGCACCACATCGCCACCTGCTCCATGATGGTGGACCACAACATCTACGTGTGGGACGTGCGCCGCCCCTTCATCCCCTCTGCCATGTTCGAGGAGCACAAGGACGTCACCACGGGCATCGTGTGGCGGCACCTCCACGACCCCTATTTCCTCCTGTCGGGCTCGAAGGACAGCACCCTTTACCAGCACATCTTCAAGGACGCCAGCCAGCCCATCGACCGGGCCAACCCCGAGGGGCTGTGCTACAGCCTCTACGGAGACCTGGCCTTCGCCGCCAAGGAGAGCCTCATCTCCTCCGACTCCAACCGCAAGCCCTACATCGGCGACCGGCGCCACCCCATCTTCTTCAAGCGCAAGCTGGACCCCACGGAGCAGTTCGAGTACATCTCGTCCTCCAGCGCCCTCAGCGTGTTCGAGACGGACGTGGAGAGCGGCAGCATGGACTGGTTTGTGCACACGGCCAAGCAGTACGCGCTGGCCGGCCGGCCGCTGGCCGAGCTCTGCGACCACAACGCCAAGGTGGCCAAGGGGCTGGACCGCAACCAGGTGAGCTACAGGACGGGTGGGGCTGCAGGGGGGTTGCAGCCTGGAAAGGTCTGACGGGGCCTGTGTTCCACGCAGGTGGCTCAGACGTGGACGATGCTGAGGATTATCTACTCCAGCCTCGGCGCCGTGTCGTCCACAAACCTCAACCACAGCATGGGGAAAGGCAGCGCCGCCCTCCCGCTCATGAACAGGTACGGGGGGTGGGAGCTGCAGGGAGTGATCACACGGCTGGGGTGGTTCCATGAGTGGGGGAGTGGAAACAGCTCCCTGGCTGGGATTGGGTTATAGAATGACATCATGGAATACCAGAATGGTTTGGGCTGGAAGGGGCCTTAAAGCTCATCTCATCCCAGCCCCTGCCGTGGGCAGGGACACCTTCCACTATCCCAGGCTGCTCCAAGCCCCATCCAGCCTGGCCTTGGACACTGCCAGGGATCCAGGGGCAGCCACAGCTGCTCTGGGCACCCTGTGCCAGGGCCTCCCCACCCTCCCAGGGAACAATTCCTACCTAATAACTAACCTGCTCCAGACACAGGGAGCAAGCGGGGACAGCTCTCCGTCAGCCTCAGGCTGTGCTGGTTTGCAGGCTGGCATTGTTTGAACGCAGCCATTTCCCAGGTTGGTGTGAGAAGTGAGTGCCCAGCCTGGCCTCGAGCTGTGCAGCCTCACACACTGCTCCCTTCCCTCCTTCAACCAAAGTTTGGTCCGTGGTGGGGCATGGGGCTGGGACCAGCTTTGCAGTTACTGAATTCGTGAATCACAGAATCCCTAAGGCTGGAAAAGCCCTCTGAGCTCATTCCCCCAGCAGCACTACCAAGGGCACCTCTAAACCACCTCCCTAAGCACCACATCTTCATGATTTTGAACATCTCCAGGGGTGGTGACTCCACCACTGCCCTGGGCAGCTGTGCCAGTGCCTGACCACCCTTCCCATGAAGAAATTTTCCCAATATCCGAACTAAACCTCCCCTACTGGCACTAACCTTCCCTAATGGCACTACTTGAGGCCATTTCCTCTCCTCCTGTCCCTGTTCCCTGGGAGCAGACCCTGACCCCCCCCCGGCTGGCCCCTCCTGTCAGGGAGTTGTGCAGAGCCAGAAGGGCCCCCCTGAGCCTCCTTTTCTCCAGGCTGAGCCCCTTTCCCAGCTCCCTCAGCCTCTCCTGGTGCTCCAGCCCCTTCCCCAGCTCCATTCCCATCCCTGGACACATTCCAGCCCCTCCAGGTCTTTCCTGTCATGATGGGCCCAAAACTGACCCCAGGATCTGAGGTGAGGCCTCAGCAGTGCTCAGGGCAGTGATGGTGACCAGGGGCTGGGGATGGAGAAGGTGTCTCATGGCTGGAGCTGGAGCTGCCAGTGTGCAGAGGTTTTCTTCTGGAGCCTTTCCAAGGAAGCAGCTCACTGGCGTGGAGAGCCCGTCGTGGGCTGATGAAGCAGGAAAACTTGTTTTTCCTCTTCTCAGTGACATAAACGTGAGGGGTGAGTTCTCCAAATTAGCTGTCAGACCTCGCAGGGCCGGGTTCCCACCGTGAGTGACAGATCCTCAAATAACACCAAAGGAAACAAGCACTGTCCTTGAGCAAGCCGTGCCTCCAGCCGGGTGGCTGTGCCGCTGTCTGAGACACGGCAGGCAGCAGCCTGGGGAGCTGGGCTCTGCTCCAACCCCATCCCTTCCCTTCTCCATCTCGGTGAAGGCCAGGCGTGGTGATGCATAACAAACAGGCAGGCACCTTGGAGCGAGGCAGCTCCTGTTCACCTGCCTCTGAGGGGAAGGAGATGGAGCCAAGAGCCTGCTCGGAGCTGGAATTCTTCAGGGAGACCTTTGCAGTGCGTGTGCAGTGCCACCAGGCTTGGAGGAAGGGCTGTGATCACAGTCACGATGTGTCTTTATTTTTGAGTCACACAGTGGGGACTGGTGGCTTCTGCCCACGAAGGGATATCACCGTATCTCACATTTCACCATTCAAATTGCAACTGGACACCTGTACCCAGGCTGTTGCTGGCTGAAATGGAAACTTTATACTCTTCTGACTGTTAAATTTGGCTTTTTTTCCCAGCTTTAACCTCAAAGATATCCCTGCTGGGCTGGGCAGCGAGTCCAGACTGGACCGCAGCAAAGGAGAAAGCCGCACAGAAAACATCCTCATGGATTCCTCCTCCACCCTGATCAACAACGAGGGTAACGCTCCTGGGCGGGCACAGCTCCAGTCCCACAGCTCTTCCCTGCTCAGCCGTAGATAGGGGACAAACTGGGGCGTTTATCCTGTGAATTGGGGTGGCTGGACATGCTGCAGCCCCAGGGTGAAGGACACCGAGCCCCAGGGTGCTGCAGAAGGACCATGTTCCCCCATGACCTGGGGTGACAGTGACGGAAAAGCCTTCTAAGATTGTGACTGTGGTGGGGACCTGAGCTGTGTGGCTCGGGCACAGCCTGGCACGCTGGGGCAGGACACCGGGAGGTGGCTGCAATGCTGTGATGAGCTGATTTCTCTTTCCCTGGGCACGCAGACAACGAGGAGACGGAGGGCAGCGACGTCCCTGCGGATTATCTGCTGGGAGACGTGGAAGCAGACGAGGATGACCTGTACATGATGGACCACGAGAACCCGCACGGTGAGTGCACAGCTGCTGCTGGGACGTGTTGTCCGTCCCAGCTGGATTTTCTCCTGCTCATTCCTGCTCTCTCCTCGCAGCCGAAGAGCAGGAATACAGCCTTCCCCAGGAAGCCTTCCCCCTGCGCCACGAAATCGTGGACAACCCGTCGGCCTTGGACCACCTGCAGGACAAGGCCGACTCCCCGCACGTCAGCGGCAACGAGGCCGAGACGGTGTCGCTGACCCCCGTGGAGTCCTTCTCGCTCATCTCCATCTCCCACTCGCTCTACGAGAACCGCCTGCCCTCCGACTTCTTCAACCCCATCGTGCGGGACACGCTGCTCTTCTACGCCGAGCAGGGGGACGTGCAGACGGCCGTGTCCGTGCTCATCGTGCTGGGAGAGCGCATCCGCAAGGAGATCGATGAGCAGACGCAGGTAGAGCCCGTGGGATGCGGGGCCGTGCCTTGGTGGGACCCAGAGGGGGTGTATCCCGATGGGACGGGATCCTGCCTGGGCTTGGGGCACATCCCTTCTCCTGCAGCCGCTGTCGGGTCAGCTCTAAGCCAGGGTGAGCAGCTCCAGGGTGCCGGTACCTGCCCTACCACCAGTCCTGGCAGGGACTTGAGGTGGGGCCTGCAGGGCCAGGATGGGGAGGTGACCTTGCCCTGTTGATTTAGGGAAGGATGCTGTTCCCCAGCATTGCAGAGCTGTTCTCCCACTGCAGGGGTCAGAGGATCACAGAATCCTTTAGGTTGGAAAAGCCTTCTAAGATCATCGAGTCCAGCCATTCCCCCGGCACTGCCAAGGCCACCACTGACCCATGTCCCCAGGTGCCACATCAACACAGCTTTTAAATCCCCCCAAGGGATGGGGACTCCACCACTGCCCTCGGCAGCTGTGCCAGGGCTGGGCAACCCTTTCCATGAAGAAATTCTCTGTAATACCCAAACTAAACTTCCTTTGGCACAACTTGAGGCCATTTCCTCTTCTGTCCCTTGTTCCCTGGGAGCAGAGCTCAACCCTCACCTGGCTGCCCCCTCCTGTCAGGAACTTGTAGAGTGAGAAGGTCCCCCCCGAGCCTCCTTTTCTTCAGGCTGAGCCCCCCCAGGGGAATCTTGCCTTTGGGATGCAGGGCCGGGATCCTGAGGGGGTTTCGGGGTGGATGTGGAGGCTCAGCTGTCTGTGGCTGTCCCCAGGAGCACTGGTACACATCCTACATCGACCTGCTGCAGCGCTTCCAGCTCTGGAACATCTCCAACGAGGTGATCAAGCTGAGCACGTGCCGTGCCATCAACTGCCTCAACCAGGCTTCCACCACCCTGCACATCAACTGCAGCAACTGCAAGCGGCCCATGAGCAACAGGGGCTGGATCTGCGACAGGTGAGGGGGCCCAGAGGGGCTTGCTGGGGACAGGAGGATGGGCTGGGTGCCCCTGTTCCTTCTTGCTGCCCCCTCGAGGGCTCTCCCTGCCCACGCCCACCCCAGTCTCCCCGTGCAGGTGTCGGCAGTGTGCCAGCATGTGTGCTGTGTGTCACCACGTGGTGAAGGGGCTCTTCGTCTGGTGCCAGGGCTGCAGCCACGGCGGCCACCTGCAGCACATCATGAAGTGGCTGGAGACCAGCTCCCACTGCCCCGCCGGCTGCGGCCACCTCTGCGAGTACACCTGAGCCCCCCTGAGTACACCTGAGCCCCGTGCCCACGGGGGAGTTGGCAGAGGGGTGGGGCAGGGGGTGATCAGGGCAGGCAGCGTGTCCTGCCCGATACGCCTGGCAGCGCCCTCCCTGTATTTATTTGTGTAAATAAGGGCTGGGGGTGCACCCCCTGCCCGGCCGTTTTTTACTGGATTAAAACAAACCAGCAGTTGAATCGAACCACGACTCCTGTCTTTCCTTCACCTGGATGCAGCGACCCGCCGGGATGGGCCCGGGACCCGCTCCCGGCCGGGGGTCCCGGCCCCGCGGTGCCCCCGGGGACCCCCATGCTGCTGTCCCCGTGTGCCGGGAGGCCCCTTCAAGCCGTGAGGTAGAGCCCACTTTCCACCGCCCTTTAAATGATGGCCCTTACCGGGACCCGTAGCGACGCGCCCAGCCAATGGTTTTGTGCGCCGTGTGTTCGCGGTGCATGCTGGGTATCGTAGTTCCCGGTGTCTCCGGCGCCGGTCCCGATGGCGGCGGCGGCGCGGCTGCTGCCGCTGCTGCTGCTGCCGCTGGGCTGGGTCCGGCCCGGCGGCTGCACCGACCCTCCGGACGGCGGCTGGTAAGGGCAGGGGGCTGCCCCGGGACCGGTCCCTGTGCCGGTCCCTGTGCCGGTGCCGAGCGGAGCCTCCCGTTGCAGGCTGGCGGGCACGGTGCCGGAGGAACCACGCTGCACCGTGGAGCGAGCCGATGCCTCCCTCACCTACTCCCTCTTCCTGCAGCGGTAGGGGGACCCGGCACGGCCCCGGCGGCCGCTGAACCGAGACAGGGGGCCGGGGGATAGTTCCGGTGCACCGGGCGGGCTAACGGGGAGCGGCGGGGGGGATTGGGGGTACCGGGGGAGAACCTGGGGGAAGGCGGCTGGGACCGATCCCGGTGCCCNGTCGGGGCTCGTCCCGGTGTCCCGGGGATGGCTCAGTGCCGGTCCCCGTGCTCCGCCCGTGCCGGATCTCGCTGGATGCTCCCCCCAGGTTCGCCTTCTCCCGGCCGGTGATCCTCGGTGGGGTCACGGACAATTCGGTGAGTGCCGGGAGGGGACAGAGGGTGGGACACACCTCCCGGCGCCCCGGGAGCGGCGGCAGCATCCCGGCCCCGTGCTCTCCATCCCCCAGGCGTTCCGAGCCCTCTGCACCCGGGAGAAGCTGCTGGCGGCCTTCGGGCCCTTCCCGGTGCGGCTCAGCACGGCCAACACCTACTCGTACCGCAAAGGTGAGCGCGGGGGCCGTGCCCGGCCGCGGGGGTGCCGCTTCCCCCGCTCATCCCCTCCGTTCCCCCGCTCACCTCTCCGTTCCCGCAGTGGATGTGCCGTTCCAGGAGTACGTGGAGCACCTGCTGAAGCCGCAGGACCCGGCCCGGCTGGGCAGCGGTGGGTAGCGCCGTCCCGCCCCCCGAAGCCCTCTCCCCGCGCCGGGCTCAGCCTCCCGTGTCCCCCCAGACACCCTCTACTTCTTCGGGGACAACAACTTCACCGAGTGGGGCCCCCTCTTCCAGCACTACGTGCCCCCTCCCTTCCGCATCCCGGGCACCAGCCCCGCCTACAGCTTTGGGATCGCAGGTGGGTGCGGGATGGGAACCTGCGGGAGGGGATCGGGGCGGCACTGGGGGCTCTCCCCAGCACCAACCCCCCCTCCCACCGCAGGCTCAGGCTCTGGGGTTCCCTTCCACTGGCACGGACCTGGTTTCTCCGAGGTGATTTTCGGCAGGAAGGTGAGAACTGAGTCCTAGAGGAAGGATTTGGGGAGGGGGGAGAGAAAGGAGCCCCTAACAGGTGTCTCTGGCCACGGAGCTGAGCCCGAGGGGTGGAGGGGAACTGGGAGGGGATGTGCCCCTGGTGTTTTCCAGCGCTGGTTTCTGTACCCGCCCGATAAAACCCCGCACTTCCACCCCAACGAGACGACGCTGGCCTGGCTGCAGCACACGTATCCCACCCTGCCACCGGCCCAGCGCCCGCTGGAGTGCACCCTGCGCCCTGGGGAGGTGAGTCCAGGGGCTGGAGGGGACCCCAGGCACCCCAGCCGGAGCCATGGGACCCCACTGCTGTGTCCTGCAGGTCCTGTACTTCCCGGACCGCTGGTGGCACGCCACGCTCAACCTGGACACCAGCGTCTTCATCTCCACCTTCCTGGGCTAGGGCTGGGAGGGACAAGGACACGTCACCATCATCCCAGCCAGGGCAGGAGCTCCAGCTCGCGCCACCCTCAGGGAAAGGCAACTGGTATTGGGACCAACTGCCTGAGAAAGTTCTGGTTTTTACTGGTCTTTACCCTCCCCCTCGGATTAAAGTTGTTCTACTGAAGCACACTGTGTTGCTACATCCCCGGAGCAAACCCGGTCCCCAGGGGATGGCACCAATTCCCAAGCCAGGATATCCCCAGGAACGGCTGCCGTGAACCACTCCGGATCCTTTTCCACGTTTATTGCTGAATTTTTTTTTTATTCTTTTTATATATATATATATATTTGTAATGGACATTGGCAAACTTCCAGAGGGCACTCAAAAGCCAGGCAGGCCGTCGGCCGACCGAAACGCTGGAATCTCAGTTGGATGCAAACCTGTTGGTTACTTCTTGTGGGGTTTTTAAGGGATTTCATTAAAAGGAACAAGAACTTTAACCCAGGTGGTTGTTCTTAGGGAACAGTCCCAGTGGGGAAGGGGAGGTGGGAACCAGCCCCTTCCAGCCCTGGGGCAGTTGTTTCCCAGGAAAAGCCAGAGGGTGAGTCGGCATCCCAGCAAGTGGCTGTTTACTGGGAAGAGGAGCCAGCCCTGGCCAGGCAGGAGGTGGAAGGAGGAGGAAACAACTCTAAACACAGGGAAGGACGGGGCTCCAGACGTGCTCATCCCGGCAAGCTCCCTGTGGCAATCCCTGGAGCGGGACGTGCTCTTTGGGGACTGTGGCTGCCCTGGCCGAGGGGGTGATGGACATGATGGTGAGGCCACTGCCGAGGAGCCAGCATTCCAACCCCCAGGCAGGTCTTGGAGCGGGAGAGGGGAGCCGGGGAGCCGTGGTGCCCGCCCAGCCGCTGCGGCTCCTCGGGAAGGGGACGTGGTGACGTGCCCTCGCCCAGCGCCAGGCCTGGGGCGGCTGGGCCGGAGGGGGAACAGCCGGAGAGCGAGTAAGGCATGGTGCCAGCCCAGGGAGAGCCAGCTGTGCCAGGGCACCCGGGCGGGCAGCGCTGCCCCCGGCCCCTCAGTAATCCTCCACCCAGCCGTTCTCCGAGATGAACGCGTCTATCACCTCCTTCATGGCGAGGTTGGGGATCAGCTGGTCCTGGGTCAGGGGACTCCGCGTCACCGGGTCGAAATGCCCCACGCGCTGCAGGGGAGGAGGCGGAGCGGAACCGGTTACTCCACGTGCCCGGGCTCGGCCCTGAGGCGCAGGTGGCTGTGAGACCAGCGCCGCGTGGCATCTGCGCCGGCACCCGGGCAGCTGCCCGCGGGAAGAGGGAGAGCCCCCTCGGAGGTGCCTCCCAGCAGGGTGAGGGCAGGTCAAGGTGCGAGACCCCTGCCAAGAGCCGCCTACGCTTTGGGCAGGGCCTGGCAGCACCTGCTCCGCAGGGAGCTGCCCGGGCAGGTAACCAGGACCAAACCCAAGGAGCCTTCGGAGCCCTGAGCTGAGCAAAGAGATGCCACCCAGGCAGGAGAGGACTTTGGGCAAGGTCCTGGGAAACACCCCCTGCCCCCGGCCTGGCAGTACCTGGAGATGCTCTTCAATGTCCTTCCTGTCGTAGGTGATGCCGCTGGGCGTGATGCAGGGCTCTCTCATCAGCTCAAAACTGATCTTCCCACACAGGTAGTCAGGGATGTCCCGCTTCTGGCTCGAGAGAGGCACAGCTGGGTCAGGGAAGCGGGCTGGGAGGTGGTGCTGGCTCGGGGGGGAGCAGGGCACACAGCAGGTTTACAGGAGCGCGGGCTGGGCCACACTCACCTTCCTCTTCTCATCCACTTGGGAGAAGAGCTCGTCCATGTCTGCCAGGTATTTGTCCTGAAAGAGAAGCCCTTGAGGACAAGGGGTCCCCGGTGTGCAGGGGCTGCAGGTCCCCAGGGAGAGCCCCAAAGCCTCCCACCCATGGGTGCTGCAGCAGGTGACCCCTCTGCCTGTGCAGCTCCTGGCTGAACCTGGCAGGAGTGATCCAGCTTAAAAATAACCTTCCTCTGTGGGGCTATTTTTATCTGGGATTAGTCCCCAGCACCCAGACCCACATGTGGCCGAGAGCCACTCGTGTTCCCTCAGGGAACAAGAGGCACAGCAGGTGTCACCGCTGCCAGGACAAGAGGTGACAGAGCAGGGGAAGCCGTCATGGGGGGACACAGCAGCCCTGCAACGGTGGCTCGAGCCACAGAATGAAGAATAAGCCGTGCTGTGTGTCCCAAGGTCTCCCAGCTTCCACCTGCACAGCTGCAGCGCTGCAGCTTCCCTGGCTGCAGCAGAGCATGAGGATGGGATGAGGATGGGGATGAGGATGGGATGAGGAAGCCCCCAGCCCCGCACTCACGTGTTTGGCCTCGATGCTGGCCAGCTGAACACGGCTCCGGCTCTCGTCCGTGTTTTCCTCCTGCTGAGTCTTCCGGCACTCCGCCAGCTCCCTAGGACAGAGTGGGAGATCAGGAGGATGGGGAACACTGTCGCTCCCTTCCCTGCTGCAGGGCTCTGCAGAGGCGCCTCGCACAGAGCTGTGACAGCCTTGGTGGCACTACAAAAGCCTTTCCAGGTGCCCCGTTACCTCTCCTTCTCCGCCATGATCAGCTTGGTCAGGTGGGAGTGCAGCTCGTTCTCCTGGTTGATCCGCTTCTCCTCGATGCTGTTCCAGCGTTTCTTCTTGGCGATGCGCAGCGCGCTGGGGATGTCGTCCCCGAAATTCAGCCGCTGTTCCTTGGCGAGGTTGTAGGCTGAGGAGAGAAAGGGCACCTCAGAGGCAGTGGCGGCGTCCCTGTCGCCACCCCTGGCCCTTTCCCAGCAGACAGGAGCAGGGCACGGTGGCAGCGTGCCCGCTCACCTCTCTGCAGGTTGGCGATGGCCTCGTCGTAGTTTTCCATCTCCATCTGGCACTGGCCCAGGAAGAAGTGAGCCTTCACCGACTGCCCGTCCAGCTCCAGCGCCCGCTTGCAGTCGGCCAGGGCCTTGTCGTGCTGCTGCATCTTCAGGTAGCACAGGGCCCGGTTGGTGTAGTACACGGCCACCAAGGGGTTCCGGTTCTGCGGGGACAGGCCCATGTTGGTGGCGGCGGCAGGGCCAGGACGCGCTGGCAGCCGGGTGACAGCCGGGTGACTCGGTGAGCCAGCGGCGCAGCGCTGTCACCCTGGGCAGGGAGAGCCAGGAGTGCCAGCGGGGGCGTGCACCCCGTGGGGAGGCGCTGGGATGGACTGGGGACAGGCTGGGGCTGGGCCCATAGGGCAGCCTGTGTCCCTGCCCCCAGAAGGGACTGGCACCCCTGGCACCCTGACTGTCCCAGGGTGGGTCTGTCCTACCCAGCACAGCCTAGGGACAGGGCAGGGTTTAGGGGAAACAGGCTCAGGGTGGCGGCACTCTGGGGGTGTGTGTAGGGCGGTCCAGCCTGGAGCTGGGCAGGGGAGAGGATGGGCTCGGGGTGTCCAAGTCCAGAGAGGGTCGGGGGGGGTGTCTAGGCCAGGCCTGGGGGTGGGAGTCCAGGCCCAGGAGGGGGGAATCAGGCCCAGAGGTGTGTCCAGCCTCCCCCAGGAAGAGCCAGGCCCAGTGAGGGAACAGCGTCCGGATTAAAAGGGTCCCATCTCAGGGGTATCTTGGCCAGGCCCTGAGGAAGAACAGTGTCCAGACCAAGGAGATTCCATCCTGGTGGTATCCAGGCCAGGGCCAAGGAGATGTCCAGGCTGGGGGGAGGCCCATCTTGCGGGTGTCAGGGCCAGGCGTGTGGCGGGGGTGTCCCATCCCTGGGGATCCCATCCCAGGGTCGGCCAGGCCAGGTCCCGGAGGGTGTCCAGGCCAGGGCAGCTTGGTGTGTCCCGTCCCGGGGGTACCCAGGCCAGGCCCTCGGGGACGGGGCCGCGGGTGTCCCCTCCCCGGTGCTCCCGTCCCGGGGCCCGGTCCCGCGCGGCCCGGGAGCGCCGCTGGGACTCACGATGGCGCGGCCGTAGCAGGCGGCGGCCTCGGGGTACTTGCGGCCGCCGAAGAGCCGGTTCCCCTGCTCCTTGTGCTCCTGCGCGCTGTGGCTCTTCTCGGGGCTGCCGCCGCCCGCGCCC
>VZTD01000186.1:0-20519 GCA_013397725.1 Rhagologus leucostigma
AGAAGAGATGTGTGTCAGTGCAGCTGACCACACCACCACCAAGCCTCTTTTGAGTGCACAGCTGTAACCAGGGAACTAAAACAGGAGCACTGTTCATGGATAACAGTGTGCAGGAAGACACGACAATTCTTTACACAGGTTAATTCTGGAATCCTGTCTACAGGCTGGGTGACAAAGTGCTGGAGGCTGAGACCATATTTTGGGGAAATGCTGTTACACACTTCCCTTATTCCTATACCATTGCCTGGCATCTGATTTCAGCTTGTATCTGCCATTGAATGCTGGGCTACACAGAACATAACCTGAGTGTTTCATTTAATATTTTTTTAAAGAGGAACATAATCTTGTCACAGAGATTGGAATGCTAAAAAAAAATAGAATATTCTGTGAATACGCAGGAGAGGGAAGAACAGATTACTGTCAGTCTGAGAGCCAGGTGATTTTCCTTCTATCACACATGGTCTGTACATGTCTCAGCTGTCTTGAAGCTTTTCTGAGACTGGTCCTGGCATAGTGAGCAGCTGATGAAAGCTGAGCCCAGGAGATTCTAACATGGTGCTGATGGAAAGAGTGCTTGTGCTGAACTTGCCTTGGCCATAACAACCCATCAATCACAGACACCTGCCTCTGAGTGAAAGAATATTCAGCCTTGGAATCTCCTTAAGCTCCACTATGCCCTTGGGTACTCGAATAACATGCTGACACATGTCACAAGCTTTGATGCGCATCTCACAGGCTGTGGTGGCACACACTTGTGCCACAAGGGTGTTTGTTGCTTGCTCTGTGATGGAGAATGAAGCCTGTGCCTTGCAAATGCACCAGTGGGCTCAGATTGCAACAGCTGTGCTGCTCAGCAAAGGGACATGGAGGCATGCACTTTCTTTTCTGCAAGGATCCTTTCTGAGGTTACTTTCTGACTGTCAGGCAAGTGGTCCCAGCTGTCCCAAACCCATCCCTTTTCGCATCCTGTCCCTCAGGGCTGTTCTGTTGACCACAGACAGAAAAACCAGCCAGTAGAAACTACTGCCTGATGCAGTTGAAATGGTGCCTAACTGCAGCACAACCATTCTGGAGTCCAGAGTTCCTGCACTTGCCCTGTCAGTAGGAATGAACCAAGGGCCAGGAATGGCACAGCCATGTGTCAGTGGGAACTGACTGCTCTCTTTTCAGGTGCAGCCACTCAGGTGCTGTGGATGCGGCTGATCTCAGAGGACACTGATGGATGGGTACATAGATGGACAGTCAGCACAGAGAAAGCTGAGGTCTGACATTATGTTCCCCTCTCTGGTAAAGACTTCCCTGGGTAAATGGAGGCTTGGGCCTTTCCTACATTGACAAAATGGTCTTATAAATAAGAGTTCAGCGGATTGGAGGCTGGGCAGCAAGGGTAAATGAGCATAGGTGTGCTTGGGCTGTGCATCCTGACTGTCTTCTCAGCTGCACAACACTTTCTGCCTTTAGATAGTCCTGCAACCCCAAAATACGCATTGGTACTTTCTCCTCAGCAGGTACAGTGTGGGCAAATACTAGAAGCGGGAGCTGATGTCATACCTGCATTTTGCCGGGCTGTGGATCTTTCTTCTTCTCACCAGTGACTGCAATTGTTGCGAAGTACTGGATGACACGCTTTGTGTTCACAGTCTTCCCAGCACCGGATTCTCCGCTGTTGAAATAAAAATCTTAATTATTACAGGAAACAGGAAACATTATCACTCGCCTGTCAGCTTTGTCACTCATACCAAAACATACTCACGTGATGAGGATTGACTGGTTGTGACGATCTGAAAACAAAAACACAAAAAGAGCTGTTCAAATGAGATGTGGAGGGCATCAGTTCCTCAGACACAACTAACTGACTTCAAGGGAAAGAACTATATTATATCAGTATGTATCACTTTCTTACAAGATAAGATAAATGATGCATTAATATACATTAGCATGCATCTGGACTTTTTTTTTTCTACAGACAGGGATGAAGTAGCACAAAATTTAACTTCAAGCAGTGATTCTTCACACAGCTTCCCACTTACTATTTGTTTTCTTTTATGTATAGACCGTGGTTTAAATATTGTTTAATTGTAATTAGGTTATTTGCTATGCTTCTTCTTTACCATTTCTTTAAGTTCCTTACAAGGAGAGGGGGCATAAAGCCATACAGCCAGCTACTGCTTTTACTTCATTATCTGATGGCCCAGAGACCATTACAATTTTCACAGTCTGATCTTGCGTTGTGCTGTAGGACCATGGGACCACTGAGTAGAACCTAAAATGTCTGAACTATCAAGAGTTCCTTGACCAAATAGCCAGCCCTACATATATCAGGGTTTTCCGCTCTTGCCAGGTGACTCACCAGTCAGCATGAACTGATAGGCGTTGTCAGAGATGGAGAAGATGTGCGGAGGGGCCTCCTGACGCTTCTTGCCTCGGTAGCCAGTCACCACCTCCGGGTTGTACACCGGCAGCCACTTGTAGGGGTTGACGGTGACGCAGAAGAGACCCGAGTAGGTCTGCGAGGAAGGGACACAGCACGTTGGCTTCCCCTGAGCCTGGCCCAGCAGTTCCTGCCGCTGCCCAAAGGAAGCTGCTGCTGCCACTTACATAGATCATCCAGGCTGCGTAACGCTCTTTGAGGTTGTACAGCACAGCGGGTTCGTGGAGGTGGGTCATCATGGCCATGTCCTCGATTTTGTCAAATTTAGGAGGGTTCATGGGAAAGACTTCATCGTCCTTTACAGTCACAGTCTAGCGAAAAAAGAAGGGAACGACATGAGAAATCTAAAACAGGGAACTGCCTGAACTGGATGACCACACAGGAGTAACAGTTGGTATCACTTACTGTGTCATCATATTTTTTAACAGTGACTTTGCCACCTTCTTTGCTCTGTATGGTACCTTTCACATACATTTGCTTATCGTCTACTACAAAACAGGCTGACTTAGCATCGAATGGGCGATTCTGGGCTTCAATTCTCTCCTTCTCTGGCTTCCGTAAATAGGGAGCAGCTTCTCCAAAGATTGCCATCTCTGCATCTGAACTCATGTCTGCAGTTGCTCTGGAGGAATACAGAAAAGTTGCAGAAAGTCTGTGCATTTGTAATTTACATTTATCCAGACAGTGGTCATGCTCAGTGACTAACAGGAAGAGGAGGACTAACCAGGCACCTAACTTCTGTCCCAATTTTAATTATCTGCTGAAGAAGTGCTAATAAAGAAAGTTCCTTTTGTAGACAGAGATGGATTGTCTTTGAAGACATCCCCCTTAAATAGGCTTATGTGCCCAAGCGAGAGCAGAGAGAATATCAAGCTAGAAGTCTTCAAAAGCTGGTCCTGCTCCGTCTTCACCTGCTGTTCACTGACCTGCACAGCCACATCCTCCTCAGAGCCACATACACAAAGCCACTGAGACTATTTCATTGGACATCTATAAATTTAGGCAGGGGACAAGATCATTCTGAACTTTGTTTGGGTTTCAGTGCCTGTATGATAAACCAAAGTCAGTACGTAATTTTCTAGGCTTTACCCCAGAGGAAACTAACACTTGAATATTACTTTGAGCCTCCTCTCTGAACACGACCTCAGGCTTCTGGCAGTTGTGCAGATGGCAGGGGATGAATTTTAATAATCTATAAATCCCAGAATTCAAGGTTACACCACAAAAAGCCATTACTGTCACTGTCTATCATGCCCTCTTGACTAAGGTTGACCATCTGTAACTTTTTTTTCCAAATACATGGAGTATTCCTGCCAAGAACTGTGACTATTGCTCATGTTGATTAAAATACCATATATCCTTTCCAGTGATCCTGGTTCTACATCACAGTTTTTTACACCTGCCCTTGCCGTTGTCTGGGTGAGCTTTACTTTCTGCTCAGGATCAATTAGCAAAGGTATGTGTTATTTGTTAAACCCCTACCTTCAGGGAGCCCACGAGGAAATCTGGTTTCAGAACCTGTGTGGAATGGTTAAAGAAAGGACAGAGAGAGTTACACCAAAACCAGTCCATTGTCTTGAGCATATGCCATATCGAACATTCCTACACCCTGTGTAGTCTCTCCAGATAGCTGAACTGCACACAGTGCCTTACAACTCCTGACCTAGAGCAAAATTCCACAGAGAGTCTTGTGTTCCTCCCCACATTCCTGTGAGCTGCTTGAAACAGATCTAAAGTCCAGGAAAAAATCAGCTGCTCTACATATATAATCCTAGTCAATTTCAACTGCCTTCAGAGTTAGTCTTCCTGTGCCTTTCTTAGGACTTGGAGGGAGCAAAGTTGGTAGAAGGCCCTTCCAAGGATTGGCATGCTATGGCTCTTCTGCTGCTTGTGCACCACACTGGAGTGGTTTGGGCCGCCTAACCTTGACTTTGCATGTAAAGCATGACCTGGAATGTTAGAGGTGGGGAATGAGAAAACAACACCCCTTCGTATTCCACCTTTTTGGGGAGATGTCGTGGTCAGAGTATGAAGCAAGCGGATGGCACTTACCGTGAGATGCTGGGGTAACAAATAATAAAGTTGCCTTCAGCTGCGGCTCTTTATACGTTACCTCCTGCCCACGCAGCACTCGAGTGCTCTATTTTTGGTCAATAATAATTTACTCTTTAGTTGTAAACGTGTTGTAGCTCTGATCTCTCTGCTAATTAATCAGAGACAGGATTGGTTTAAGGTTGTATGGAGTCAGCTGCACTGACCTGTCCTTTTCACATTGATCTGTGCCAGGATGGAGGATGGAGGAACCCAAAGACAGCTCTGATAAAGCCAAATAAGGCAGCGCTTGGCTCTGCACTGCAAGGGTTTGCCTTAGTCGGCAGGGTGGGATTTTTCTAATTGTGCACAATTATTTCTTAAAGGATATAATATTAATGGATGCCCTCCTATCCTCCCTGTTTATCTACACGTGCTGCTAGATAAGAAGAAAGATTTATTGAGGCAAAAATTTTTATACCATTGTGTGGGGCGCTGGCAAGCCTGAAGCCAGCCTCAATCTTGGGACAGAGTGAGACAACTGCCAGCTTGTGGACCACAAGAGAAACTTGCATTCCTGACCTGTAGGTCTGCAAGGCATGCTCAAGGTCTCAGCCTGCAGAAAGGTGCCTGACTTTTGTGCCACTCCACTATCCTGCAGAGGTTGTTGTGGAGCAGGCTGGATGTCAAACCAGAATAACTCTAAGTTGCTCTGCAAAGGAATGTGGAAGGAGAGTGCCTGCTCCTTTAGGATTAGCTGCTTAAGGACTGGTTTTGACACTGTAAGGGACAGTAAGAAAGGGAGAAAGCCATAACTGAGAACATACTGGAACAGAAACCTGCCTGAAAAATGGTGAGGGAGGACGTGGTGCGACCCAAACCTGGTCAGTCACACTGCTTAGGGAAGGCATGTGAAAGTGTAAAAACGTGTATTCTGGTAAGCCTATCAAATCAGGAACCTTGTCTGCTGGGAAACTAAGGTGAAAGGGGAAACACTAAACAATATATACAGAGACACAGGTCTGGCAAAACAAATACAGAGATAACAAGAAGAAACAAACCTCTGGCATATCGGGCGGGCAAGGGGGCTGTGCTGGTATGCCCAGGAGAACCTGTGGGATGAGTGTGAGTGCTGCGTGTGTGTGTTTGAGCATGGAGCTGGACCAGCAGGCAAACTGCGAGGTGAGTCAGAGGGCTGGGTCTGAGCAGGGACAGAGGAGCTGTGCTGGACCCAAGAGAGCTGCGTTTATGCTTAGGAACCCGGCGAGCGGGTCGTGTGACCGTGCTGGCGACTCCTGTTTCTGCCTGTCCCCGAGGAGGAGGGGACGTGTCCTTGCTTGTGTGATGTGGGCCCTTTTGACGGCACCCTGCGCGGCTGCTGTAGCAGCTCTGTGCCCACTTGTGTCAGTGTCCTGTGTGTCTCTGCGTGTCTCTGGGACACGTGCTCAACTTTGCTACTGGTTGAACCCCCCAAAGTGACGTCTGTGCCCTTCAGCTGGGCAGAGTCATTGGGTCCCTGGGCACCAGTGGCCAGGCAGCTTTACTGGGTTGGAGTGGCTGGAAGAGGGGGCTATGCGCTCCAACGCCACATGGCCCATCACAGAGGTGCGGTAGTTCTGGAAGCAGCTCTGGGGAGCTGAGGTTTTTGACAAGCGTTTACTGGAACCCAGCTGTATGCCAGCTCCCTGGGTTAGGAGTGTGCAGGTGGAGAAATTCACAAAAAGGACGGTCGTTTGACACAGGGATGGCTTTCTAGTCAGGATGTGCTGCCCAAGAAGTCATGAGCGTAGAGGAGGAAATCCCACTGTGAGGAATGGGGAATCTCCCCAGACTAGCAGTGCTTGGCTTAGTGTTTTCAGAGGAATAGCTATTTTATCTGCATGATTTCTTCTGAATAGTGATGGCCAACTTAGACACCATTTCTGATTTAATCACTCAGTCCTGTGCCTGGAATTAATTTTTTCTCATGGGCATAATTTCATGTTTATCACTATTAATTTAGCCTGCAGCTTTAATTAAAAGATAGCTACAGCGAGGAAAGCAAAGAATTAATCTTTCCTTCCATTCTCTTGAAGCTGCTCTGATACGAGAAAAAAAAATATTCAAAATATTCTGACTTAGGATAAACATGAGAAAGCCAGAGATAACCACAGCTCTGTAGAATCACCACCACAGAGATGACCATTTATGCTATCCAATCAGTAGCTGCTTGCTATAAAATGTACAAGGAGGCTTTTGAATAAAGTTTTACGTATACAGCTGAACAGATAGATTTCCTGAACAGTAGGTTGCAAAGTCATCTCAGAGACTAACTTTTTTTCCTTTTTTTTTTGTCAGAGATCAGAATTTCAGCAGGAATGTTGAGAATGTTCATCCGTTCCCATGTGGGCCTATGCTGTGAGCTTGTTGAGAGCCATATAACTACAGGAAGGGGAGCCTGGGATCTGCATTGCCCAAGTAACAGTAAGAATTGATTTCAGGTCTCTCACAGCTTGGGAAAACTCTCTCACCACAAGATAATTTTGTACAGGAGACGAGGTGGCAAAGTAGATTTGTCATCATTGCCTCATTTTTCGTTATTTTAAGGTAGAAGAAACATTTATCAGAAAATTATTTAAACTTTAGAGGCCGTGAAATCTAACCACCTTTTTGTGGAATGACCCAGTTTCCTCTGTGGGAAGAGATGGATTGTCAGATGCATTGTTGTCATTGCTTCACATTGGCTCGGTCTGGGGAACATCCTCGGTGCATTTACACAGTTCTCCTTGGCTGTTTGTTTTGGATTCTGTTCGGGGTGCCTGTGATTTAGTTACACTGGGAAGCAAAGGCATCTCAAAGGTATCTCTATTGGATTCTGCTATAGAAAATGGATTCCTGCAGTGTTGAGAGGCACCCTATTTAAGCCTTTTCTCTTGTTTTCTGAGTCCTTTCTAGGATGTTTTTCAATGCTTTTGTTACTTTTTAAAAAAAATCAGAGTCACTGACAGGCTTTTCCAGTCTGACCTGAAGTGTGAGCACACACACTCTCTGAAATGACAATGACACCACTCAGATGCGAAGATAATATTTTTATTGCATTTTTCTTTGGCCAATTGCCAGGGGGAAAGGCTGTAGGTACATCCTTGAGCATCCCCTTTTGGGGGCATCCCAGTAAAGCACCGGGGAGCTAAATGGCTCAGGGGTCTCAATATCTACCTTACTTCACATTGTATAAATAGGGGAATAATGTCTCCTTCGGGCAAATAAAATATAAAATACTTATCTTGTAGCCAACTAAAAAAATTTCTCTTCTCGTTAGACAAACTGAACCTGTGAAGTTCACTTGAGTTGAATAAACAACTAACCAAACGTGTTGCATGTAAAGACTTAGAAAACATTATGGAACAGGAAGATAAATGTGGAAGATAAATGTGGAAAGCACATTTTAAGTCAATTCAGGTAAACACACCAGGTAGGTGCCAGATAAGTTTTAGAGGTAATTGATATGCAGATATAGATAAGATCCCGATGTGATTGGTCTATTGTCTATCTTGATTATTGTTTTGTTGTTCATAATACTTAGTGCATATATACGTATGTAGATGTGAATTTATCAAAAGCATAAGCATGGAGTTTTTTACAGCAATTTGTCTGTCAAGGAAAGGACCACACATCTGTTGTGTCAGTCTCTAAACATGTGTTGTACCAGCAGATTCATCTTCATGGTTTCTGTAAACTGTTATTGCTGGAATTCTAAAAATTCTCCTATTTGCAAGCATTGGTCAACCACAAACATCTTCAGGAGTTCTCATAATTCTGGCTTAGTCAAACTATATGAGGCATAAATGTCAGCCTGTCTTGGGAGCTGAAAGATAAGCATGCTAAGCCCAACCTGACAAATTTGTTCATTTGGTTATCTAATGAATTCTTTGCTCTTTGTGGATGGCAGAGTGTTTGTTTTCTCTATCCCGTGCTTCTGGCAAGACTCAGGGTACACACCACACCTGTTCCTAGCACTAAATAGCTTTGGTCCTGTCACAGTTACCCAGTAGCTTTTCCAGTGGATGCTCATGAAGAGATAATTTTCCCAGTACAGGTGGTCAGGGAGGCAAGGCTTCCACACTAGGTCCCCAAACCACTGACAGATAAGCTGCTCTATCTGCAGCTATCTGACACTTCGGGGACAGATGGACGTTTTGGTCTGAACTAGTGTAGCTATTCTCATGTTTCATACTCAACTCCCTTTCCCTGGGCCTTCAGGCAGATACATATTTGTTCCTGATACCGTCGCCTTTCAGACTTTCTATCACTCCATCTTAACAGGTTATTGTGTTGGTCTTATTACAGCACACTAGGAAGACTGAAAGGGGAAGAGAGGCAACTACCTTCTTGTTGTCCCCCATCAATTCAAAACGCTTCTAAAAATGTAATTTTTTTGTCAATTTAGCCTCCATGTAGGAGTGTTCCATTACATCTGATGCAAAGTTGCCTGGCCTTTAAGATCATTAACCTGCATTAGCAATTCTGTAAGTTTGGAGTGTATCCTTCACTGTTCATGCGGGTCTCTGAAAGCCACAAAGATACTCTATCATACACATTATTAGTGTTCATTCATGGGATAAAGCCTGTTCCCTGTGACTTAAATTATGTGTTTGCAAAGTTGTAGGGGACTGGTTCTGGAGAAAAGGAGGAAAGGAGACACCATTCCCAAGGTGCATTACTGTCACATGACTCACTGAGATTTATTGCCATGGTAACCCCACAGTTTAATTTGGTGGTGTCCTGTTTTACTGAAAGCTTTTTGGTGTTCAGTCTCCCATTCCACGGACAAAGAGCAAGAATTCCTCCATAGCTCTTCTCGGGTTAGACAGCATGTTTTAGGCTCAAATGATCAGTGTGGCCAGAAAAACTGCATATACATGGAGAGATGTTCCTTCAAACACATTTTTGATCTCAGCAAATGTTCCTGCATTTAATAGAAACAAATGTATTGAGATTTGAAAATATATACTTGATCTTTTGAGCCTGGCTTTAAGTGATACTCTTTTCTAATGAAACTACAAAGATAATTTATGTAAAAGGAACAGAAAGACATCCTAAACTTGTCAAAAGTGTATGATATTTCATACTGATTTTCTGCATCACCAAACATGAGTTTGACACTTCACCAAGGCCAAACAGAATGAAAGAAAATCTTTGAGAGATTCCTTTCTAAAAATATATTTGCAAGCTTTTTTTTCACAGCTGTCACTTACCCCCAGCCTAGAAAAGCTTCTGTTGTAATACTGGAACATGGGCACTGAAGATACCTTTCAGCTAACTACTGAACACTGCAAAATAATCAGTGATATATAGTGTATATTTTAGGGGAAAGGGGATGTCTATCCTAAATTTATATTTTTTTCTTTGCCCAGCATAAACCAGTGGCCAAGACCAGAGGGTACTTACCCAAGGTTTCCATAAAAGCATGGAGATGTAACATCTGGACTACTGGCTGGAGTGTGTGAGCTCTTACTAAAGCTGCCTTGCTTTTGGAGATCTGGAAGTTGTCTAGCAGAATGCTAATTTTTGAAAAGTGTTTCAGGGAATGGTGGCCCAGTAAACGTAGTGCCAATACTAGGAAAAAGTAGAAGTTACTAATGATTAGAATTTGAGAACACAGTGATAAATAAACATATTGAGAAAAACAGCATTTGTAAAGGGAAGTAGTATTCCACAAACCTAGTGGAGAATCAAAGATATGTGGATAGGTGGGAGAAGCAGCTGTTAGTGTCTTAATGAATATCTATAAGCCATGTGAGAAGGTATATCACCTTTCTTAAAGACGCTAAGTCTGTGTCTGTGATGTTACATAAGATAGTTTTGAGAAGTGATCGTGCACAAGGACAGGCTGATAATCCTGCTGCAGGCGTATAAGTGTCCCTGGGGATGGTGTCTGAGTGTCCAAAGTGGCTTGATCTGAAGCAAATCCCAGGGGCAGCTTGGGGGGAAGCTCAGTCCAGCAGCTCTATTTATGCATATACTGCATTAGGGCCCAGCACGGCCCTCCTGCCTGCCCTCAAAGGGCATGGGATCCTCTTTGTCCTTGAAGAACCTCTCAACCCTACTCAGTGATGTCCCCTGTACCCCTGCTGCCCTTCTGCGTAGAGCCTGCTAGCAGGTTATGAAACAGCCCTCGTTGTGTCCTGAGGAGGGATTACCAGGGCATCAGGAGGATCTTGCCTGCTGCTAAGGACTCCTCTGCTTTTTGTAAAACATATCCTGCATCTGGGACATCAACACCGTGCTTTGCTCGAGCTGTTTCAAAGCAGGCAGTAAATGCAGTGTGGAGAAGTGAACTTGTGTCACAGCAAGGTTGCTTCTCCCTTTTGCCTTCTGACTGCCCACAGCAGCCTCACCTTTCACCTGCAGTCCTGCCAGCAGCCAGGTGCGGAGCTGGGTCACTGGGCTCACATCAGGGCTCTGCTCTTTTCATGGCCACCCACCACTGCCTGAACAGTCATCCAGCCCAGAGCTGCTCTCCGAGGCATCTCTGTGGAGCCAAGCTGAAGCCAGCTGCTTCAGTGACTGCCACTTTCCTCGCTATGAAAATATCTGGGAGGATGGGTAGAGGAAAGAGTGACATCTGTGAAATGTGCTATACTTCTCTGGTGTACAAGCAGAAAACTCCGTACTGTCCTTTTCTTCCACATTTAACAGGCAAGATGCTGCACCAACTCTTTTTAGCTACCTTCCCTGTCTTTCCAGCTAAAGTATTTTGAAGGAACTCCTGGATAGTTTTGTAACAGCAATTCAGCAAGCTCAGGCTTTTGGGGGACAATATAACATGCTGGGTCAGTTAACCTGAGAGTGCCATGATTGCTGCAGCTCCACGCCCTCAGGTCCAACCAGTGCCAAGACTGCAGGTGCGTTCCCAGCCAGACATTTACACAGAACATGTGTGTACACCCTGTGGGGGAATTGCACAGCTGAGCTCTGGTTAGAAGCCCACACACTCCCTGAACAGAAAAGATTATCTGCTTGACTCAGAGGCTGGAAAAAAACACCCTAAAAAGTAGGAAGTGGGACCCCAAAAACCTGAACAGTTCCTTGGCAGATAAGAGGGTGTCTGAGCAAGCAGGTGTCCATTAAAGCAGGACTATCTGTGTGGTACAAAAGTTGCATGCTGATTTGTCAAATTTTTCTTTCTCCAAAAGGAGCTCAGTAGCAATCCTTTTCACAGGTGGCAATCAGTCCCACAGACATCTTTTCTCAGGTGTCTGACATGTGACTCTGGGACCGTTCTTGGAGATGTCATGACACTCAACTAGGAATCCAATCAGGGCAAACTGTCCTGTAAAGCTGCAAGGTATTTCTCAAAGCCTTGAAACGGAATGCTAAAAAGAGTGACTACTTTTGACCTTGATTATATATCAATGATGAAAGAATAATGCAAATTTTCATGTAACTCTGCTCAAAAAAATAGCTTTGGAGAGTACATGAGTGAATGGAGAGTACATGAGTGAATGTGTGCGTATATAAATATGGATCTATGTATGTGTATGTATATACACACACGTAGATCTGTGTGTAAAACTGCCTCCCCAGGCACATCTACAGGCTGGGTGAGGAATGAATCAACAGCAGCCCTGAGGAGAAGGACTTGGGGGTGTTGGTTGACAAGAAGCCCAACACTACCTGGCCGTGTGTGCTGGAACTCGGAAACTCCTGTGTGCTGGGGTGAGCCCCCAGCCTGGGCAGCAGGGGAGGGGGGTTTCTGCCCCTCTTCCTCACTCAGGTGAGACCCCACCTGCAGAGCTGCCTCCAGCCCTGGGGCCCAGCACAGAAAGGATGTGAAGCTACTGGAGCCAGTTCAGAAGAGGCCACAGAGATTCTGCAAGGGCTGAAGCCCCTCTGCTCTGGAGCCAGGCTGGGAGAGCTGGGGGTGCTCACCTGGAGAAGGCTCCAGGGAGAGCTCAGAGCCCCTTCCAGGGACTAAAGGGGCTCCAGAAGAGCTGGAGAGGGACTTTTTACAAGGGCCTAGAGTGATAGAGCAAGGGGGAATGGCTTCCCACTGAAAGAGAGTAGGTTTAGATTAGATCTTCGGAAGAAGTTGTTCCCTGTGAGAGTGCTGAGGCCCTGGCACAGGTTGCCCAGAGAAGCTGTGGCTGTCCCATCTCTGGAAGTGTTCAAGGCCAGGTTAGATGGGGCTTGGAGCAACCTGGTCTAGTAGAAGGTGTCCCTGATGCTACAGCCCATCCCAGGAGATGAGAGTAACTCAGGTCCTTGTTAATAGATTGCTTGGGGTGCATTTGCTTGAATAGACACTGAACGACCAATGTGGTTTTTAAGAGGTGACCATGGATTTCTCTGATGTTTGCTGATATCCACAAAGAATGAAAACCCACATTTTCAGTGAGGCCATGTTGGGCAAAGCTATCAGGATTATGCTGAAGACTTCATAGGAGGTGTCTGCCTGAGCAGTTTAGAAGATTCAGGATAGTTTTGCAAACAGAATATAGACAATGGCTGACTGACTATATGAGGTTGCTGGTTATGCTGCCCTGGGAATGTTGGTTTGTATATCACTTTCATGAACAAAAGTTGAAAGTAGATCTCATTTTAGGTTTAAATGTCCTCTAAATTATGTTCCAAAGTGGCTTAAATGATTGAAGAAGTTTAACTCGAACTAAGATCTTCTTGCAAAGAAGACACAAGAATTAGAAGAATAATCAAAGATTAAGCAGGATTAGGAAGGAAGGTGTAATAAATTCTTATTCTTTGGGCAGAACATTTGAGATAATATCTATTATATTCCTAAAGCAACAGTTATAAGGGATAATTACATTATTTTTCAGAGAAATAATGATTTTCTCAGCTAAGGAAATATTAGATGAAATTTCCTGGTGAGAGCAAAGCTGGATGTCTGATTAGACCACTTTAAAAGTGGCTGAAACACTTTGAAAATACTGAAGCAAGATTTTTAATTGAATAAATAAGTTTAAGTAAGCAAGGAAAAATGTAAACCTTAGAAGAATTCAGGGTAATGATTAAAATGCAACACTTTTCTCATTATTTACATGGCATAAGCTCTGCAATTTTTATTATGTAGGCATTGCTCATCTACAGATTAATGAAGAACAAAGCAGTGATTACAAAATAAAAGTGATAGAATGTCACATTTTGTGCAATTCTCTCACTTTACAGCACTGGAGGCATTTACTCTTCACTTTCTGCCTTCTTGCCCATTTCCCGGCTCTTCGCTCGGAGCTTGTTGACCTGGGACTCTGCAATGTCAGCCCGCTCCTCGGCTTCCTCCAGCTCGTGCTGGATCTTGCGGAACTTGGAGAGGTTGACATTGGACAGCTCCTCCTAGAGACAGGAAGAAACATAAAATAGGTTTTTAAAACAATTCTGCTGTAACACTGTGGCATTTTCACTTCGAATAATGAAAAAAAACCTCTAAGATTATGAGTTAGTATGTAATTCTCTTTAATATTTCTAGGGGGAATCCAAACTAAATATTTAAAGGATCAGTAAGACATACCAAAAGTCCAGCTCTGGATATGAAGTGCTAGTGCACTTTGGAATTTTTGAATAATTGTAGATAATTACAGTTATTGCCATTAAATCATCTTTCAGTTATTTACTGCTTTAAAATTATATATTAAAATTTTTGACGGTGATTTTTTTTTCTGCTAGGTGAAAATATGAAATAAAGCAAGTGAAAGGAAGCAGAGACCTACTACCACAATGTTGACCTGCGTTCAAACAGAGCTACACAGGGTAAAAACACAGAATTCCACTTTCACCTTTATAAAGACTGACTGAACACAGTGATACTCACAGCCTCCTCAGCTTGTCTCTTGTAAGCTTTCACCTTAGTTTGCAGTTTGTCCACCAGATCCTGCAGCCTGAGGACATTTTTTCTGTCTTCCTCAGACTAAAGAGAATGACAAGATAGAGAAGCATCTCTTTTACCCTCCTCTACATGAAATAGAGAGTAACATTTCTAATTGACATTGCTGCCCAGTAAGACAGAAGTGATAAGCTGAAACTTCCTAACATGACTAGAAAAATAGTAATCTTCTGGTGCTTTCATTATTCTCCTTTTTGTATGTGTAACTCGGGACAGAGTGAAATCCTTCAGGGCTATATTTTGGGTTCTGGGAATAAGAATGTATCAACACAAAGAAGCTTCCTGCCTTACCTGGTAGGTCAGTTCCTTCACCCTCCGCTCGTACTTGCGCACACCCTTCACGGCTTCAGCGCTGCGCTTCTGCTCAGCATCAACCTCCCCTTCCAGCTCCCGCACCTGCAAGGACAAGCCCAGCCCTGCAGCTTCCCTGGCAGTGTCTCTCCAAGGACAGCCTCACTCACGCACAACCCCAGCCCTACACACCCTGGCCTCCAGCTTCTGGATCTGCTTCTTCCCTCCCTTCAGTGCCAGCTGCTCGGCCTCGTCCAGACGATGCTGCAGGTCCTTCACGGTCTGGTCCAGGTTCTTCTTCATCCTCTCCAGGTGGGCACTGGTGTCCTGCTCCTTCTTCAGCTCCTCTGCCATCATGGCTGCCTGATCAGAGCAAAGGGTCAAAGCCATTTTGGGGCAGGAGGTATTTGGGGGAGACTACATTCATCATCAGCAATGCCAGGAGCGCCTAACTCACATCTGTGATGGCCTTCTTGGCCTTCTCCTCAGCATTGCGGGCTTCCTGGATGGTATCCTCCATTTCACCTTGGATCTGGGAAATGTCTGTTTCCAGCTTCTTCTTGGTGTTGATCAAGCTGGTGTTCTGTTGAGCAGCATCAGAGGTTTGTTTTTGTAATTTGTTATTTGGAATCAAGAATATTACAGGATTTTCAATAATTTAAGACATAATTTTGTGAAAAATCACTACCAGAGATTTTTCTAGTAACATTTCTTATCACTGGGGAAAAAACATTTTGTTTTGTTTTTTCTTTTTCTCCAACAATTAATTTTATTAACTTGAAAAAGTGCTCAGAAATATAATCTGTGCCACATCTCATCCACCAAGGCTGGCCCAGGAAAGTGTGGAAACAAAAATAGTTAGGGAAAAGTCAATGAAATGCCTCCTCTTCAGCATTAGGAAGAGTAATCCACTCTCTGAAAAGAGGAAAAAATTTTAATGTAGATAGGATGAATCCCTCCCAGAATCATTTCGGCACTTGAAACTGCACACTTTGCATAGATTTCAGCACTTGACTGCTCAGTGGCTGTTATGACACATAGCTCATGTCAAACTTTGCTTGATAAATGCTAAATCAGAGCCAGGAGATCATCCCCACTTCCTTGCTAGTAAAAAAATACATGAGGATTCCTTAGTGCTACATTTCAGCTGAAAAGGAATGAATGTTGCTGTGGTCTCAGAGTTCCATTCCCTGACTGCTCAGAGAACTTGGCATGTCCCTGTGAATAAAGTGTCTGAGGATGCAAATAAGGTAGAAACATGGGTGTCATTGTATGCAGCCTGGGAAAACAACCAGTGCACACACTTTTTACGCAAAGATCTCTTTTAGTAACATGATGAATACTTCAGAAAATTGGGCTGTCTTCCTCCTAGTTGAGTCTCCAATGGTGACTGGAATAAAGCATAAAAGTGTTCTCCCAGTTACCGAGAGTGCCATTTCTCACCAAATGACCTCACCTGGCTATGGAGGAGCTGCACACGCTCACTGGCATCCATTAATTCCTGCTCAGCCACTTTCCTTGACCGCTCCGTCTGCTCCAGGGCTGCCCGGAGCTCCTCAACTTCAGCCTGCAGCAGGTTTGCTCTGCGCTCCACCATGGCCACCTGCTCCTTCAGGTCATCCTGTGTCCTCAGAGCATCATCCAAATGGATCTGGGTGTCCTGTAGAGCCATTGAAAGAAATTATAAGCAGATTTAGAGCTGTTGTGGACTGAAAGTATCAACTAAAGTATTTCTCTGTAGGCAATTTCTGTTCAACAGACCTTGAGCACTGCCTGGGTGTTTCTCAGGTTCTTTTGGGCCTCTGCAGCCTGGCGGTTGGCATGGCTCAGCTGGATTTCTATTTCATTCAGGTCTCCCTCCATCTTCTTCTTCAGTCTCAGGGCTTCATTCCTGCTCCTGATCTCAGCATCCAGGGTGCTCTGCATGGAGTCCACGACTCGGAGGTGGTTTCTCTTCATCTGGTCAATCTCCTCATCTTTCTCTGCTATCTTCCTGTCAATCTCAGACTTCACTTGGTTGAGCTCGAGCTGCAGGCGCAGGATCTTCCCCTCCTCATGTTCCAGGGAGGCCTGGACAAGAAAAAATAAGAATACTTTTCACATTACAAATATCGAACCAGAAGCTGTGAGTAAAAAAGAGTGCTATGTTTAGACAATATCTCTACTTTTATAAGACCTCTTCTCCTCTTTTGTCTAGGAATGAAATAAACAAGATAGAGATCCAAGACACATAAGAGAGCAATAAATAATGCTGTGTACCTCAGCTTCCTCCAGAGCAGCCTGGATTTCAGATTTCTCCTGCTCAACCTGCTTCTTGACTTTCTCCAGCTCATGAATTGCCTTTCCTCCCTCAGCAATCTGCTCCGTGAGGTCGGAAATCTCCTCTGTGGGAACAAAGAGCAATGGCATGGTCAGGCACAGAGCAGAATGGGAAGGGCCCTGTCCCTCCAAGGTGACAGGCATCTTTGCAGACCTGCAGGCACAGACCCATGAAGAATGGAGGTAATGGCTGATAGTGAGAAAGGCCAGTGAGGAGCAGAGCGCCAGGGACTTACGCTGCAGGTTCTTGTTCTCCCGCTTCATTGTTTCCAGGTGGTCCAAGGACTCCTCATAGGCATTCTTCATCTTGAACAGCTCCGTGCTGAGAGAGCGCGACTCCTTCTGCGAGGCCTCCAGCTCAGCCTGCGTTTCCTCATACTTCTGCTTCCATTCTGCCAGGATCTGAAGAGAAAAGGGATGTGAGTAGGGATGTGGCAATCACGGGGGCATGCTCTGGCCAGGAGTCCTGGTGCTGGAGGCCAAAAGACCTTGTCAAAGTTCTTCTGCTTCTTATCCAGAGCAGCGCAGGCAGCATTGGATCTCTCCACATCAATCATCAGGTCCTCCACTTCATTCTGCAGCCTCTGCTTTGTCTTTTCCAGGGAGGCACATTTGGCATTGACAGCCTCAACATGTTCCTCTGCATCCTGCAGGCGCTGCGCCAGCTTCTTCCTGGGAGGATAAAAGCACAGTGCCACATTAGAGATTGGAAGGGCATCAGTTCTGTACTGAGTTGGTCACTGCAGAGGTTTCTATCCAAATGCTTTCCACAGTGTTGTTTATTGTCCACAAGTGCATGCAGCCAGCAAGATCTATCACTTCTGTGTCTTATCACTTACGTAGTATTAGGCCTGTCCTAGCATTTCTAGCCCTAGAGCCTATGTTTTCCCTTCCAATTGACACTTCTTCTCTCCCTGTCTTTCTCCTCTTTACCACAAAGACAGTATATCCTTGCCTTCATCCCACTCTTGTCTTAAACTACTCTCAGAGACTCCAATCTCCCTTGACCAGTTTCTGTTTTCTCCACTCATTTGCCATCCTGCTTCCCACGTACTTGGCCTCCTCGAGCTCCTCCGTGCGCTGAATCGCGTCCGTCTCGTATTTGGTTCTCCACTGGGCCACTTCGCTGTTGGCCTTGGACAGGGCTCGCTGCAGCTCCCCCTTGGCCTCCTGCTCCTCCTCATATTGTTCCCGGAGCAAGTCACAGTCGTGGCGAGCGGACTGCAGGGCGTGGGCCAGGGCGTTCTTGGCCTTGGAGAATTGCAATGTGACAAGGAATGGAAATATCCTTGGAAATCTCTTGACTGAAATGCTGACAGGCACTGATTCTGCTATGAGTAATGGCAAGCTACTGAATGAAAATGGAAGGTCTGGGAATCTGAAAAATAATTAATATATAGACTGCAGGGAAGGGGGAACAAAACTGGTATGGGAAGGCTTGCACTGTATTACCTAAGTGTTTTTTTCCTCCCTTTCATCTTGTTGATTCTGTAATTTCATATGTATCTGAAGCTCCTCCTAGACAGAAGGAATCCAATGGACAACTCAGAATTTGGAGAGCCTTCTTACCTTTATCTCTTCCTCCAGATGCCTTTTGAGTTCCTCAATCTGTTGGGTGAAAGCCTGTTTGCCTCTTGACAGCTGAGAAATCAGAGCATCTTTCTCATCTACCTGGCGTGAATATTCACCTGGGAGAGTTCAGATGAGTAAAAAAACTTTGTTATGACTTTTGTAAAAGTGTTAATCTTAATAACAAATGCCCATATAAAAATATTATGAGTTAAACAAAATTTTACTTCTTTCATGGATTCCTAATCACTGATACCTACCCACATTTATGTCAGAGGCTAGAAATGACCTGTCATGTAAAATCCAAATAGCCTTACTCTGTGTTTGCATTAAGCCTTGAGTTTACAGAATGAGTACTGCAGTGCCATCCAGCGGGATTATAACCCATGGGAATCTCAGGAGGTTTAACCAGGCCAAGCAATCCAGGCATGGCCTCATGTGTGCTGAGTAGGGGAACGATCACTCTCCGCTAACCTGTTGGCAATGCTTCTCCTAATGCAACTCACTCTCAGGGTTCTGTTGGCCATCTTCATCACAAAAACACGTTTTTGGCTCAGGTTCAACTAGTTCATGCTCAATCCTCCAAGAGCCCAGGTGATTTTTACCCTTTTTTTAAAGGACCCAATTAGTTTACAGTATTCTCTTAAAAACACAAATGTCTTACCAGATTCTGTTTGTAGCCGAGCTCTCTGAGTACTAAGGTCATTAATTATGCGCTGCTGTTCCTCCTCCTTTGTCTTAATCTCACTGAGTTGATCTTCTAGGGAGCGACACATCTTTTCCAGATTTGCCTGTTTGCATGAAGAACGGAAGGAAAGATGATTGGTGGTTCAACTCATAATTAGTGAGAATCTGAAATCTTATGAAGGAAAAAAGAATGATTCAGAAGCCAAAATTTCTCAGTTAACTGATACATATTTCTATGAAGTTTGTGTCCTCAGTTCCAACATTTGTATATCCCCTGCCCATTGCAGGGGGGGTGAAATGAGATGATCTCTAAGGTTCCTTCAAACTCAAACCATTCCATGATTCTATAATTTATTGATGTACACTAATCTATTTTCAATAGATAACAAGAATGATGGGACATTGTAAAATGAAGAATTAATTTAAAATTCTGTTTGTCTCATAGAGATTATATCACTGAAATATAAAAGGAAGGAAAAGAAAAATAGGAATAAAAAGGAAAGGGCAATATGTACTCTATTCTAGCCCTTTAGTTTCTTCTATGGTAGAAGAAACTAAAAATCAATAGGGTCAGTGCATTTCATTTTGTATTATTCTGAACAAAGCAATGAGACTCCAGAGTTTCTCAGGTTAGGTGTTACAGGTGAAGTTTTTAAGCTCTCACTCAAAGGATACAAAAATTATTAAAATAATACTGAAATGTTTAAAAAAAACATTCAAGTTGCAAAGCGCAATCATTTATTCTAAAGTATGACTGACTAACTAAAATTTCTATGTTAAAATATAACTACTTGATGATGTTTGAACTAATGAGAAGAAATATTTGTGTACCTTGGCTTTGGAGACAGACTCCATGTTGCTGGCCAAGTCATCAATCTCCATCTTCAGCTCACTCTTCTCCTTCTCCAGCTTCTGCTTCACGCGTTGCAGGTTGTCGATCTGCTCCCCCAGCTCAGCTGTGCTGTCCGCGTGCTTCTTGCGCAGGGCGGCAGCCGTGGCTTCGTGCTGCAGCGTGGCCTCTTCCAGGTCCCGGCGCATCTTCTGGAATTCTGCCTCACGCTTCTTGTTCATCTCAATCTGAGCTGCTGTCGCCCCTCCTGCTTCTTCCAGGCGCTCGCTGATCTCCTCCAGCTCCCTCGACAGGTCAGCGCGATGCTTCTCCGCTTTAGCGCGAGAGGTTCGCTCTGCCTCAATCTCCTCCTCCAGCTCCTCAATACGGGCCTGGAGAACAGGAGGGACCCTTCACACCCGTGCCTTCCTCCTGCCTGAGCTGAGCCTGAGCAAGGGAGGGGAAGGAACAGAGACTTGCCTGCA
>VZTD01000187.1:0-25488 GCA_013397725.1 Rhagologus leucostigma
AAGCAGAGAGGGCGAAATCCTCCTTTAATTATGGAATTCTCCAGCAGGAACGAATCCAGGAGCAAATCCAGACCCTTCCTGCTCAGCGCCGTGGGACAATTTCTTCCTGCTGACCCCAAGGAGAGCTGAGAGGGACCAGGACAAAACAATGCCCAGCCCCGGTGACATCAACACTGAGCTGGAACCTCAGGGCGGGGAGAGAATTTCAGTTTTTCATTAAAAAATGAAGATTTTGATGGATAACGAGCCGCACCCATCCAAGGAGGGATTTGTTTTCCTGTTTTCCCTCAGCGGATTGAAATCCCTGCCCAAAACTTGGCCAAACACCCCCAAAATCCGGGCGTTGAGGGGTGGATGAGAGGCAACCCTATGGAAAACCCATCCCAAATCCAACACCACCATAAATAATTGGGGTAACCCCATCCCACTTCCAAGGAGAGATCCAGGGTGGCTTTGGAAAAAACAACAGCTCGTTTCGGGGTGGGATTGGTGGTTTCCAGGGAGAACATTCCCTGCAGGAAGGGATGGTGGTGGGAGGGACTTTTCCATCAGGAGCTGGAGCGACAGGAGAAGGGGGAATGGGTTAAAAGTGGAAGAGGGGAAACTGAGTCTGGATTTGGGAAGGAATTGTTCCATGCGAGACCCCCGGGCCACCCCCAGGGATGGAAAACCCCCGGGAAAAGCCATTCCTACTCGTCCAGGGGTTCAGTTCCCAAAAACAGCCCGAGGCTGGGGCTGCTGCTCCGAATGCCATCGAGGCTCCCCGTGCCAGGCGGGATTATCCCGAGGTAATTACGCGGGCTCTGGGAAGCTGACATGGAACCACTCATTGTCAGGGATGAGTCGGCGGCTCCGACTCACTCCAGGAGGGCCGGGAGTTAATGGGGCCCTGGCGGCTCCCAGGCACCTCCGGCGGCCCTATAAAAGCTCTCCCGGAGCTGGGACGCGCTGGTCACCTCTGGAAGCTCTTCCCACCCCCGTGAGCTGGGTGAGTCTGGTTCCTGAGCCTCTGGAGATGCTGGGGTGGGGAATTAGGAGGGAATTCTTTATTCCAAGAGTGGGGATGGGCTGGATTGGGTGGCTCAGAGAAGATTCCCCATCCCGGGAAGTGTCCAAGGCCAGTTTGGACAGGGTTTGGAAACAGGACTTGGGTTTGAGGAGATCCAGGGTGGCTTTGGAAAAAATAACAGCTCGTTTTGGGGTGGGATTGGCGGTTTCCGAGGAGAGATCTGGGGTGGCGTTTGAAAAAATAACAGCTCGTTTTGGGGTGGGATTGGCGGTTTCCGAGGAGAACATTCCCTGCCAGAAGGGAGGTTGGAAAGGGACTTTCCATCAGGAAGTGGAGCGACAGGAAAAGGGGGAATGGGTTAAAAGTGAAAGAGGGGGAATTGAGGTTGGATTTGGGAAGGAATTGTTCCCTGTGAGGGCGCGGAGGTCCTGGCTCGGGTTATTCCATGGATTCCCCATCCCTGGAAGTGTCCCAGGCCAGGCTGGAGCCACCTGGGACAGTGGGAGCTGTCCCATGGCAGGGGTTGAGTTGATCTTTAATGTCCCTTCCAACCCAAATCACTCTGGGATTCCGTGGTTATGAAATTCAGATTTATTCCTGATTTTTCCGTATAAAAACTGCTATTTGGGAGAGGTTTCTAAAACCAGTTGGTTGGAATTTCTGTGCCAGAGTGGGAGACGACTCTCGGTGTTCTTTGTTGAGTATCTGAATCCCAGATTTGCTGCTGAAAAAGGGGAATTAGGGAGTGAGGGAAGTTTTAATTAATTAATTAATTAAGTTAGTTAATTAATTTGGGGTTTTTTTGCATGAATTTGGGGGCTGTTTGATTTAGGGGGTGCCTGCTCAGCTCTGCTGTGTCAGGCCACGCAGTCCCAGACGAGCTGGGAGCAGCCTGGTGCCGTGGTGGCCTCGCTCCACTTTAATTAACTTTGCTTCATTAACAAGCTCGAACTTCGGGAGGGCTGGGGACCTCTGCCCTGGGTGGCCTTGGCCTCTCCAGCTGTGGCAGAGGTGGCCAGAGGTCCAGAGCTCCTTGGGGCTGGGATTTCTCCTCAAAGCATCACCAGGAGGCCCCGGAAAGAGGGAAGGGAGGGACGGGGGGTTGGATTTAAGGACGGAAAGCGGCTCCAGGATCAGTTTGAGATCCAAAATCAGTTCCCTGTGGAGCTCCAGGGATGGGGAGGGGGTCACAGCCCGTGACAGGGGCTTGAGAAGATCACGAGTGACTTTGAGTCAGGTCTTCAGCGATGTCCTCACCGCTCTGGTGGGACATTCAGTGCTGAGTGTCCCCGAATGTCCCCAGCTTGGATTCAGGCCGTGGTTCAGAGTTAAAAAAAGAGCAGTTGGGTCCCTCGGGTGCTGCTGGGGCTATGTTGGGATGGTGGCACGGCTGGGATGTGTCCCCGAGGTGTGGGGACCACGAGGAACTCACCTGTCCAGGCTTCCTCAGGTGTCACCGAATGGGTTGGGTTGGGAGGGACCTTAAAATTCACCTCATTCCAACCCCGTTCGTGTCACTCCTGTCCTGCCCAAGCGTCCCCAGGACGTCCCCGACACCTCCCACCTGTGCTGGGATCATGGCACAGCTGGGACATGTCCCCAAGGTGTGGAAACCACCAGGAACTCACCTGTCCAAGCTTCCTCAGGTGTCACCGGCTGGTTTAGGTTGGGGGGGGGACCTTAAAATTCACCTCATTCCAACCCCGTCCGTGTCCTTCCAGTCCTGCCGAGCGTCCCCAAGATGTCCTGCTACCTCCACCAGCACCTCCCTGCGCTCCACCAGCACCCCGTGGCGCTGTCCCCTGGCGTCCCCTTCCCGGCTCAGCGGTGGCACTCCACGACCTGCATCCCCCAGGCCGTGCCCGGCCACGTCCCCTGGCAGCGGGCGATGTCCTCCAGCGTGTGCCAGCAGCAAAGCGTCCCCAGCCAGCTCTGCGGACCCCCCTGCGTGCCCCAGCGCCTCCTGCAGCAGCAGATTGTCCCCAGGCGCGTGACAACGTGCGTGCCGCCGCAGCAGCGCCTGACCGGCGGCGCGGGTGTCGCCCAGTGCGCGCCGCACCAGGCGGGGGTGACCCAGTGCGTGCCACAGCAGCTGCGGGTGCCGCAGCAGTGCCCGCCCGCCCCCCGGCAGCAGAAGGTTGTCCCCAGGTGTGTGACAACGTGCGTGCCACAGCAGCGCGTGACGGGCGGCGCGGGTGTCACCGGTGTCACCCGGTGCGTGCCACAGCAGCTGCAGGTGCCGCAGCCCGAGTGTGTCCCCCAGCAGAAGATTGTCCCCAGGTGCGTCACCACCTGCGTCCCGCGGCCGCCGTACGCCACCAAGGGTGTCCTGCAGCAGCAGAGTGCCACCAGGTGCGTCCCCCAGCAGTGCGTGACCACCTTCTGTCCCCAGCAGGGCGTCTCCAGGTGTGTCACCACCTGCGTCCCCCAGCAGCGCGCGGCCCAGAGCGTCTCGTACCAGTGGGTGACAGCGCCCGTCCCCCAGCAGCAGCAGAGTGTCACCGCCTGTGTCCCCCAGCAGTGGCACAGCAGGTGTGTCACCAAGTGTGTCCCGCAGCAGTGTGACACCGGCGGGGCCAGCATTTGTGTCCCGCAGCAGCAGAGTGGGACAGTTTGTGTCCCTCAGCAAAGTGCCACCAAGGGTGTCCCTCAGCAAAGTGCCACCAAGTGTGTCCCTCAACAAAGTGCCACCAAGTGTGTCCCTCAGCAAATTGCCACCAAGGCTGTCCCCCAACAAAGTGCCACCAAGGTTGTCCCCCACCAGTGTGCCACCAAGTGCATCCCCCAGCAAAGTGCCACCAAGTGTGTCCCTCAGCAGAGCGTAACCAAGTGTGTCCCCCAGCAAAGTGCCACCAAGGGTGTCCCTCAGCAGAGCGTAACCAAGTGTGTACCACAGCAAGATCGGNAGAGCGTAACCAAGTGTGTCCCCCAGCAGTATGGGACAATCTGTGTCCCCCAGCAGTGTGTAACCAAGAGTGTCACCCAACAGAGTGCCACCAAGTGTGTCCCCCAGCAGAGCGTGACCAAATGCGTCCCCCAGCAAGGTATGACCAAGTGTGTCCCTCAGCAGTGTGCCACCAAGGGTGTCACCCAGAAGTATGGGACAATTTGTGTCCCTCAGCAAAGTGCCACCAAGTGTGTCCCTCAGCAGCATGGGACAATTTGTGTCCCTCAGCAGAGCGTAACCAAGTGTGTCCCTCAGCAAAGTGCCACCAAGTGTGTCCCTCAGCAGAGCGTAACCAAGTGTGTCCCCCAGCAAAGTGCCACCAAGTGTGTCCCTCAGCAGCATGGGACAATTTGTGTCCCTCAGCAGAGCGTAACCAAGTGCGTCCCTCAGCAAAGTGCCACCAAGTGTGTCCCCCAGCAGTATGGGACAATTTGTGTCCCTCAGCAAAGTGCCACCAAGTGTATCCCTCAGCAAAGTGCCACCAAGTGTGTCCCCCAGCAGTATGGGACAATTTGTGTCCCTCAGCAAAGTGCCACCAAGTGTGTCCCCCAGCAGTGTGTGACCAAGAGTGTCACTCAACAGAGTGCCACTAAATGTGTCCCCCAGCAAAGTGCCACCAAGTGTATCCCTCAGCAAAGTGCCACCAAGTGTGTCCCCCAGCAGTGTGTGACCAAGAGTGTCACTCAACAGAGTGCCACTAAATGTGTCCCCCAGCAAAGTGCCACCAAGTGCGTCCCCCAGCAGTCTGGTGGAGTGAAGATCTCCAGCCACTCCAAGAAATACTGCTCGGCTCCCAAGTGGCCCTGGTGACAGGGAGCGGGATGAGGACAATCCCCGGGAAATCGGGATTTGGGTTCTTTCTCTCCTCCCGTCGCTCCCACCCGTGTTATCCCGGTTTTCCAGCGCTTCCCTCCCTTTCCATGGTGACATTCCGGGTGCCTCTGGCTCTTTCCTTGATCTGCCGCGAGGTGTTGGGTGCGATGGGATCGAATTCCCACCGAATTCCAAGAAAAAAACCGTGATTTTTAAGCAATAATAATAATAAAAAAAGAAGGGAAAAAAAAAAAGGTCTGAGGAGTCCAGATCTCCACAGCTTCAGGAGGACTGGTCCAGATCCTAGCTCCAGGTTTATTCCTGGAATCGGGATGGAATGTTCCGGTTGAGTTGGATTCCACAAGGCTCGGAGTTTTCCAGAACGTCCGGGGTTAGACTCGGAAGCCGAACGTGAATTTCTGAAGGAAATGGGATAAAATTCACTCAGAATCCCAGGATTGGAGAGGTCGGGAGGGGGCAGGGCGGGTCCAAATTCCCTGCTCCAGCAGGGTGATCCCGGAGCACGGGGATGGTTCCGGAATATCCCCAGAGAGGGAGACTCCAGATCTTTTCCTGTGCACAGAGAGGGAATTCCTCAAATTCAGGTGGAAAAGGACCATCCCAGCCCAGCAGACCCCTTTCCCTTTGGAATGGGGCCAGAATTCCCGTTTTTTTTAACCCCCGACCCCAGCAGAGTCCCCAAACAGGAATTCCCCAAGAATTCCCGGCTCGGTGAAGCTGAAATGTTCCACGCCGAGTTTTTATTCCTTAACTAAGATAAAAGCCACAACTTGAAACGAAAACTCTTTGAAATAACGCTGAAAGTTGTACCAGGATTATTCTATAAACGTTTAATTGTAAAGGTAATTAATTAAATTCTTTACGCTGAAGACGTGCATTGAAAGCAGATTTTATTTACAGAAATGCATGAATATTTTACATATAAATATAAACTAAAATAAACATTCTTGCCTGACCTCGGATTAAAATCTTGGTTTTCTGCCTCTTGGTGATTCTTTATTTAATTTTTTCGTCAAATATTAATTTAATAGTATTATAAATTATCTCGTTAATGTCAGTACAAACATTTAATATTATCATAAATATTTATTTACTGTTGATTATTAAATATGACGTATTTATTTAATAAGAAATACTTATTCAACATTAAATATTTATTCATTAAACCCAGCGAAATCCGGGCTGGAAAAAGCCGCGGATGAGCCCCGTCATTAGGAAAACGAGCAGGAGCTCACCCCGAGGAGCTCACGAGGTGACCACGGGTGGTGCCAGCGGGGACAGGAGGGTGTGGCCGGGCTGAGGACGCTGTCCCGCATCTTGTCCTGCCCCTCCCTGGCTCGGTGACCTCCGGGTGCCACCTGGAGTTGACCAGGAGCTCCTGGAAGTGTTGGGAGATCCCGGGGTCGCCGTTTCCTGGGAGTTTGGGGCTTTTTTCCAGCAGGGAATGTGCTGCTCCTGCCGCCCCCAGAGCCGGGGATGGTCCCGCAGTCCAACCCTCCGGATCCCCTCAAAACCGAGGGATAAAATTGTGGAATCAGCTGGGTTGGAGGGACGTCAAACTCATCCCGTTCCATGGGCAGGGACATTCTCTTTTCCCAGGCTGCTCCAACCTGGCCTGGGACACTCCCAGGGATGGGGAATCCACGGAATAACCCGGGCCAGGGCCTCCCCACACTCACAGGGAAAGATTCCTTCCCAAAATCCCACCCAAATTCCCCCTCTGTCAGCCTGACCCCATTCCCTGCATCCTGTCCCTGCCGTTCCCGAGGAAAAGTCCCTCTCCAGCTTCCCCAGAGCCCCTGCAGATCCTGGGAGGGGCTCTGGGGTCTCCACAGGCTGAACATTCCCAACATTCCCGGGCCCCTCCACGACTTTTGGAGGAGTTGTCCCATCTCGGGGTGGCCTTGTGGCTCTTCCCATGGAATCATCTGGAAAATCTTCCCGGGGGGTGGATCCCGGATTTCGGGGTCACCGGGATTTGGGGATGTTTTGGAGGGGGTTGTGCTGGAGCCTGGCCCTGGCTCTGACTCAGCTGTGCCTCAGTTTCCCCGGTGTTTAATTGGGAATAATGACCTCCCCCCCCCATAATGTCCCAGGAGCCTCTGGGAGATGAAAGGGCCTCGCAAATGTTAATTAAGGACATTTGGATGCTAATTAAGGGCATTTTTAATGCCAGGTCACGATGTTAATGCTCCGCTCCCCGCACTGGGCACACACAACCAGGAATTAGCAGCTCTTGGAGGCTCCTTGATCCCGAGCTTCCCGAGGAATTGGGATCATGGGGCCCATAAAACCTGGATTAATCCACGCTCCGACGCCTGTTTATTCCCGAGATTTTAGGTCAGGGAATCCAGCATTAAAAAGTTCGTTGTTGTTCAGGGGAGGGGAAACTCCATAAAAGTGAGAGGAATCCAGGCTGGAGTCGGGATTTGTCTCCAGGGTTCCTCCCTTCAGCCCCTGGAATGTTGGGATCCACCCGGAAAACAGGCAGCGTGTCCCTGTTATTTCCTGTGGTGCCGGGAAATTAAATGGGAATCACGGGGATGCCTCCAGGCTTCTGGGAAAGGAGAAAATAAAACAGGAAATTCAGTTCGTGGGTCGTAATTTGGAGGTCGATATTCCAAATATTCCATTATTCCAACATCCAAATACTCCAATATTCCAATACTCCAAATACTCCAATATTCCAATACTCCAAATTATGCCAATATTCCTAAATTCCAATATTTAAATATTCCAATATCCAAATATTTAAATATCCAAATATTTAAATATCCAAATATTTAAATATCCAAATATTCAAATGTCCAAATGTTCCAATATTTGAATAATCCAATATTCCAATATTCCAATACTCCAATTTTCCAATATTTCAATCATGGAATCCTTGACGTTAAAAATCCTTCAAACTGTGGAATCCAAACGTAAACGTGGCACTGCCAAATCCACCAAAAATCACCTAAAACCCATCCCAGTGACCGTTAAAAGCCTCCAGGGAAAGGATCCCAGCGGATCCTTCCTATGGATAAGGGATTTTCCACTCATTCCATCAAAAATTCACTTATTTCACCTCGGGGGAGCTTTGGGATTTTAGGGAAATTCTTCCCGCAGAGGGTGACCAGGGTCCCTACGGAACGGTCGCATTCCCAAGGCTCCAGGAGCGTTTTCCCGGGAGCAGGGTGGGATTTCGGGAATTCTGTGCAGGGCCCGGAGCTGGGTTTGATCCTTCCAACGAGGACGTTCCACGATTATTCCCCTCTTTTCCAGGCACCTCACCTGAATCCCTGGAATTCCAAAGTGTCGGATTCACACTAAAGGGACCTCCCCCCCCCCCCAAAAAAAATTCCCGGGGACAAAGAAAAAATCCAGGCCCTTCCCTCGTGCGGAAGCGACTCCCCCAAAACGCGTTCCCAGCCAGAATTCCCAACCCCGCCGTTGCTCATTTTCCCTGGGGGGGTTTTTCTTCTGTGGGATAAACAGGGAACAAAGGGAGGGACGGAGCAGGAAACGGGAATTTTGTTTGTGGGATGAGCCAGGCCCCTTCTCCCCTTCGCGGTGCTGGGAAAGCGTCACCTCTCGGGGCAGGATCGGCCCCTTTGTGACAGGGAATTTTTGGGAGCCGTCCCAAAGGTTCCCCGGCTCCTAATGATCCCTCTCTTCCCTGGATTCCCGGGAAGGAACCCGCGTGTCCCAGTAATTATGGGCTGCCCGGAGTCCTTCCTGGACGGCGTTTTCAAAGGGATTTCTGCTCGCAGCTCCCATGGGAATGAGGAATTCCTTGTTCATCCCCTTGGCCGGGCTCCACTGGGGTTTTTTTCTTTTGGGGTGGAAAGGGCTGTTTTGGCTGGAATTTCACGGGGCGGGAAAGGGAGATTCGGGATCCCTGAGGATCCTTGGTTTTCCAGGGGTTTTGCCGGTCCAACCCCCGGGATCCGGAGCTCCCGGTGATCCAGGACATCCCTGGGAGCGCGGAGCCGCACGTGGCCGGGATTGGGGTGCAATTAAAGCATCACCCAACCCAAACCCAACCTCCCCGATTCCCTGGGGCATTCCCAGGCTCCATAAAAACCCGGCCATCCCGGGCCTTTCCCGGGCACTTCTCTCCGGTTCTTCTCCCTCATGACCTGGGTAAGTCCGGCTTCCACAGGAGCTCCCGAAATTCCGATTTTACTCCCTCCAGCCTTTTGGGATGCGCGGCTCTTCCGGCTGGAGCTGCGCTGAAGGAAAACGGGGAAGAAATTCCACGCGGATCGTGGAGGCAGGAGTGGGATTTGTGGGGTTTTTTCCTGCGTTTTCCGGTAGGATTTGGCCCCATAAAGGGCTGGAATCGGGTGTGAGGTTGGAAGAGCCGAGGCGGCTCCTCCGAAGGAAGAGGAGGAATTTGCTGCTGGTTTTATGGAATTTTAAACAAAGGAATTCTTTTTTCCGGCCAGAGCACGGCGCTGACGGAATTTCAGACGGGAAAATCAGGCTTCTCCAGCCAAACCCGCACCTCTCAATCCCCCCAGTTCCTAAAAATTCCCGGCTAAAACCCCTAAAAATGAGTGGGAGGTGCAAATAATCCCCCTAATTAAGAGGGTTTTTGTCTTAATGAGCTTCAGCTCTTGCGGTAATTGCTGCCATTGTTTTCCCAGCGTTGTTTTTATTGGACAATGATTGTTTTGATTGTGGCGATAACGAGTTTTCCCAGCGTTGTCCTGGTTTAGGACACCCCGCGATGGGATTTGGGAAGATGAAACCTTAAATCCTGGAATGATCGGAATTAGGGGTGCTTGGGAAATGTCGATTTTGGTTTTTTTTTTTTACAGCTGTTGAATTTAATGCGTCAATCTCCGAAAAATATCGGAACTAAACAATTTTTGGTCAACATAATCCTGTTTGAACCTGGGAAAACTCCCGGATTTTTCTGGAGCGGGGAGGGAATTGGGGTTTTTCCTATGGTTTCCAAGGAAAAAGGAAACATTTCAGAGGAGAAAAGCAGGGAATTGCTGGTGCCACCTGGGTCTTTTCGGGTGTCAGCTGGACTCCCCTTGGTGGAGAGGAGGTTTCACCCTCAGGGGGGTTTTAGGAGCGGATTTTGGGGTCCCATAACAAAATCAGGGCCCTGGTGCGGCACCGGGGGCTGAATTATTGGGTGTAATCCTCCCAAAATCAGTGAAACTGGAGCCACTCCCAACCCACCCGTGTCACCTGCTCCGGGGGACATCGCCCTGGCCCTTCCCACCCCAAATCTTCTGGGATTCTGGGATATTTAACCTCTTTATCCGGCTGGGATTTTGCCTTGATTTTGCCTTCCTTCCCCCAAATATTTTGATGCGATCCCCCTGCCTTTCCTAAAAAACCTGGGATTTGCCGTGACAGGGAGCCAGAGCTGCCCCTGCCCCATTCCAGGCCCCAAATCCCTGTGGGATCGGAGCTCGGACAGGTCAGACCTGAGCTCCACAGAGCCCCAAACCTCTCCTCACCCTCGGCGCGGCTTTGGGGCCACACCCGGCTATTATGGGGTGGCCACACCCGTAATTTTGGCTCCTCTTTCATCTCGCAGGAGCTCAACTTGAAAGGGTGACCCAGGGAGGGCCCCGAGGTGCTCGGGGAGTCACGGAACAGCTCAGGAGGGGGAAGTGCCGAGCTTTGAAGGGCGGCACGAACCTCCTCGGCTCGAGCGGCTGCAATTCCGGATTTTTTCAGCCTTTTGAGAGCGGACCCTGGAGCTGAGGACGGAATTTTCCGTCCCCTCCTAAACACACCCCGGCTTGAGTCACGGACCGCGAGGACAGCGGGGCGTGGGCGACTTTTGATTCCGAATCACAAGAAACCAAAATAAAATCCCTCGAACCGCTGTTTTTCCGCTCTCCCCCGCAGGTTTGAGCGCCCCGCTCCGCCATGCACTACCCCGGGGAGCGCTGCACCCCGCTGCTCCTGCCGGGCCCCAGGATCATCACCGAGACCCTCCCGCAGTGCCCGGCGCACGCCGAGGCCTTCGCCAACACCTGCTACCCCCTGAGCATCACCAAGAGCCCGGTGCCGCGCTGGCACAGCTGTCCCCAAGCGCTGCCCGCCGCCACCCTGGCGCCGTGCCCGCCGCTGGTGCAGAAGTGCGTGGTGCTGTACCCGGAGCCCTGCGAGACCACGCGGCTGCTGCCGCGCCGGGAGCCGTGCCCGAGGGGCGCCGGCCTCACCCGGACCCTGCCGGCTCCGGAGAGCCTCCGCGGCGACAAGAAACGCGTGGCCAGGAGCCTCCCGCCCTGCGCCCCGCGCTGCCCGGAGCCGGGCCGGCTGCGCTTCCCCCCGTGCGGCGTCCGCTCCTCGGCGTCCTGCCGGGGCGAGTGCCGCTCGCACAAGGTGGCCGAGGGCCCGCCGCCGGGGCTGACCAGCGGCTACTCGCTGCCCCTCCGCGGGGTCACCGAGTGCCCCCCGCAGCAGAGCCTCGCCCGCTCCTTCCTGCACGAGTACCTGGGCGCTGTCGCCCCGCACCGCTGCTCCAAGGGGTACCCGACGCAGGAATGTGTCACCTGCTACTCCTCGGAGCAGCGCCTGAGCACCGCCAGGAGCGGTGTGGCCGTCAGAGGCACCGAGGAGCGTCCCCCGCACAAGCCGGCGGCCAAGGGCTCGCTGCCGCAGGAGGGCACCAAGGCCAAGAGCTCCTCGGCGCAGCACCTGAGCAAGTCCCGCTGTCCCCACCCCCGCGGGTCCCCGCGCCCCTCCCGCCTGCCCTCGGCCGGGGCCAAGCGCTCCGGCCACTCCAAGAAAAGTCGCTGCGCTTCCAAGTGGCTCTGGTGAGGGAGGAGCAGGAGCGGCCGGGAACCCGGCAGGAGATGGAGCTGAGGGCTGGAGTGATTCCCCTCTCCATCCCCAGTCCTACCCCCCAAGCCTGGTTTTACCCCTTATCGTGCCCGTGTTAAGCTCACAGAGTGAATCCCCTGTTTGATTTGACCCCAAATTCGGATTTTCCAGCACCTTGGAAGGTGTTTGGGGAGAAGCCGAGGAGCTCTGAGCCGCTTGGAGCCTCAACCCAACGCCCTCGTGACAACGTTTGCACCCTGATTTTACTGCTGTGGGATCAATTCTGCTCTGGTTGTGCCACTCCCATTAAACTCGGGTTGCAGCTGGATTCCTGCTCTCTGCCTGATTTATTTCCCATCTTTTAAAACTAATTCCTACTCCTGGAGAAAAAACCCCCCGAAAACCTTTTTCCTGTTGTTACACCTCTCCTATGTGTAAAATAAGGGAAATAATCCCAGTTTTAGGGCTGGGTTCACCACCACGGGTTTACTGTGGGCAGGGGATGATGTTCCTCACAAGAATTTCTTCCCAGAATCCAATCTAAACTTCCGCCCGTCAATCTGAACCCATTCCCCCTTATCCCGGCACTCCAGGCCCTCGGAAAAAGTCTCTCCCCTTGTTCGCTGCAGCCCCTTTGGGTCCTGCAAGGCTTCAACGGGGTCACCCCAAAGCATCTCCAGGCTGAACATTCCCAATTCCCTCAGCCTTTCCTCCCAGCCGGAGGGAAAAATGGGGAAGAGGGGATGGGTCAGCAGGAAAAGGTTTAATTGCAAAAATCTGAGCTCCTGATCAATGGAGTTGTGCTGACAGGACAAAATAAAAACCCAGCGTCTCAAAAAGCTGCGAAGTCGTGCCGCAATTCCGCTCTCTTCACGTGAGGACGATCCTCGGGCTCTCCTGCTCCCCTTTTCCTCCCTCATCCGGAGGTTTTCCGGGTGGGATTTGCCCTGGGAAAGGTCTCGAGACCTGGAAAAGGCGACAGGGAGCCCCGAAAGGGCCACGGGGCGGTGCCGCCGCCTGGTGGCGACGGAGGCGAACCGCGGCCGGAATTCCATCCTCATCCTCATCCCATTCCCGATTCCCAGTTCCCGATTCCCAATTCCCGATTCCCAATTCCCATTCCCAAATCTCAAAGGCGCTCCCGCGCAGAGGCACCCCCGCTTCCAGAAACCAAACGGAATTTCTGCTGGATTTCCTTCCTACGAGGAAAACTGGGAGGTTAAAATGAATTCCCACTCTGGCGAGGTTTGGATGCTCTGCAGTTGAAGCGGCATAGGAATAAAAAATTCCCATTTTTCCAGAGATTTTTTGCCGTTTTTAAGGAGGAAGGCTCCAAGCAGGGCTTGGTTCAGGAGCCTCCAAGAGATCCACGAGCTGCATGGAATTATCGAAGGGCATGAAATAGGATCCGCACCATAATCCCAGAAATCCGCAGTAACAGAGCTGGATGGGATCATCCTCCCTCGGGAAGGAGGAATTCGAACCCTGAATTTTTTTGGAAAACCCCGTGAGAACCTGGAATTGTCTTTTGGGACAGGATGTGGAAAATCATCCCGATAACGAGGTTCCCACGCAAGGAGGGGACGTCAAAACAGATCAGAAATATTCACGAGTCGTTTATGCATGCAAAGCGTTTTATCCTCATAATATAAATAACAAATTCTCCCAGAAAAAACCTCCTCAGGGCTCGGAGCAGCTCTGGAATATTCCCTCTCGGGCGGAAGTGCCTCTTCCACAAATAAACAGGATGTTGTCCTCCAGCCCACCTCCAGGTATTTTGCATATTCCTTAAGCAAAACAGTCGATTTCTCCTCAAAAATCTCCCCAAAATTGCCTCTGAAGCGGCTCCAGCTCAGCCTGGGGGAATTTCCAGGGGCAGGAATTGATTCCCAGGAATTTAAAGCTGGACGCAGAGAAGAATTCCTTCCCTGAGCACCGGAACAGATTGTCCAGGGAACGCTGGAATCCCCCTCAGCGGGGATATTCTGGAGCCATCCCAAAAATCCCATGCCGGGTTTGAGCAGGGTCTCTTCCATCCCGACCCATTCCGGAATTCTGGGATTCTCTCAGCTCCGAGGACCCACCCAAGTCCTCGGAAAATCAGCAAAACTCCACGAAATTCATCAATTTTCCAGCATCCACAGGATTAACATTTTTTCCTCGTATTTAAGTCTCCCTCGAGGCACTTTTAGCCCAAGGAAAATTTGGGATGGGGCCCGGAGCGAGCTGGGATAGCGGGAAGTGCCCCTGCCCGTGGAAAAGGGTTGGAATCGGAGGAGATTTAATCCCCTTCCCACCCAAACCACACCCAGCATTCAAAATCCAGGCAGAAAGGGTAAATTCACCTCCGGAATTAACTTTTCCTGCAAAAATCCCGGGGAGACGGAACAGGAATTCCCATGGAAAATGGAATAATGCGGGTAAACAACCCCAAAACAATTAACGGCAATTAAGATTATTACACATGAGGGGAGGGCAATTAAAGCCTCGCGCCCAAAGGCTGCCTCAGCTTCCTGGAAGTTCGGGAGTTCTTATAAAACTCCAAGGATTCGGGGCTCCCCCGGCCATTCCCGTCGATTCCTTCCTGGAATTTTGGTAAGTCCCTCTCGCTTCCGTTCAGTAATTTGGGGAAAACGAGCTGGGGTTTCACGGGAATTCTGTGGCTCCAAAAATTCCAGGGGAGGTTCTCTGCTGGGAATTATTTCGTTGGGTATTTGGGGTGAGCTCAGCCTTAAAAATGTATCCACGGGGACTGGAATTCTTGTTAAAATCCCAAAAAATCTGCTGGAATGTTGTTATTATTAATTAACAAGAAATAACTGCAGCTTAAAAGTCACTTTAATTTTAATTCCGGTGGGATTTGGATGAGTTTGGCATGAAATCATGGAGTATTTTGGGATGGAAGGAATTTTAAAGGTCAGGTCATCCATAAATCAGGATGCTCAGTAACATTTTTATCTGTATTTTTGCATTAAAAATTGAAGATTTTCCTTTTTTTCCCCCCAGAATTTTATTATTCATAAATCAAATTTATTTTCTATGGGATAAAAAGGGAGGAAAATCTTCTTTCCTCCTTCATTGCTGCCAAAATGATCCAAACCAGAGCCCATTTTCCCTAAAAAGTTGTTTCTCCCCAATTTCCGGCTGGCCAGGGAATTTCTTTAGTGCAAAACTCCGTTTTTGGGAAGAAGAAACTCCAATTCCGTTGTTTTCCCACCCGAAAACTTTGGGAATTCTCTGAAAAGAGCATTTGGTCTCCGTGGAAAACCCCATGAGATAAATAATGGGATTCCCCCGGACTTTTCCAGCAGAATCTTTGGAGAAAAACAGGAATTTGATGACTTAACCCAACACCTACCTCCGAAGGAGCCTCTGGAAGAGCCTGGATTCCTCCGGGGACAAAAATTAAGGGATTTTTATCGGGAATCATCCACATCCCACAGCTTTTAACCCTGACAGGTAAATCCCAGGACATATTCTGGAATTAATTCCACAAAAATGTGGATTCAGGGTCCAGAGAAAAAAGAAATTGGGCACCGAAATTCCCTGTGGAGTTCTTGGCTGTCTGGAATTCATCTGGAGGTCCCTGGAGGAAGGATTTTCCCAGGAATTCCGGGAGAATGGCATGGAAATCAGGGATTTCGGAGCTGTGAGCACCAAGGAACCGCTCCGGACGTGGATCCGGAGCCGGGAGCGATCCCAGGCTCTGGAATCTGCTCCGGGTAATTATCCCAGCGAGGGCTGGGCACGCTGAGATAAACAAATCATCCCGGTTAGAGATGGAAAATCATGGAATGGTGGCGTGGATAAAGCCAGGGTGGGGTTTTTTGGGAAGGTTGAGGCGGGTGGAGAAAAGAGGAAAAGCTGGAACTGAGCCGGGAGTTCGGTTTAAAAGTAACATTAAAAAACAATTAAGTAGTTTTTTAAAAAATAGAATTAAAAATTAAATAAAAATTTAAAAAATAACATTAAAAATTTAAATAAATGAATGAAATTTTAAAAATGCAGTGAAAATTCAATAGAATTTTAAAAAATAAAATTAAAAATACGAGTAAAAATTTAAAGATAAAATTTAAAATTTAAATTAAAAATACAATTTAAAATGGAATTAAATTTTAAAAAACAAACTGAAAATAAATACTCACTAGAGCAGGGCTTTTTCCCCTCTGGGATTTATGAACAAATAGGGATAAATTGTGTAATTCCGAGACATTTCTGCTGTTCTGCCTGCAGGTTCTCCCTCGTTTCTCCCAGATGTGCTCGGAATTCCAGGGGCAGTGCCCGCGGCCGGCGGCCTCCAGCTCCAGCCATCCCTGCGTGGTTTCCTGCGGCGCTTCCCGAGTCATCATCTTCCCCCCTCCCGTGCTCGTGACATTCCCGGGGCCCATCCTCAGCACGTGCCCGCAGGAGACGGTGCTGGGATCCTCGGGAATTCCGGAGGGAGGAGCGGGAGCCTCCCTGAGATCCCACGGAGCGGAAATCCCGCGTTCCGGGGGGTTCGCCCCGAAATTCATCTCCAGGCCCATCCTCGGCGTGGACCCACAGGAGGCCTTGGGAATGGTGGAGAGAGGAGCGGGAAGCTCCCTGAGATCCCACGGAGCGCAAATCCCGCGTTCCGGGGGGTTCGTCCCGAAATTCAGCCCCCGGCGAGCGTCGCGCTGCTCCTACATCTTTAATTCCCGCTGGATCCATCCCTGCAGGAGAAGCAGCTGTGGGAGCCAGCAGCCGGCTGGGAACGTGAGCGAGGAGCAAATTCCAGAGCTGGGAAAGCCAGAAACGGAAAACGCGGATGCGGCAAAGGAGGAAGAAGAGGTCTTGGAAGTGTGACGGGGATCCGACCCCAATCCAAAGGCTCTGGAGACTCCTCCAAAGCAGATCTGGGAATTTAAGTTCAGCTTAACTTGGGTTTTTTTTTTAAGGTTGGGTTTTTTTAAGCTGGGTTTTTTCCCCTCACGCATTCCCAAGCAGAGGACTAAAACTATTAAATTCCCTTTTCTCCAAATTTTGGGATAACCTGACGCTTGGGATCTGATTTGTGGGAGCAGTTCGTTCCTTTTCTGTGGTTTTCCAGAGAAATCGAGGCAGGCACTGATCGGGGCACACCCCAAATGTGGTCAGACCTGACAAAGCCTTTCCCTGCCCGGCCTAATTAAGCCTGGCTTAGCTTTTATGGGAATTACTCACCAGGAAATTCCCTTTTCCTTGGGATAAATACAAACGCAATCCCGTCACTGCTTCCCAGCTTTCACTTTTACCGCAGGAAAGTCGGGAAAGGGAAGAAATCGATCGCCTTATATTTAATTTTAATAAAAAGGGAAAAAATATTTGTGGAAATGAATTATTTTTATATAAAAATTAACCCAGTGGAAAAGTTTGCCCAGAAAAATGTGGATTTTCCATCCCTGGGAGTGTCCCAAGCCAGGCTGGATGGGCTTGGAATAACCTGGGATAGTGGGAGGTGTCCCTTGCCCGTGGATCTGGATGATCCCACCCGAACCCTTCCAAAATTCCAGGATAAAAGTGAAAAATCTTCACCTGGACCTGCATCCTTTACTCCATAATTTATTTTATTTTATTTTAATTTTATTTTAGCCTCGTTCTTTCCCTTCTCATTAAAATTATTCTGCATTATCACAGCAGTTTCCTCGTTTTCTTTTCCTGGGAAATTTTCCTAACTGGGAAAGCTGGGTAAATTCCAAATCCCTGTTTTTTGAGGGGGGCTGGGGAGGTTTGAGAGCTGCCCTTGAACAACTGTAGCTTTGGAACTCCTCCCCAACCTCAGGGTGGGATCCTCCCTCTGGGAGCAGCCCCAGTCCAGGGGGTTTTCCCTTCAGAGGGAAAAGGGACTGTGGAAAACTTGGCAGGGACATTAAAACGACTCCTAAAGAGGCAGAATTCCAACCCCTGAGGATGCGTTTCCCACGTTTTTTTCTGGATTTCACTTCCTCTGTGCCCTTCTCTGTGCTCATCCACCTCACCTGGGCATCCATGTGGGAAATGGGAAGTTTTTCCGCGTTCCCAATTCCCTGCAAACCCGTTCCTGCTAAAACAATCCCCTCAAATATTCCCTGCCTGTGCATATTTAAATTTTTCCCTTTGCATTTCGGGAACTCCCATAAATCCCCTTGTTTATCCGGCCCCCATTTGCGTGTGCCCCACTTTCCCGGTCCCGTCGGTGATGTAACGATCCCAGCGATGATGTAACGATCCCGATATCTTGGAGGATCAGCCTGTGAAGCGTGGCTCTCCCTCCCCGAGCCGGGGGCAGCTCGCAGATCCCACATTTCTTGTTTGGCTCGCAGAGGAAAGGTTGGGAAAACTCCTGCAATGAGGTCATGGGCGGGGCGGACCCCAAAACCTCGGGGTTGACTCATCGGCTCCACCCCATCCAGCTCGAGGAGTTGGACAGTCTCCAGTTCCACACGGGGCTCAGGAAGAAGAGGAATGGAAATTATTCCTCTTTTAGTGTTTTTTTTTTTTTTTAAGGAAGATCTCAGAATTATTGAGGTTGGAGAAGAACTCCGAGGTTGAGTCCAAGCTGTGCCCGATCCCAGCTCAACGTCCAGAAATTCCTCGGACACCTCCAGGGATGGCCACTCCAACCCTCCCTGGGCAGCCCCTTCCAAGGCCTGGTCACCCTTTCCAGCAGGAATTTTCCCAAATATCCACCCTGAGCCTCCCCTGGCACAGCTCGAGGCCGTTCCCTCTTGTCCTGGCCCTGTTCCCTGGGATCAGATCCCAAATCCCCCATGGCTACCCTCAGGAAGAACCAGAAGTTCCCCCTAGAGACTCCCAGCTGAAGCTTTTTGGAGAAGAACCATCAGCTTTTCCACCAAGAACTCAGAGCTGGACTCCTTTTGGATCGATCTGATCCCCTTTGGATCAACTGGATCCCTTTTGGATCCAGCTGATCCCATTTTTTTCCACTGTCTGAACCCCAGAGATATTGTTTGGGTCCATTCCATGTTTTTTGCCCCATCATGCTCTCAACCAACCCTCAACATTCTCCACTCATCTGCCTAAGCTTATTATTATTGTTATTATTATTATTATTATTATTATTATTATTATTATTATTATTATTATTATTATTATTATTATTATTATTATTATTATTATTATCAGGAAGTCCTGCATTTTCCTGCCAATTTCCTGCCTTTTTTTCCTGCTTTTTCCTCCTCTTCCCGCCTCCCACAAACCCATCCCACCTTCTTCTCTCCCGGTGTTCCCGTGTTTTCCGTGGCCTCGCACGGGAGAGCTCGGCTGTTCCTCCTCTTCTGATTGTCATGGAGTCCCAGGTTTGGGATGGACGGGACCTCCAGGATGATCCAGATCCCTCATTCCTTTTCCGATATCCCATCCCACAACTCCTCCCCGCGCGCCTTTCCCTTTTCCCCCTCACCTGGCCCAGACAATTCCCATTTATTAGGGGAAAACTGGTGCCCAAAAGTGTCCCAACCTGCCCAAGGATGCTCCATCCAGAGGGTGGATCCGAGGTTGGGACACACCTAGTTATTAATAGGGTTATTCCCGTTAACCTGTCATTACATTCCCAATATTGCACGGCAGCGAAATTCGGGATGAGGTCAGGGAGACCAAGGCTTGGCCCAGACCCAGGGGAAAGGACGGGGCTGCTTTTCCTCCTTAAATCCCTTTTCAGGCCTAAGAATCATAAAATCGTGGAGCGGTTTGGGTTGGGAAGGTCCTTAAAGATCATCCTATTCCAACTCCTTTCTGTTTTCCCAGGATGCTCCAACCTGGCCTTGGGCACTTCCAGGGATGGAGCAGCCACAGCTTCTCTGGGAAATCCATCCCAGGGCCTCCCCACCCTCACAGGGAACGATTTCTTCCCTAAATCCAACCTAAATTTCCCCTTTTTCAGCTTGAATGCATCCCCCTTTTCCTATAACCACAATTCCTGGTGAATTCCAGGAGCGGGGAGAGCACTGGAATTTCTGGCAGTTTAAGCTGAACCTTTGGCCTTGTTGAGCTGGACTAATCAGTGCTGTACAAATCTTTGCAGCTGGAAAAAATTCCAGTATTTCCTCTGGATAACTAAACTCTGCTTTTTTTTTTTTCTGTGAAAATATCCTTTTTCCTCCTAAAATCCAACTATAAATCAGTTTTACGGGATTTTGTGCCGCCAGCTCTGTGTTTAATCCTTGAAGGAACTCAAAGGAAGCCGCCAGATTTTCTTGCTGAGACGAGCAGCTTTAATGAGGCAATGAAGGCAAATGAAGATTTAATTAATATCTTTCTCATTAATGGATGATTAAATTGGATCTTAGCACCACGCCTCGGTGAGCCACGGGGCGATACAGGAACGGGAATTCGCTCCGTGGCATTGGCTCATTCCACAGGCGCTAATGAAGTATTAAAATTAATTATTTGCAAGGGTGGGACTTCTAAGATGCCCCAAATAACCCCAAACTTCACCCATGAGCACCTGCATTCCTGAGGAACAGATCCTGTGGCTCTTTAGAAACCCAGGATCCCGGAGGCTGGGAAAGAATTCCAGGAGCATCAAGTCCAAGCTGTGCCCGCTCCCCACCTGGTCACCCAGACCAGCATCCAGGAATTCCTCGGACACCTCCAGGGATGGCCACTCCAAACCCCCCTGGGCAGCCCCTTCCAAGGCCTGGTCACCCTTTCCAGCAGGAATTTTCCCAAATATCCACCCTGAGCCTCCCCTGGCACAGCTCGAGGCCGTTCCCTCTTGTCCTGGAGCTGTTCCCTGGGATCAGATCCCAAATCCCTCCTGGAAGAGCCCGAAATTCCCCATGAATCCCCCTTTTCTCCAGGCTGAGCCCCCCCAACTCCCTCCAGATTCTCCATTCCCTTTTCCTGCTGCTCCAGCTCTGTTCCCATCCCTGGACACACTCCAGCTCCTCAATGAAGAAGGTCAAAATCCCCTTCTCCAATCCTCAGTCTTCTGGGGGTTTGGGCTGAGCTGATAAGGCCGGGCTGCCTTATCAAAACTCCTTCTTCAGCCTTGCCCACCCCCGGGGTCTCCAGCTGACCCAGGAGCTCTATAAAACCCCGGGATGAGACTCTGGGACTCTTGGGGACAGTTCTGTGCAGGGCCAGTGATGATCCTTGGGGTTCCTTTCCACCTCGGGACATTCCGTGATCCTGGGAAGCCTCTGGCTGCTCCGGGGAGGTGACCTTGACCTGGAGAAGGTGTTTGGGTGGTGACCCCAGAGGGACACCTGGCCCGGCTTTTAGACAGACCCAAACTACGCCCAGGCGCTCCAGGCTTCCCCCTGGGGCTGCAATTCCGCGTTGCCCCGGGTTTTATCCAGGGAATTAAAGAGCATTAGCTGGGTTTTGTTTCCAAGATGAAAGATTCCCAGGAAATTGGGGCGCTGTCATTATTCCCCAGCTCTGAGCAAATCTTGTTGGGTGGTGGGGAAGAATTCCTCAGTTCCGGAGCTATTTGTGGGTTTAATTCTTTAATCGCCGCCTTTCGTGGAGCTGGAAGGCAAAAAATGTCCCCAAACTTCTCCATGAGAGAGGGAAAACTTAATTTTTTATGGGATTGGACAGAGGGAATTAAGTCAGAAATGGACAGAAATGGATAGAAATTAACAGAAATGGACATAAATGGACAGAAATTAACATAAATGAACAGAAGTGGACAGAAACGGACAGAAATTTACAGAAATGGACAGAAAAGAACATAAATGGACAGAAATGAACAGAAATGGACAGAAATAAACAGAATTTACAGAAATGAACAGAACTGAGATCTAAGCAATGAAACAGCGCTGAAAATACAAATAATTAATGAGCAGTTGGTGGTGATCTAAGTTAATCCCTTATTTTCCCTTCAATCTCACAATTATCCAATGAAAAAACACCCCAAAATATCATCCCTTCATTTGGATATTGGATTCCAGGTGACAGCTCAGAAACTGCTCAAAAATAGGAATTCCAGGACCCAAACCAGCCTTAAATTGGTGCGGTAATTCCCAAATTTTAGCCTGTTTATTTTCCTGCCCAGTGTTGTTGGTTGTTCTCTTCCAAGCCTGGAACTGCCCCGATAAAATCTGGGGGAAAATGAGGGTTGGGGATCGTGTTCTGCCCCGATCTGGGATGATGACACCGATGATTTCCTCTCTGCCAAGCGGCCTTGGAGCCCAATTTGGAAAATTATAGGGAAGAGCGAAGCAGCTGCAGCAGCTTCCTCTGATTTCATCTCTGTATGCAAAGCAGCCGGGAAGGATCAGAGCAGAGCCCTGGAATTCCTAAAGCCAGAAAATCAATTTACCGACGACAACAACAACAACAACAACAACAACAACAACAACAACAACAACAACAACAACAACAACAACAACAACAACAACAATCTGCGTGCCAGGAAAAAACAGGATGAGGAATCTCCCAGATAAATCTCTGGAGCTGGTTTGTTTGAGGTGAGTCTGGAGCTCCTCAGCCCAAGTTGATGCTCTTTAAAGTTTATTTTTTTAATGCAAAAAACCTGTTTGTTTGGTTGGTTTTTTCTGCAAATCCTTTGCAGAAAAAGTCAGAATTCCTCCGGGTTTTTTCTGTTTTAATTTGTATTTTCAGAAGGATTTCTCTTCCAACTGGGAAGGGAGTTTCTCTCTCTCTTATCTCTTAAGGAACTCTTTGATCTGAGGCAGGTTCAGGGGTTGCGAAAGGAGCTTTGTGCCTGTGCCAGGGGTTTGCATTCGGGATCTGATTTTTTTGGAAGGACCTCGGTGGAATATCAAGGCTGAAAGGGAAGGATCCCATTAAAACTTCCAGGGGAAAATCCCAATTACAGAAACCAAACCCTGGGGATTTTTGGGCAGTTTTGTGTTTTAAACCAATTTTCTCTCCGTTGGAAAAACCTCCAAGACAATGGGATGAGGTTCTTATGGACTTTTCTCAAATATTGGGTTTGGTAACTCCTGGAATTGCCTCAGCTGTCAATCACTCTAATTAATGGGTGCTTTTAATTGCCCCAGATTGAGTCAGACTGTTCTGTGCTACTCATGTCTCTCCTGCTCATTAGATTGATTCCAGAGCCATGAAATGTAAATAAAATCATTTATTTGGGGTTTTGTTCTTGTGTTTTCCTTTCGTTTTAGTAACTCACCACAACTGAGAACGAAGAGGGGGCTTTTTTAATGTATATATGAGTGCGGAAATCACAATATCAGCATTTTTCAGGCCTTGGGGATTTATTTGACCTGAGTTTATGGGCCTGGACTTCAGATAATGTTTGCTCTGAGTCCTCTAACCCTGAACTAAATTCCTCGCTTCATCTTGGCCTCTAAAAACACATTCCCAAAGAAAAATACGATTTCTCCCCAGTTTTTAGTATTTTTTAGGTGTTTATTTTGAAGGGGACGAGCCCTTGAGATGAGGAATTGCTGATAAATTATAGAATCCTGGGCAGGTGCCTTTTTGTAGCTGAATTTCAGATGGAATTCTTGTCCGGGAATTGCTTTGGTGCCTCAAACTTCCTACTTGGAATGTGAAAAGGAAATTATCTATTCAAAGGACAGCTCCAAGAACAGAAATTCCATAAAAACCCATGGGGTGAACACAAAGTGACCACGCAAACACAAAGCAAATATTTTAGGGAAAATCCACTATTTTAGGGAAAATTCCCCTCAGTGGATGGTGGGATTCCCAGCACAGGCCCAGGATGGTTGAAGCACCTGCAGCGCCCTGTGTGGGCCTGGGAATTTATTTCCCAGGACATAAATTCCATAAAAACCCATGGAGTGAACACAAAGTGGCCATGGACACTCACAGTGAGTATTTTAGGGAAAATCCACCTATTTTAGGGAAAATCCCCCTCAGTTGGATGGTGATATTTCCAGCAAAGGCCTGGAATGGGTGAAGCACCTGTGGTGGCCTGTGTGGGCCTGGGAATTATCCCACACCCCTGTGTGGGCCTGAGAATTGATGTCCCAAGACATAAATTCCATAAAAACCCGTGGAGTGAACACAAAGTGATGACGGACACACAAAGTGAATATTTTAGGGAAAATCCTCCTCACTGGATGGAGAGACTTCCAGCAAAGGCCCGGGAAGGGTGAAGCACCTGCAGCGCCCTGTGTGGGACTGGGAATTATCTCCTAATCCTAAGGCGTTATCAAAACAGTTGCGACAAGGGGAGGCAGGAGCGGGGAAAACATTCCATTTCACAAGGGGGTTGCGTCAAGGTGGCTCCCAATTTCCCTTCTCCGTGACAGGATATAAAAGTGCTCCTGACTGGCGGCCCTGGAGCTGCCTCTGCTGACTCGTTCTCCTCGCTGACTGGGTAAGTCGGGTTTAACTGAATCAGCTCCTAATTAGACGTAATTGGGTTTATGGGGAGCTTTGATCCAAGGTTTTATATCCTAGCCTAAATCAGGGTAGAGTTTATTCTCCAAACCTGTTTTATATGGGAAGTGGGGCTTGGGATTAAGGTGGATAAAGGGGGAAAAGGAGTGGGAGTTATAAAAATGTTGATGGGAGGAATTTTTAGGAATCGAGCATTTATTTGTGGAGAAGGGTCACTCCAAACCCAAGATCAGGGTGGGATTGGTTCCCAAGAGGAGCAGGAAAGGGAATGATGTGGGAGAAGGACAGGGAGGTTCTTCCCAGAATTCATTCTGGGAATAGATACAGGGCAAAAATACAGAGGAGCTGTGGGCTGACCCAATTGTGGCCTTCCAGGACCTGAAGGAGCCAAAAGGAACATGGGGAGAGATTTTTTCCAAGGAATGGAATGCCGGGAAAAGGGGGAATGGGTTCACACTGATGGACAGGAGGTTTAGATGGGATTTTAGGGATAAATCCTTCTCTGTGAGGGTGGGGAGGCCCTGGAGTAGGATTCTCAGCAAAGCTGTGGCTGCCCCATCCCTGGAATTGTCCGAGGCCAGGCTGGACGGGGTTTGGGGTCTACGGAAAGTGTCCCTGCCCATGGCAGGGGTTGGAACTGGATCTTTGAGGTCCATTCCATGATTCCATGGAGCCGTAGAGAGGAGTGGGTGTAGAATTAGAAGCATTTCCCCACAGTTCATCTCCCTTGATTGGTGCAATTTATGGAAAAGTGGATTGTGCCCTAGAAAGGATGATTTTTTAAATTATTATTTTAATTTTTTAACCACAAATTCATTTATTTAGATGATTTAATCCCACGTATCTCCACCTGTCCATCCAACAAATCCCCATTCCCATAACACAACTCCCTTTCCAGCAAATTCCGAGGGGAATCATCTCCCATACACCTCCCATTTCCTTCTGGATATCTCAGTCTCACCCCTAAGAATTTAAGGACAAAACACCTCTTTTTACCTGGATTTCCTCTCTCATGGAGAAGTTTGGGGACATTTTTTACCTCTAAAAGGTGGCGATTAACGAATAAAACACACAAATAACTCGGGAACTGAGGAATTCTTCCCCATCCTTCCAATCCTCTGGCCGTGCCTTCACCGGGCTGGGACCTTCTCTTCCTTCCAGGCTGGATCAGGAACGATGTCTTCCTACGGCCAACTGATCAGTGCCCGCTGCGCATCGCCCTGCGAGGTGACGTGTGGCCAGCCCTACGTCAACTCCTGCAGCGAGCCCTGCGTCGCCTCCTGCGGAGATTCCCGAGCCATCGTCTATGCCCCGCCCGTGGTCGTGACATTCCCGGGACCCATCATCAGCTCCTGCCCCACGGAGAGCATCGTTGGGACCTCCATCCCTGAAATCNAGGGGGAGGGGTGGGGTCTGGAGGAGGCGGGATGGGATCCGGATGGGGTGGGATGGGCTCTGGAGGGGGAGGAATGGGATCTGGAGGGGGAGGAATGGGATCTGGAGGGGGAGGAATGGGCTCTTCCTGCGGGGGAGGCGGCTCCTCCGGGATGGGCTCCCACGGCTGGGGCAGCTCCTGCGGGGGAATGGGAGGGGGCTCCTACGGCGGGGGGGG
>VZTD01000187.1:45223-70831 GCA_013397725.1 Rhagologus leucostigma
CATAATTTTCATAATTTCATCATTTCACACATTTTTATCTCTTTATCTTCTCCAAATATTTTTTTTTTAGTAAATTGATGGTTTTTACCCTAAAGTTGCTCTTCTTTTGTTTCATGATGCCAATAATCAAGACTTGGGAATGTTTCCCATCAGCTCAAGTTTAAAGAGGGGTTCCCAAAATCCACTGGAATCCCCCAGCCCGGTCATTCCAGAATTTCACTCTCTTCACATTTTGAAACAAATTTGGATTTTTTAACACTGAAAAAAAATTAAAATAAATAAAAATATATAACATTTTATTGAGAACCAAGCCCCAAGTTACCAGGCTGGAAAAATTCCATTTCCAGCAATTTTGCCCCCCCAGTTCCCCACCAAATTCCTTCGAAAAAAGGAAATCTCCAACTTTTTTTGTGGACATCCTTGAAATATCGGAACGTAGAGAGGTGGGAAAAAAAGGGATATTTGAGGAGAGAGGTAAAACAGGAAAACCTGAGGATAATCCAGCTGTGGATAAACCACCAAAACCACTGGAGAGACACTTGGAAAAAGTCAGGAATTCCTCTTCCCACTGCTGGGAATGTCCCTAAATTGCTGTTTACGACCCGAGGGTGCTTCTATCACTTTCCCAGTGGGGTTTTTTTGACATCACTGCTGAGATTTAGGGAAAGCAGGGGGTTATTAAATAGCTTTTTATAGAGGAGATAATTGCTGCCCTCCGGGAATTGCGCGGATTCCATGGAGGAGCTTGGATGGGATCCAGCTGCTGGTATCTCGTGCCACGTCTGACATAAATTATGGGATTTCCTCAACCCCGCAGGGAGGTTTTGATGTTTGGCTGCCCTGAGAGCAATTAAAAAACACAAAAAAATAACAAATAATTAAATTTGGTGTGGCAGCAAGAAAAAAAGGAGACAAGAAAGGAAGAAGAGATCATTGGGAGGGGAATTAATTTGGATTTCGAGGGAGGGACACTCAGAAGTAACGAAGTTTCAGAAGAGTTTATAAATATAAAATATTTTGAAAGTCTGGGATTTGTTGATCCATTTGGGGATCCACAAAATTCCATGGGCTTATAAATAATAAATGTTTGGAAAATCTGGGGTTTTTGGATCCATTTGGGCCCCACAAAATTCCATGGGTTTATAAGTAATAAACGTTTGGAAAATCTGGGATTTTTGGATCCGTTTGGGCCTCCACGACTGGGTTTACACAACTTCCACAAATCCCTCTCCTGCTCTTTTCAATGGCTGTTGTTTGGTGCTGAGAAGGAAAAGCCCTCGGGGAAGGCAATTCCTGCTGGGATTGTGCAGGATTTGTTCCTTTAGGGTGTCCCATGGAACGGGAGCATCCAACAATTACCAGGATTTACAGGCTCAGTGAGGGGATAATGAGCCCATAAATGCTAATCCCAAATCTGCTGCTGGTTCCTCAGAGTGGCCCGGAATCCTCTCATTCCTGCCCAATTTTTCCCCTGATTTACCCTCCCTGCACATTCCAAGCTTCCGGAACACAACTTCCCCTCCTCAAGGAAGACTTTGAGGGCAAAGTGAGAGAAAATAAAGCAGAGATTTTCCTCAAACCCCGAACTCAGGGCAGCCGGTTGGGTTCCCTCTGTATTCCACAAAAAAAAGAGGAGGATTTTGGGATCTCCATTCTCCGGCTGCTCTGCCACATTTTTGGGGGTGTCCCCCTCTCTCCGTGGGCGGTTTTGAACCAGCTGGGCGGGTTTGGGGTCACTGAGTCACCAGCAAATCCTAAAAAAGATCTTGGTGTGGTCGGGTCACTTCTCTTTGAATTCCTCCCGGATTAGGGACAAACCCAGAAATTTGGGATATCACCACAACCCTGGCACCTCCATCCTTATCTTATCTCTTATCTCCGCGGCTGGCTGAAGGCAGCAACCCCTCAAGATAAGGATAAAGGTGATAAGAACCCCACAGGTGCCTGGGTTTGCGGAAATGACAGAGGCTCGGAGGCGTTTGGGTGTGAGAGGGACACCGGGATGAGCACAGGGATGGAGCTGGAGATTGGGACTGGAGATTGGGATTGCCCAGCCTGGGGAGGAGAAGCTTTGGGGTGACCTAATTGTGGCTTCCAGGACCTGAAGGAGCTGACAAAAAACAAGAGAAGAGACGATTTCCAAGGGATGGAGTGCCAGGATAATGGGAATTCCACCTCAAGGTCTTTTTGAAGTGAGGGGCCCTGAAATACGTCGGGCATTTCCAGAGACAAAACATTTTCTATCCCCAAAAAAAGTGCAAATTTCCTCATTAGATTTGGAAAACATTGGCTTGAATTCTCTGAAGAAATCCAAATCCTGCAGTTCGAGAATAAATGAACCTGAGGGCTCTCAATTTTTATGGTGAATCTCAAATTTCTTTTCACCAGAAAATAACAAAATTATCCCTGGAAATGGAGGATTTATATATATATATATATACACACATAAATAATTTAATATATATAATTTATGCTCTATGTTTTTAATTAGAAAAGATAATTTAGTACACTGCCAGGCTGGGTTTTAAACTTTTTTAACAGCATAAACTCAGATTTTAAACTAGGTTAATCCCCTTATGCATCTCTTCCACTGATAAAACTAATTTTCACCATACAAAGACCAGAAGTTTTGTAAATTTAAGACTCGGATTTGAGGAAAAATAATGGTTTTTATGTCAAAGAAAATAACCTTGACCCGCAGAGCTCCACGGGGTCTCTTTAAGAGGAAAAAGAGATCAGGTTTTAAAGTGAAACTATTACTCATTATCAAGTCCTGAACGTGCAGCAACCTGTAATTAATTCGATGACAGCAGAGCACTTTAATCACACCGAGACACTTTGAAGTCCTTAAATCCATGGAAAAAAAAATAAAACGAGAAGGACCCAGGGAAGTGTCGCCTTCCTCAGAACATCCCACGGGATTTGATCCCTGCCAGAGAATCCGAGGTGGAAATGAAGCACGGGAAAGGAAGGAGAAGAAGGAGGCAGGGACGGGTTTGGTGCCCAAATTCTGGAAAATGGGAGTTCCCTGCCAAGACCTCCGTGGTTTTCATGGAATTACAGAATGGTTTGGGTTGGAAGGACCTTAAAGAGGTCCAGCTCCTGGGCAGGGACATTTTCCATTATCCCACGTTGCTCCAACTCGGCCTTGGATGCTTCCAGGGATGGGGAATCCATGGAATAGCCTGAGCCAGGGCTTCCCCGCCCTCCCAGGGAAGGATTTATCCCCAATTCCATATCTAAACATCACTTCGGAACGTGTCACTCTGCTCTGGGCGACAAAGTGGCGATGGGTCACAGGGTGGACCCGATGATCTCCAGGTCTTTTCCAACCTAAATAATTCCCTGATCCCTGCAACAGCGATCCCGGAGAATCCCAAATCCCTCGGCAGATGGATATCGTTCCGCGGGGCTCGCAATTAACACCCACCCCTGAGAGGGGTAATTAGAGCGCTCCGGAACGAGCCGACAACCCCTGATTTGCAACTAATGAGATCAAAATCAGCGACAAATCGGGCCCGGAGCCTCGGGGCATTGCAGGACCGGGATAAAAGCACTCGCAGCTCAGGGCTGTTTATCCGCTTCTCCCAACTTTCCCTCTCCGCTGGAATCAGGTAAGTCCGGGCTCATTCTTTTAACCCTTAGATCTTTTATTTTAGTTTAAAGCTTTGCTGTTATCTTTTATTTCAGTGTAAAACTCTGTTTTTATCTCTTATTTTAGTTTAAAGCTTTGCTGTTGAGCTGTTTGCTGCTACAAACACTCCATTGAGGGCTTTGAAAATTGTGAATTTGGGGGGACAAACTGAGATTTAGAGACCTCCAAGAATTTTAAACACTTTGCATTGAGCACAGGTTTAAACTCTCTCCTGGGCTTAAACAGCCTCAGTTTGATTTTTAGGGCTGTTATTTTGGAATTCTTTGCCGTGAGCTGTGCCCCAATTCGAAGGTGATGGATGTTCTGATTTCCTCGCTGTGTTTTAAGCTTGGACCTGACCTAAACCCTCTCCTGGGCTTAAACAGCCTCGCTCTAGAAGTGCTCTGACGCCGGAGGTTGATTTTCAGGGTGGTTATTTTGGAACTCTTTGCTGTGAGTTCTGCACCACTTTCAAAGTGATGGATGTTCTGATCTCCTGGCTGTGTTTTAGGCTCAGATCTAACCTAAACCGTGTCCCGGGCTTTGCAGAGCCATGTCTCACTGCGGTGACCTGTGCGTGCCCTCGGGCTGGGACGGGCCCTGTCCCCAGCCCCTGACCAACGCCTGCAGCGAGCTGTGCGTGACCTCCTGCGACGACTCCAAGGCCGTCATTTACCCCCCGCCCGTCGTCCTGACCTTCCCAGGGCCCATCCTCAGCTCCTGTCCCCAGGAAAGCGTCGTGGGAAGCTGCAGCCCTCTGGCCCTCGGCCGCTCCTTCGGCTCCGGGGGTTCTCTGGGATACCGGGGTTATGGGAATGCTGTTGGCTTGAGGGGCTCCATCCTCTTCGGAGGCTCCAATGCCTGCGGGGGTGCCTGGAATTCCGGCCGATCTTACAACTCGGGGTGTTCCTCGGTGGGAAGGGGGAATTGCAGCCCTTTCCTGCACCGCCAGTACAGCTCCTGCAGCCGAGGGAGTTGTGGCCCCTGGTGAAAACTGCCCGGGAAGTCCGTTCCAGGGATGTGGAGCTTGAATTATGGAATTCTTGCAGGAATTTGGGATGTTGAAGGTCCTGAGGTGTCTGTGTTAATTCTGTGGTGCTGTGAGTGTTGGTTCTGCTTCTCGTGCCCATTAAAAACCATTTATTGCACCACCCTGGCCTGGGGTTTATTCCACCTCTCTCTTCCTCCTGAGCTCCTTCACTTCTCTCCCAGATATTCCATTTGATTTCCTGAATCACTGCGGATGGCTTCCTTCCAGCCACAAGTTCTGGGTAACTTTGGAAAAAGGGAATTTGGGCACTTCAGTATCAGAAAAAATAAAATTCTCTCAATATCCAGAGAAAATCGTGCTCTGTACACACACCCTGCCCAGGCAGAGCCTGGAGCCAAGAGTTTTCCAGGACAGACTGGAAATCCATCCCTTTGGATTGAGCAGGAGCCTCGAAGGGGAAAAAAAACACTTTTAAAATGTTGTAAAGACACCGAGGTTGACTCCTTTCTCTTCCTGGGATGCTGAGAGGATGGAGAGAACCCCTGATCCCAGAGTTTAGTGCAGTTACTTAATTCCAGAATCCTTTAGAAAATGGAAAAGACCCCCAAACTTTGATGGATCAACATTGTTTCACCCAGCACAGAGCCCCAAGTGCCACCTCCAGGAATCCCCTGGACACCTCCAGGGATGGCCACTCCAAACCTCCCTGAGCCCCTTCCAAGGCCTGGCCGCCCTTTCCAGCAGGAATTTTCCCAAATATCCACCTGGAGCCTCCCCTGGCACAGCTCGAGGTCATTCCCTCTTGTCCTGGCCCTGTTCCCTGGGATCAGATCCCAAATCCCCCCAGGAAGAGTCCGAAATTCCCCCCCGAGCCTCCTTCTCCCACCCTTTTCACCTGGAATCCTACCAGAAAATTTTAGGAACATCCCCATCCTGTGGATGAAGGGACAACACCCCAGCAGCCCTCAGGACTTTCCCTTGGCTGTGGTGTCACACCCGCACAAACCTGGGGCTCAAATCGAGCCCCCTTCAAGCATCTTTGGCCAAGAATTTTTGGCTGAGGAGAAAAGGAAACCACCAGAATAACATTTGCGGTGCAACATCAGGTTTAATTGAAACAGGACCAGGATTTCATGGGAGCAGCGCCTGCTCCGGGATCCACATTCCCAGGACGTGCTGCTGCCCACCAGGATCCTGCTCCTCTCACAGCCACGTCCCTCTGCTCCCTCGTGGATCTGGATTCTCCTGGGTCTGGATTCCCAGGAACTCCCCGCAGGGCTCAGCAGCTCCCACGGTAATAACTGGAGTACCGGGAATAGCTGGGGTAGGAATAGCGGGAATAGCAGGACAAGGAATTCCGGCCACCAAGAGAGGCTCCGGTCTCGCAGGAGCTGAAGGAATTTCCCATTCCCGATGGGAATGAGGATCCCACGACGCTCTCCTGGGGGCAGGAGCTGAGGATGGGTCCCGGGAAGGTGATGACCACGGGCGGAGGGTAGACCACGGCCCGCGAGTCCCCGCAGGAGGTGACGCAGGGCTGGCTCCAGGCGTTGGCCAGGGGCTGGGGACAGGACACCTCGCAGAGCTGCTGGAAGGACATCGTGGAGGCTGGAGGTGACCCTGGGGCACAGAGAGGGGACAGCGTGAGGGGACAGAGCAGGGCAGGGTAAAGGGGAGCCCTAATTTATTCAAAAGTTCGTATTTTCAACATTTGTATTTCCAACATTCATATTTCAAATATTCCTCTTTTCAATATTCATATTTCAAGTATTCATATTTCCAATATTCATATTTCAAATAATCATCTTTCCAATATTCATATTTCCAATATTCGTATTTCCAATATTCGTATTTCCAATATTTGTATTTCCAATATTCGTATTCCAAAAGTTACTCCTCTATAGCTAAATAGAAAATGTTTTTTGCAATTCCCATGAAGAAATAATGAAGGTTAAACTCTTAAAAATCAACAAATCTCGTTACGAGCAGGTGAAAATTAACAATTAAACTGGCAATTAAATATTGATTCAAAACTCAGCGATCTGGGATAGGGGAGGATGTCGCTGCCCACTGGAATGGGATGAGCTTTAAGATCCCTTCCAACCCAAACCATTCCACAATTCCTTGAGGTCTGGTGCTTCCCTGACAAATCCCAACCACTCCTAACCCTGTCAGGATGAAAGAAGTTACAGAATCCTTTTTTTTTTTTTAAATTAATATTCTTCAAATAAAAAGTTCTGTTTAGTGCTCAAATAAATGCATTAAACAACCATTCCATAATCGCATAAACCCCAAATTTTCAGGTCCCTTCCAACCCACAGCGTTATAAATCTCATTAAAATGCCTTTTAAGCCAGACTTACTCAGGTCAGCACCAAGGAGAAGCGCAGGAGAGTGAAGGGTTCAGTTTCCCAAGGACTTTTATACCGTTCCCCGGGGTCTGAGCCACGCTTGGGGCACGCAGCCCTTCCCAAAACTTCCCTGGATTTGTCACTCCAGGGGCGGAGAAATCCCGGCACGTTGGGCAATTGTTATTTGTCGGGATGGTATCACCGCCAGGGAAGAAATCTTTCATCTCAAAATGGGATTCACCCTTTGTTTCTTTTTACTCACCCCAGGAATTCACTTCCTTCTTCCACTTTTTCCTGCTTCAAAGCAGAAAACCCCCCAAATTCAACATTTTTAACAACTCTTTTCTGCTGAAACATCACGTTGGATGTTTTGTTCTGTGCAGGGGGCTGAATTAAATCCATTTACAGCTGGAAAATCCCACCCAGCTCCTCTCGTGGTGTAACAAACACAGAGCAGAGAGTGGGGTCAGTTCTGGGGTCCTTCCGCACCTGAACTTGATGATTTTAAATGAATTAAAATCAAAATAATTGCTCACACAGCTGCGGGTGATTGGAGAGCTGATTTAGATCGCCTGTGACTATTCCCTCTTGCGGCACGAGCTGCGTCCCTGCCCTGCTGGGAGCTGGAATCTGCATTCCTGAGGGTTTTCCGAGTGGGATGGGAATGCTTTATTTTCTTTATTATAAGCACAGACATTCCCCCGGCCTTGCCGCTGAATTTATCAGGGTGATTACACCTTGGAAAATAGAAATAAAATCAAGTCTAGACCCAGGGGAAGATAAAGATCGAGGCTAGGATGAATTTCCAGCCGGGAAACGACCTTGGCCGGGAGTTTGGGGAGAGGTTTCTTGATGCCCTCGTTGCCCTTGGGGTGAGGACATCCCACCCTGGGCACTCCTGGGGAGAAGAATCCTCCCTTTCACCCAACCCAAACCCAGCTGGTTTCGTTTCATGCTCCCCGAGCTCTCTGTTTTTGCAGTATCTGGGCGCCAACCCCATTTCCAGGAGATAATGGACTTACAATTACTAATAATCACGCTGACAAGTCCCAGCCATGCCCGACATCTCCTCCCAGAGGCTCCCTGGATTGCCACGGGGTGTTTTGTAAATCCTCTGGGCCTCTCTTAATCATCTCAGGGGAAAAAAAATCGTCAGCGGAGCCTCCCGTGATTCCCTGTCTCGCGTGGGAGTTGCGGGCCTGGAAAGAGCAGTTTTTACCCGCCGGGAAAAGATGATTGTGACAAATTAATGCTTAACAAAGCGGGATTTTCTGTGGGATCAGCACCTTCCAGGGGGAAGTCTGGACCGGGCGCGGGGTCCTGAGTCAGGAGGGATGTTGGGGAAGCAAAGGGAAGCAAAGATCTCTGTCAAAAACGTCTCCAAATTCCTGAATCATTGTTTTTTTTTCTTCATCCTTACCCCGAAATCTTCCTCCTCCTCCTCCTCCTCCCTCTCTCCTCCCTGACCTGGCTGACCCCAATCCATGAACCCTCCTCACTCAGCAACCCTGATCTCAGCGCTGATCCCATGGATTCCCTAAAAAGTGGATGTGGATTTCTCCTGGCAAACTCCCGGCTCCCAGGTTACTCCACCTGGACATCTCGAGCATGAACTGGGAGTGTTCCTTGGCCAGGAGGATGGGAATGAGCTCTTCCCATTCCCAAATTCAGCAGGAAGGCGCCTATGGATGAACGTGCCTCGAATCGGAGTCACGCGAGTTACTGTGGGTCAGTAATGGGAGAAATTGCACAATTCCCATGTTCCTTGGGAAAAGTGGGGTGGGATCTGAGCTATGTCAGCACCTCATGTTTATGGATCAAGCTCTGAGCAATCCCTGCTCCGTGAAGCAATCCCAGAAGTAAGGAAAAGCAATAATAAAAAAATTAAAAAAAAAAAAAAATCATTACTCTGCCTGAGTAATGCCGTGGATGTTATAACAACAGTAGTAATTGCTGAGCAAAATAATGACTTTATCTGGGGCAGTGACAGGTGGAGAGAATTTTTGTTGGATCATTCATCAGCTGTGGATGTTTCAGCTCCAGCTGATTGCCCAAGAAAAGGTATAAAAACCCTCTCGGCTCTGGGCCGCTCCAACCGATCCTCCGGACTCGCTCCGTGCTCCACAGGGGTAAGTCCGAGCCTGGAATTGTTTCTGGAACTGTCAGGATCCGAACTCAGCTTTGCTCGGACACAGGATTGTGAGGCCAGCAGGGCCAGGGCAGGGATTGTGCGAGGAATGGGGAGGGGAATGTCCAGGGCTGTGTGCAGTTCTGGACAATCATGGAAAGAGGGACGTGGAGAGGCTGGGGGAGTGTCCAGGGATGGGAATGGGGATGGAGCAGCAGGAGAAGGGTCTGGAGAATCCTGAGGGAGCTGGGGGGGCTCAGCCTGGAGAAAAGGGGGATCCAACGGGAATTTCTGGCTCTTCCTGACTTCCCTCTTGGAGCTGTCCTGATCCCAGGAGGTGCAGAACGAGCACGGGATGATATTAACTAAAACAGGGATTTCTGTTCTTCCCTCCAGTTATTTATAAAACAAACCCAGAGTCCCATTGAGTCAGATTCCAAAAGGAACGGGGGGAAGGAGAAACGGGAACAACAGGGACAACGTGAGGCCAGATACAGAATTATTTTACTGTTAATTATGTGGGGGTTTGTGTCAAATTGACCCCATAATTAGGAGTCAGGAGAAATGGGAGACAACGACGTGAGAGAATGGAAAACCCCAAATTTTGAGCCTCTTTGTGATCTTTTTTGCTCTCCGTTCTTTCTCTTCCCAGCCCAATCTCCACCACGTTGGTCTCTGACCTCGCTGTTGCCTCAGGGTTGAATATTCCAGACCTACCCCCATTCCCGAAGATGTTTTCCTACAGACAGACCGCCAGCTCCCGCTGCCTCACTCCCTGCGGGATCTCCTGCCCCCAGCCTGTGGCCAGCACCTGGAACCAGCCCTGCGTCACCTCCTGCGGGGACTCCAGGGCTGTCATCTACCCTCCGCCTGTGGTCATGACCTTCCCAGGCCCCATCCTCAGCTCCTGCCCCCAGGAGAGCATCGTGGGATCCTCGGCACCGTCCGGCTCCGGGGGCTTCCTGGAATCCGCGGGCTCCTACGGCTCCTACAACTATGGGAGGTCCTACTCCTCCTACGGATCCGCTGGATACGGGTTTGGGAGCTGCAGGCCCTGTTAAATATCCCAGGAATGAAGGGGAAGGAGCAAAAACCCACCATGGAGGAAGAGGAGCCTCCACAAATCCCGGCAGTTTCCTGGAGCACCCTCAGTCCCGCGCTTTTATGTAAATTCCTTTTTCTGACTCTTTTTTTCCAGTAGCTCCATCTAGTAACGACCTCAGAATCATCCTCTCCATGATCCCTGGCTGGCCAAAAGCGGGATGAGGTTGTGTCACCTTCCCACGCTGTGAAAATCCAGGAGTCACCCCTGTGGAATGCACGGCCCTGGAGCGATTCTTTCCTTGCTCCGGGAATATTTCCCCCACGTTTTCCATCCCCACTGTGATATTTCGCTTCCTTCTTTCTCATTAAACCACTGAGCATCAAAATCCAGAGTTTTCCTGTGGTTTTTACCCATAATTTTCGGGATTTTCCCTCGTTTTGGGTGAGCGTGGCAGGGTTTGGTGCCTTTCCACACCTGGAAGGTGCCCAGGTCCCCTCGGCAGAAGGAAGTGCGGTGACACAAAGTCATTCCACGAGGGATAAAGGCGTTTTGTAACCCTTCCAATTCCATTTGGATCTTCCCTCGGGACAGGCGTGGCTTTTCCTTGTTCCCAAAGAAAGTTAAACACGGGTGACTCAGATTATTTGTGTCTCAATGCCTGCCCCAGGCTGCAATTTAATTCCATCCCCACACGGTGATTTTACGGTTTTTTCATTGTTTAAAAATAGCCTGGAATGATCCGTGGGGGAAAACTTTCCTTGGAAAACTTCCCTTGGAAATTCCAACAGGAATTTTCAACTGAAAAGCAAATTTTTTGCTGGAATTCTGTGAGTTCCTTGAACTTTCCCAGTACTCTGCCTGAATTAAATTAAATTAAATTAAAGAAGAGTTGTTAAGTGTTCCCTGCAGAGCAACACATTCTCCCCTGGGAGGGTGGGGAGGCTCTGGCACAGCTTTTCCAGGGAATTTCTGGCAGCTCCATCCCTGGAAGTGTCCAAGGCCAAGTTGGAGCAACCTGGAATAGGGGAAGGAGTCCCTGCCCATAAATCAAAGATCTTTACGGTCCCTTCCAACCCAAACCATTTTCTGGTTCTATGAAATCCCAAAGGACAGTTCTTTAACCTTTAATTCCTTAATTCTCCCTGGGCTCGGAAGTAAAAGAAAGAAACACAGGAAAGAGATCAGGAAGTGACTTAAAGTTTTGGGGTTTTTCTCCTCCTTTTTTCCATTTTCTCCTGCCCTTCTCTCCTCTAGAGCAGCCTCTGTTCCTTTGAGTGCTGATTATGGAACCAATTTGATACAAAAATCATCATTTTCTGCCCACTTCAACAGCGGGATGTGTCCGACTGTGACATTTCCTGCAGATCTTGGGCAGAATCTGAAGAAGAACAGGACAGAAAAATTCTACTGAGCGTTTGCACCATCAACTGAGACTCCTGATCCATCTGCCAGCCAAACAGGGAACTCCCAGGAGCGGGAAGAAAACGCTCAGGATGAGAAAAACTCTCCTCCTGAACCCCAGAGGTCACTGCACCCTTGTCTTACCCCGTGTTCACGTCCCAGTACAAGGGAAGCGCTGTTAATTGAGATGCAATCAGCATCTGACTCATTAACGGTGTTGCAAGCACGGCCTGAGCCGAATCCCAGCTTGATGCCAATTAATCCTCTCATATTTGATTTCCATACTTTATTTAATGGGTAAAATCTTTATTTAGTGGTTTTTAGGTGCTCCAGGCTGGCAAAATCTTTATTTAATGGGTTTGAGGTGCTCCAGGCTGGTGAATTCCCCCGCAGGCACAAAGGGAATAACAGGCCCAGGGATGTGCCCTGCTGGATTCCAGCTTCCTTCCAGGGCCGGATTCCGGTGGGATTGGCAAAGGGAGGATATGCCGTTGATTGTTATCAGTTTTGCGATCGGAGGAGCTGCACTTCAATTTTTCGGGTGTTCTAAATTAAATTCTCCCGTCAGACACACTGAAGAAAAACTTCTTTTTTTAGCTCATTCCCACTTTTTTTTTACTTAAAAGATAAATAATTTAATAGGAATGTCTGGAATCTTTAATTTTTGCAGTGTTCAAGGGGCTTTGAGCAACCTGATCTAGTGAGAGAAAAGCTCATGGCAGAGGGGCTGGACTGGATGACCTTTGGAGGTCCTTCCCAAGCCAAACCATTCCTTGATTCCGTAATTCCTTGTTATATAAAATAACAGAATAATTCTACCTGTTAAATTCCCTACGTCCTGTAAGTTCTGCCCATGTAGGAGGTCAAAGTTTGGACTTGATGGCCTTTTCCAACCTTAGTGACTCTGGAATTCTGTTATTTTCATTTTTTTTTCACCTTCAAGGGATGGAAAATTGCTACTGAGGGGTTTCATTATCAAAACCCTTGGGACGCCTTGGAAAATCAGGCTGTGCTCCTCCTCAGGCAGCAGCTCGGACCTGCCTGTGGGGAGATCACCCAGGCCAGGCTGTGGCTGAAGGGAAAAAGGGGGAAAAAAGGGAAACCAGGAGGCTGCTGTGTGATGCAACGAAGTTTTAATGAGCGAGAAATGCCCCTTTGCAAAGCCAGAGACGACAGAATGCGGAAAATCCATTCCCGGACAATTTCGGGCAAAGTCCAACCAAAGTCCTGCTCCGAGACGTCCTCAGCCGGCTTCTCCCAGCTGATGAGGATATTTGTGATTTTGGGTGATATCCACATGGAATGGGCTGTCGCACGCCGGATCAATAAATCGGGAATGCCAGAACAGGCAGCGAGAGCAAACAACGAGGAGGTGCCAAACAAGAAGTAGGAGAAAGATCGGGAATGCGAAAGGGCTGCGGGAACGCCGACCCCTCATCCTCGTGGCCATGGATTTGGGCACTCCTGGGATTCCCTGGACGCTCCCGTGCCCTCAGCAGGGCCCGTAGGAGCCGCGGAGGAGGCGGCTGAAGCGGCGGGACGAGGAGGGGCCGCAGGAGCCGCTGCCCAGCGCCGAGATCCCATATCCAGAGCGGGCACCGTATCCCAGGAAACCCCCGGCGCCGTAGAGACCCCCATAGCCCAGGGAGCCGCCAAAGGCCGGTGCTCCAGCAGATCCCACCACGGCCTGCTGCGGGAAGGAGCTGAGGATGGGGCCAGGGAAGGTGACCACCACGGGCGGCGGCTGGATGAGGGCGGTGGAGTCCGGACACTGCCGGACACACGGCTCGTTGCAGCTGTTGGCCACGGGCTGGGGGCAGGCGATGCCACTGGTGGTGGGGCAGAGGTCGTAGCAGGACATTTCCTGGCAGGGGTGGAGGCGGTCCTGGAACACAGAGAAGGAGCTGCTGAAAACCGAGGATTTATGGAAAGGGCAAGGTGGAGGTTTGGGGGAGTTGGGGAATGGGGGAAAACATCCCCAGGTGAAAAACTGGGATGGGTGATGGTGTCGGGAGAGGTGGGATGGCCAAATTTCCCTGGTTCAGTCATGAAATGAAATGCGGGAAAATTCAGCCTTTTAAAGCTTGTGCCATCCTTACGTTTTCACTCTGCTGTCCGTCCAAGAATGGCCAAATATGAATTACAGGGAAATAAATCCTTCCTAAATAAAACATGCCTCAAACCCTGGGTTTGGGTCCTAAAGCCTTGCAGTGAAATACTTGCCGGGATATGACAAGAATGAAAATTTAAAGAACAGAAAGAAGACTAAAAGGAAAACAAAGTCCTGAAAATTAATGTCGCAGTTGTGAACAGCAACTGGAATAAAAAAATCAAAAAGCAAAGACATTCTGGAGCTGGGAAAGGAACGAAAAGGCATCAGACTTACCTGACGGAGAAGAGGAAAGCAGGAGAATGATGGAAAAGCTCCGTGGAGCTGCTGCTTTTATACAAATCCTGGGATGCCCTGGGGCTGAACCACGCCGAGCTCCGACCAGCCCAAATCGCTCCCCAGAGTGACGAAACTCTTCTCGCTTGCAGTTTGCAAAATCACCCTAAATCTCTGCCCAGCACAATCGGCACATTCCAGCTCCCGGCTCCCTTTCATCTCGGAGCCTGATGGAGCAGCTTCCCGCCGGGATCATCCCACCCAGTGGGGATTAAACTCCCATTTATTGAGCACTTCCTTCATTACCTTCCCCTAATGATTTTAATCAGAGTCAGAACCTGCTGCCGTGGACAGGTTTGGGTTCAAGGGCTCCAGGTCTCGGCTCTCGTCACTTCTCCTCCCACATTTTGCAATGGAATGCTTGGAGAGGTGGAAGGAATGCTCCTGATGCTTTTCGCACCCGCAGCCACAAACCTCAGGTCATTGTGGAAATCGTGGATTTGCCCACCAGGATTGGGAAATTTCCAATTTTCCTCGATGCAGGGAAAGCAGTATTTCAGTACCTAAAACAGGGCTTAAATCAAAGGGTTTTTTTCTGGAGGGATATCAGTGTGTTTTTCACACTGAATTCCAGAATCTTTGAGGTTGGGAAAGAGGAAAAAGGTTGGAAAAGAGTTGGAAACCTCACTACCCTCACAGGGAACAATTCCTTCCCGATATCCAACCTCAATTCCCCCTCTGTCACTCTGACCCCATTCCCTGTCCCTGCAATTCCTGAGGAATAGTCCCTCTCCAGCTTTCCTGGAGCCCCTTCAGACCCTGGAAGGTGCTGTGGGGTCTCCACACAACTCCACAGAACACAAGAAAGAAGGTGGATCAGGGCAAATTCCTCAGTTCTTTTGGGAGATCAAACACTTCCCTTCGCCACCTGGAATTACTCAGCTTTCCCCAGTCCTCAGTGGGGAGGGACAGGAATTGCTGCAGGACACTTCACCCCATCCCCGGTGTTTACCCGGCCCGAGTTGGTATCACACCCAAAACACCCCAATTTTGCCTTCATTGGCTGCGGAGGCACAGAACCAGCTCAGCCGAAAGCCCCAGCTCGTAAACAGGGAATATTTGATGAGGTGTCCCACCCTTAGTTCCGTATTTCCAAATTCTGGGTGATGAACAGCGCCCGGTCCCACCTAAAAACACCTCATTTGCTGTGGGCGGGTTGTTAAATAAACACATTTCTACCAAAGTTACACTGAAATTGGGAGGTTCTTTCCCTCAAACCTCGGGATGTCCCCAGGGGACTACAGGAATAATTGCCCCCAAAAGGTGTCCAAATACTTTTTGGGTGTGTTTTTTAAACACTTCTCAAACCCTCCATAATGGTTTATGCATGAAATGGGGTATGATTATTGCAATATAAACATGTGGTTGTGTTCTAACAGCCCAGCATTTTGAAATGTAATTAAAATTAGTTTTAAAATTAATATTAAAAATAAAATGTTAAAAAAAAAAAAAATCGTACAAGTGACCTCTTCCTGCTCCCTTCACCAGCTCATGGTTTCTCACCTCAGAAGTTCAGTGTATCTTCTTGTATAATTTTTCATTTATTTGAGTTTCTCCTTCAGTGCTGATGTTTTAATTCACATTTTGTAGCCCAAAACATCTTTGTAGCCCAAACATCTGGGAGACAAAACATGGATGTGGATGGTTTAAAAAAAAAAATCGATACTTCCTTTGAAAAGTGCAGGATGGTTTTGTCCAAATTTGAATTCCAACCTCAAGTAAAAATTGCTGATTTCACAAGGAAGACGCTGAGGTTTTTATCAATTTTTTTATCTACCACGGGTGAAGAAGAAAGGAAAAAATCTTGCACCTTCAAGCAGATGAAAATGATGATTAAGACTTGAGCCAGCATCATTATGTCAGCTAATGAGAGGTGAATAAATGAAGCAGCAGAATCCGTGCTGTCATTCCAAATGCATTTCGTGGAACGTTACCAGGCGTGAATCTTGGCCAATTAAGTGCTGAGATGAAAGAAAAATCTTTGGGTTGTAATTTGCGTTTTGTGCAGCGTCAGAATTTGAATCAACTCATAAACAGAAACATTGAGCAAAACTCTTTCGTCACAGTGAGGTGGCCCAGGTGTGATAAACGCGTTAATGGGAGCCTTGGGTTCTTCAGGCAGCTTGAAGGACGTATCAAAAGTCCCTCCTCGAAACTGCCTGGAGTTTCACAGAATCCCAGAATTATTTAAGTTGGAAAAGAGCTGCAAGGTCACCGAGTCCAAGCTGTGCCCGATCCGCACCTGGTCACCCAGAACAATGTCCAGGGATTCCTCAGACACCTCCAAGAATGGCGGCTCCAAACCTCCCTGGGCAGCTCCCTCCAAGGCCTGACCACCCTTTCCAGGAGGAATTTTCCCAAATATCCAACTGGAGCCTCCCCTGGCACAGCTCGAGGCCGTTCCCTCTCATCGTGTCCCTGTTCCTTGGGATCAGATCCCAAATCCCCCTGGCTGCCCCCAAGAAGAACCAGAAATTCCCCTTGGAGCCTCCTTGTCTCCAGGATGAACCCCTCCAGCTCCCTCGGGATTCTCCAGACCCTTCCTCTGCTGCTCCAGCTCCATTCCCTTCCCTGGACATTCTCCAGCCCCTCAATGTCCCCCTTGCCATGAGGGGCCCAGAACTGGACACCGGATTTTCCCATTTCTGTGAGATTTCCGAGCTTTTCCCCTTGTCCCACAGAAGGTTCTGCTGGTGGCAGCCACACTCAGGCACGTTTCCTGATGCCCAACTCAAGGACTGCCCTGACCTGAGGGTGGTGGCTCAGCCACCATCCAGTGCCATCACCTGGATCCTTCGTCCCTTCCCTCCGGAAGCACAGTGGGATCTCTGTTAGAGCCCGGCTTAAACCCTGCTTAAGGGCTTCTTTTGTAACCTGAGCTTTTCTTACTGATCTCTTCACCACCACAGATTTTCTGGCAGATTTTTCAGGTCCTGGCAGGAGGCAGACAGATTTTCTGACTGATTTTCAGGTCCTGGCAGGAGGCAGACAGATTTTCTGACTGATTTTCAGGTCCTGGCAGGAGGTAGAACACCCCCTCCGGCTGCCATTTGGATACCACTGGAGAAGCTCTGGGTTTTGCTGGGAGTCATTCAAGTTTCCAGAGACAATGAAATAAAACCAAATAAAAAGCAGATTTTCCACTGCTTTTTTAGGTAATCAACACTGAGAAGTTTGCTGTTCCATTACAGAGAGGGGAGTTGGGCCCTGTAGCAGCTTTTGCCTTTTTTAATTCATGTTCTTCCTTCAGTTCCTGGTCAGAAGTTCTCTAAACATGGTGATGTTCAACAAATCTTTCGGCTGTAAGAAAATACGTACCCTGAGATCTTTAGGCAGCTGAACCAGATAAGGAAAACTCCTTGTGAGATAAGGATCTGCCTGAATCAGGAGGTGGTTTTGTGCTTTGCTGATAACGTAAGAAGATAATGACATATGTGGTGCAGTGCTTTTGTTGGGTTTTAGGCTACTTATAAAATATGGACACAAATTCTATTTATATTTAATACATAAATAACTTAAACAGAACCAAAGAAGTCCCAAATGCCGGGGATACAAAGTGAATGGCTGAGGGAATTGAGATTGTTCAGCCTGGAGAAGGTTCTGGGGTGGTCTAAATGTGGCCTTCCAGGACCTGAAGGGGCCACAAGAAACATGGGGAGAGACTTTTTCCAAGGGTCTGGAGTGACAGGACAAGGGGGAATGGATTCAAACTGAAAGAAGGGAGGTTTAGATGGAATATTGGGATGAAATTCCTCCCTGTGAGAGTGGAGAGACCCTGGCATGGGTGATTCCATGGCTGCCCCATCCCTGCAATTGCCCAAGGCCAGGTTGGAGCAACCTGAGATGGTGGAAGGTGTCCCTGCCCACGGTCTTGATGATCTTCAAGGTCCTTCCAACCCAATTCTATGATTCCATGATCACTCACGAGGTCCTTGTTGTGGATTTAGAGAAGCTCCCTGTGCACACAGAGCTCAACATGTAGAGGAAACTCCTGCTCATCTTTGGCAACCACGCTGTGACCACATTGTAATTCAGTGGTAAAACAGCCGCGTGGAAGGCTCTCCATGGACACTTTCCCCCTCTGGGCAGGGTTTGCTCAATGTTTTTGGAGCCTCAGGCAGAGCAGGGAGCTTCACCCAGCGAGGTTGGCAAACTCGGGGTGGGTGAGGACACAAAAGCCCAACACGAGGATTTTCAGTGATGCAACAGAGTTTTAATGAGAATGAGAAGAACACAAACAACATTGTAACATCAAGATTGTAAATGCAAGATGGCAGAGCTTGAAAGACACTTCAGTCTGTCACCGCATTCAGTCACAGGGGTGATAAAGCAGGAGATAAAAAGGAATTGAACCCATGGAGGTATAGGGAAAGAATTTAAAGGCAAGAAGAACCTGCATTTTGCTTTCACTTCTATATCATCCAGAGGGTTTTCCTGCAGGGTTTAGCAGGACCCCCAGTAGCCGCGGCCGTAGCGGCCGTACCAGGAGTAGGGGCTGCCGTAGCCAGAGCCAAAGGCTCTGCCAGAGCCATACAGGCCCCGGTACCCCCCATAGCCCCACAGGCCCCCATAGCCCAGGGAGGAGCCCCCATAGCCCCACAGACCCCCGTAGCCCAGGGATCCATAGCCCCCATATCCATAGAGACCCCCGTAGCCCAGGGAGGCCCCAGAGGCTCCAAGGACGGGCGCTCCAGCAGATCCCACCACGGAATCCTGTGGGAAGGAGCTGAGGATGGGGCCGGGGAAGGTGACCACCACGGGGGGAGGCTGGATCACGGTGGTGGAGTCAGGGCACTGGCGCACACCCGGCTCGCTCCCGCCGTCCGCCAGGGGCTGGGGCCGGAGCACGCCGCAGGCAGAGGAGGGGTACAGGTCGTAGCAGGACATTTTGCAGGGATTGGAGGTCAACAGACACTGAGGAGTGAGCAAAAGACAGAAATTCAATGGTTAAAAGGTTTGACATTTGGACATGTGGATGAAAAGAATTGTTGCCTCTCAGATCCTTCCTTCTCGTCAGTGTTGTTGTAAATCACCTGCACGCTGAGCTGTCATCTCTCCTGGGGTCTCATTCCTAATTTCTTGTACTTTGTTCCCATCAAAAAGCAGTATTTTGTTCTACCCCACTCCCAAACCATGCAAAGATATCATCCAATTAAGCTTCTACCACATCTTGATAGGCAAATATCAAGAACTTCCATGATGTAACCCATAAAAAAATTCCTATGGACTGAACAAACCTTCTGCGCTGTTTCGGAAGCTGCTTTGGTGATTTTCTAATTTCTACTAACAAGAAACCATGGTTTTACCATTTCAAGCTCATGGATGTCCAACACCAAGTAAAAATAAAACCGTCGCAAAATAATCCAATTATAGAGAATCTTAGAATCCTTATGGATGATCCCAACCTTGATTAAAACCGGCAGAAAAGAGAGACTGGAATTTTAGGGAAGAGATCCCGTAGAATGGTGCTTACCTTTCTCACAGAGGTGAACGAAGCAAGGAAGGCGAAGTGAAGAGCCCTGGGTTGGGAGAGCTTTTATACCATTCTCAAGATCCCGGGGTTCATCTAAGGTGCAATTTGGGGATGTGCATAATTGGGGCAAACCCCTAATGAATGCGACACGTAGGTCCTCAAAGTTCTGCTGACTCTTTGTTTGTTTGCTGGTCTGAAGTCTCGTGAAATGTGATAGGTGCATTTCGTCACAGAACCCTCTTTCATCTCCGCTGGGGACAAGTCATCTTCATTCCTGTTATCATTCCATTCACAGCCCCGGCAAGAATTATCCCAACGCTCTTCCAGAGCTTCTCCATCATTAACGGCAAAACCCGTCTGCTCACTTGGGGTCACCTGACGTGCAGAGCTTTTTTCCATTTAAAAAAATACCTGGAGATAAAATGATTTAGAGCAACTTTGGGGCCGTCATTTTTATCTTCACCATTATCAGTCTCAGCTGCTCAATATGAGAACAATATGGAACCCAAAGGAAGGCATGGAAGGCATGGAAAGCATCCTGTGGTGCTTAAATGGTTTCTGTTACAGAATCTTGGAATTATTTGGGTTGGAAAACCCCTCCAAGACCATCGAGTCCAAGCTGTGCCCAATCCCCACCCGGTCACCCAGACCAGTGTCCAGGAATTCCTTGGACACGTCCAAGGATGGGGGGTCCAAACCTCCCTGGGCAGCCCCTTCCAAGGCCTGGTTGCCCTTGCCAGGAGGAAATTCCTCCTCATGTCCAACCTGACCCTCCCCTGGCACAGCTTGAGGCCATTCCCTGTTTTCCTGTCCCTTATTCCCTGGGAGCAGAGCCTGGGGTTGTCCCATCCCTGGAAGTGTTTAGAATAAAATACAGCTCATGAAATTCTGGTTTTCAGTCAGAATTTTTATTTCTAACTCTTTTTCATCGTGAAAAAACCTGAAGGTGCACAAACCCCCAGTATTCGGCCTTGAACTGATGACACCAAGGACACAAATATCTTGACCGAGGTGTTTGAATGTGATGTCATTCCATAATTGTGAAGCACCTAAATCCAGCTCCATGCCTTTAATCCACTGGATCATCTACAGGATTTGCATGGACTTGCTCCCTGGAAGCTTGGAAAGATTATTGTCCAAAACCCCCCACCTCCCAAAGGCTGAGAACCCCACCTCACCTTTAGGGATCATCTATGGTGTGGAGTCTGCAATATTAAAATGGCCCATCCGTGAACGAGGCAAGAAGCAGGCTTTGTGTCACACATTCCAAATTCCTGATTGTTCCCTCATCCCAGGAACTTCCAGCTCAGCCTTATTTGGGATTTATGACTTGTGTATCACAGGAGCTCATGAATTCCTAAGAATCTGAGGCAATAATTCAAAGCACTTCTGTCACATTTCGACTTTTGCACCAGAGGATCCATTTTTCCTAAAAAATCCCACGTTTCCTGAGGCCTGTTCAATGTTCTCAGGTGGGATTCCTGAGGCTTTCCTGTGCAGGGCCAGGAGTTCGACGTTGACGATCCTTGCGGGTCCCTTTAAACTCAGGATATTCCATGATTCTCTAATTCTGAGTGGAATTGTCCCCATTACAGCCCCCGTCAAATCCTACTGGAAAACATCACCCACTCCCAAGGGTGCTGTGACTTCCAGCCATAGGCGGGGAAGCCAAACAAGGAGAGACCTCCCCCAAACTTCCTGCATGTCCCACTGAGTCTTTAACTTTCATCTTGGCCGGATGTAAGGGGAATTACATACACTTAAACAAATATCCCACCCATGACATCGCACTTTGTAATTCCGATAAACCCATGAGCCACTCTCCAGGTGTTCAGTTAATACCGAGAGGAGCTGTCTTGGCGATTCCTGATGTAATTCCAAGGAAGTGACAGGAATAATGCTGGGTATTAATTCCCCCCCAAGTCGTCACAAGATGAAAGAATTCTCTATAATCTCAAGATGGTGTTTAGCTCATTATTACAAACAAATTTGAAAGGCCTCATAAACGCCAATAATGAACCCAACAATTTCATCATCCTGATGGTTGCATGAGTTTGAAACTGGGGCGGGCAAGAGATGCTGATCTGGTACCTCCAGCTGATATAAAAGCTCCTCCGTCTCCTCGCTCCTCCAAACGCTTCCCTTGACTTCTTGGAGACTTGGGTAAGTCTGAATCTTCTCCGTTGCTCTCGGTGTATTTTTTATTGTTGGTTTCATCTTGAGTTGATGTTCAACGTCCTTTCTGTTGGGTGAATCTGCGTGGACTTGGGAAAGATCAAGGATCTTTCTGTCTTTGGGGTGGCAGATACAGCTTTTTGGTGTGTGGAGCCCTGTGGAGTTCTTGGTGTCAGCAACACCAGACCTTGGAGCAATTGGACAATGCTCTGAGTCAACTGAGGTGACTGAAGCGCCTCCTCTCTGGAGACAGGCTGGGAGAGCTGGGAATGTTCAGCCTGGAGGAGAGAAGGGTGTGTGGAGACCTCACAGCGCCTTCCAGGATCTGAAGGGGCTCCAGGGAAGCTGGAGAGGGACTTTTCCTCAGGAACTGCAGGGACAGGACACAGGGAATGGGGTCAGAGTGACAAAAGGGAAATTCAGGTTGGATATTGGGAAGAAATTGTTCGCTGTGAGGGTGGTGAGGCCCTGGCAGGGGTTATTCCATGGATTCCACATCCCTGGAAGTGTCCAAGGCAAGGTTGGACAGGGCTTGGGGCAACGTGGAGTAGTGGAAGGTGTCTCTTCCCACGGTGGGGGGTGGGGCTGAATGATCTTTTAGGTCTCTTCCAACCCAGGCAATTCCAAGGTTCTCTGGTTTAGTTCTCAGTAATCCTGCAAAAAAGGAGGAGTTGGACTTGATCTTTATGAGTCACTTCCAACTTGAGGAAGTCTTCGATTCTCTGATCCTCATTTTGATACATTTAACCCATCTCAATGTTTGCACAAAAGGTTCAAGGTTCGACAAGGGTGTCACCCCTGCAGCCGCTCACACGTGATAAAGTCATTTGTGTCCTGCTACCGCAAATCTTCAGGCTCTCCTTCACCTCGTTGCTTTCAAGTTCCTCCTCAAAACTCTGTTAGGGATTTACAGAACATCGTTAGAGATTTGTTCTTTATTGTCTTGTCAAATGCCTTTCTGGGAAGCCCGGGCACTCACAATCCTATAATCTGTTGTTCCCTTGACTCTCAGCAAAATTGGGATGAGTGGGAAGATGAAGCTACTGTAATTAAGTCCTATATAAGCTCCATCTCATGCAAACCTGCTAAACCCAAATCCGAGTTTTCCTAATGACTCATCCAATGACCTTGGACAAAGTCACTTTGCTCTCGCTGCTTTTGCTTCCCAGTTTTCAATTTAGTGTGGAGAAATAAGTTGTAGTTCTTTGCAAGATGTTATGAGGGACAAGATTTTCAGAACATTTCCCACTTGCTCTCGTGTGTGGACACCTTTTAGAGAATTTTTGAAAACCCACTTTTTGGAAAAGGAGTGCACTGAGATTGCAAAATGGGGAATACTCGGAATACCCTACTTGTTATTTTAATGTAAATTGCTGTGCTTTTAAGACCTTGTCTTCTTTTTTAGCCTGTGTTGACCTCCAATCCCTGCAAAATGTCCTGCTACGACCTGTACCCGTCCTCTGCCTGCGGCGTGCTCCGGCCCCAGCCCCTGGCTGACAGCGGGAACGAGCCGTGTGTGCGCCAGTGCCCTGACTCCACCACCGTGATCCAGCCTCCCCCCGTGGTGGTCACCTTCCCCGGCCCCATCCTCAGCTCCTTCCCACAGGATTCCGTGGTGGGATCTGCTGGAGCGCCCGTCCTTGGAGCCTCTGGGGCCTCCCTGGGCTACGGGGGTCTCTATGGATATGGGGGCTATGGATCCCTGGGCTACGGGGGTCTGTGGGGCTATGGGGGCTCCTCCCTGGGCTATGGGGGCCTGTGGGGCTATGGGGGGTACCGGGGCCTGTATGGCTCTGGCAGAGCCTTTGGCTCTGGCTACGGCAGCCCCTACTCCTGGTACGGCCGCTACGGCCGCGGCTACTGGGGGTCCTGCTAAACCCTGCGGGAATATCCTGGAGTAAGGAACGACTGGCAACTGAGAGATACAATCCTGGCCCCAAAGGAGATGTTGTGACCACGGCCACCTGACTCCGGGGGAGCTGGAAGCACACAACTCCTCCTTGATTCATTCACCTTCTACTTGTTGTCTTCTGGGCTTTTTTTTCCATCTGTATGTGTGTAATGTGTTGGATAAAACAATAATTTATATTCTCCTAAAATGCAACTTCACTGTCCAGCTGGAGAAGAACAACCATGGAAGGAGCTGCCTGCGATCTGATATTCTTCATATTCTGCGATGCTTCTCTGTGAATGCTTTTTTCTCATTAAAGTGATTCTGTTCTGCAAAAAACAAACGAAGTTTCAGTTTTAATTTCTCTGGCTGTGGGTTTGCAACACTTCTCTCTGTACAGGGGGAAAATTCATATCCTTACAATAGGCTGAGGTTCAGACTTCAAAACCACCTGGAATGGCCCAGCTGGGAGTGAAGTCAGTCACCGTTCCTTGATCCAGTGTTTGGGAGCAGGGGTCCTCCCTCCCCAGCTGTCCTGGGCTACAATAAAACCATTACAGAGCCATGGACTCATGGAATGGGTTGGGTTGAAAGGACCCTAAAGATCTTCTCGTTCGACCCCTCACCATGGGCAGGAACACCTCCCACTAGACCAGGTTGCGCCAACCTGGCATTGGGCAATTCCAGGGATGGGGCATCCAGAAATTCCCTGGAAAACCTGAGTCCAGGACCTCACCCTCACAGGGAACGATTTCTTCCCAACATCCAACCTAAATTTGCCCTCTGTTAGTTAGAATTCATTCCCCCTTGTCCTGTCACTCCAGTTCTTGAGGAAAAGTCCCTCTCCAGCTTCCTTGTAGGTCCTGGAAGGTGGAATCTCACCATAGCAGAGTAGAAGGGGAGGATTTGCTCACAGGTTAAGACATTTTCTACTTTTTAATTTTTCCAGGTACCATTTTTCCCGGTTCTCCGTGTTTCAGCTTTTCTTACTGGTGTGGATGAATCTTTGAAGGAGCTGTTTTTCTGTCAAAAACCATCCAACACTTTACATTTCATGATTACGCAGAAAGATTTCAGATTTCAAAGTTCCACCCTGTGGCTCAGAAAACTCTACTTAAAGATTTGACAGGAAATTGATTTAACTTCCTGCCAAGGTTATTCCTGAGGACATAGTTTAAATATTTGGGTGAGAAAATATTTGAGAACCTGCAACTCAGAGGCATAAAAGCTTTACCTGGAATAAATTCATACTGAAGTCTAATCTTCCCTGATTTTTTGGGCGGCACATTTATCTCCATAGTTTAGGGACAGGTTGGATGAAGCTCTGGGCAACCTGGGCCAGTGGGAGGTGACCCTGCCCATGGCAGGGGGTGGAACAAGATGAGCTTCAAAGTCCCTCCCAACCCACACCACTCCATGATTCCAGGATATTTTAGGTTGTTACTGACACCTGCGCAGGTGAAGCTTCTCCAAAGGCAAATAATCGTGAAAACAGGAGAAAAGAACACCAGAACATGGCAACTTTGATGCAACAATCTTTTAATGATAGCAAGCAAAGCAAAGCATTTTCAGAGTCTCCAAGAAGTAAGAAACTCTTCTCCAGCCAGAGGCACATTCACACGGGATTGATTTGAGTTCTCTTCCAAATCCCAGCTGTTGATGTGAACAAACAGGACCCATTTCAAGCCCTTTTGTTCCATATTTACCCCAGGCAACACAGAAATGGGGCGGCAGAAGCTTTAAGGCCGAAGCTAAAAGAGGAGAAATTCGAAAGGGGCTACAAATCCGTGGTCTTGGGATGGAGCAGCGGTGGTTCCGAGCTCTTTGGCTGTGAAACCATCACATTTCATCTGTTGGTGAGATCTCACTTGGGATTTTTCCGTTGGGTTTAGCAGGAGCCGCAGCTGCCGCGGCCGTAGCGGGAGGACCAAGGGCTGCAGGAGCCAAAGGATCCAAAGGATCTCCCATAGCCAAACAGGCCCCGGTAGCCCCCACAGGACCCCAGACCCCCATAGCCCAGGGAGGAGCCCCCACAGCCCCACAGACCCCCATAGCCCCCGGATCCGTAGCCCCC
>VZTD01000200.1:0-25212 GCA_013397725.1 Rhagologus leucostigma
TTATTTTCTGGCCGATTTCAGTACCACCTCTGTACAGGACACCTCAACATACTGAAGGCAGTTCAGTGGAGGGTTACAAATATGGTTAAGCTAGAGGGCATGGAACAGGAAGAGCAGCTGGTGAAGCAGCACTTCACCAGAGCAGTCTAGGAAACAACTCATCTGCACATCCAGGCCACTCTGAAGATAACTCCACTACCTTAATTACAGAGAGAAGGGAGAGATACATAGATGCGCAACAAAAAGACAACTGAGAACAGTCAGAAGATGCAACGTAGAAATTTTCAACTGGTCATAAGGGAACAATTCATTTCAGCGAGAGTGCTGAAACACAGAGACAGAGAGGACCGTGGAACAGATTTTCAAAACCTGACTGGATAAGGCCCTGAGCAATCTGACCTAGTTTCAAAGTTGGGCTGATGGAGCAGAGTTTTAGTCTAGATGCCTCCAGAGACATTTTCTGACCTAATTTCTTATAAAGTTCTGGAAGCTTTCCTCAGAGTAAGAAAGAGTAAAGAGTTAAGCTACTAGAGCAACTACAGCAGAAAGAAGACAGAAGATTTTTTTATTCATTCATGATGAAGGTTCAAAATATGGGAACAGAAGGGACAATAAGAAGTCAAAAATGGTCAAATATGAGTCTCACAAGTTCTGCAAACTAGCAGAGAAAAGGAATAAGAAAATAAAAGATGCAAAGGAATGGAGACATCTTTTGACACCACCATACCCACTTTTAAAGAGCTTCCTGAAAGAAACTTACCTTTGCTAGTCAAGACATCCAGCATATTCACGGTGGCTGTTATTGGAAGTTCCACCTCTCAAACTACAAAGCTTAACTTCCTATATCTGTAAGACTAATACTGCAAGCTGATAAGGCAGATGGTCTCTTTATACTGATAATGTTTGCAAGGGATACTTTACTGTTCAAGTATCTAATTCTTAAGTTTAATAGTATATATGCAAATTTATTTTTAAAATTAAGCATAAAAAAGTAAAGGTTTTATAGAACTGAAGAAATGGAAATTCTGAGCTGTTTCTCTACAACCTTAGGTTTTCCTAAGTAATCTTTTGCCAAGTGCTGGTTTTCCTGCACTTTTTTACTAAAAATGTGAACGTCCATTTCAGAAAACTTGGCCATAGACAAAGATGTGTAACCACTGCAGTTACAGAAGCATGCAAAACTCCAACTGCAACTACTCTCAAAGAAACAACAGCTTCCAAATAAAGCAAGATGGCAACTGTGTGCAAAAACCACCTGCTTACCAAGAAATTGCACTTTATGTAGAACAATCCATTTCCCACCATTACAGACTGAATTTTTGCAGGACTTCCTGCACTGAAAAACACACTATTTGTGGAAAATTGACTTTGCATCTTATATTCATTCAGAACATACAATCATGAGACTGTGAAACAGCTCTGTTCCTTAAGCAATTATCACATAATCCCTAGTGCCATCCTCAAGACTTCCTTCTTCATGAACTAAAATTGATGCAAATCCTAACCTCCAACACAATTTTATAAAAAATCGACAAACCAAATTTGCATTAAACTGAAAGAAAATGAAGAAGAGAAGAGGATCACAAAACAATAATATTTTGTAAAATAACTTCACATGTAGTATTTATGAGTGTTATTTCCTATTCTGAACAGTAGTATTTTTTCCTGCATTGGAAAAATTATTACCATAAATATAACTAGCGGGATTAGATCTGCCCTTTCCCAGTCTCTCAAGCCTCTCTTCCCCCAGACTTTTCCTCCCTTCAGTTCAGGCTCTTGGACAGGAAATCTCAGTATTTCAGCCTCCATCTGCTTCTATAATGCAGTGTGATGGAGTATTTACTTATTGGATGCCCAGATTATTGGACTAATAAAAAAAAAGGAAAAAAATAACACAGAGGGAAAGAGGGAGATTTTTTTGACTACTACCTTCAGATTTTTTTGACTACTATCAACAAATTGGTAATTTTTGGTCAGATTCTTAGGTATTTTTTATTGTGAAAAATGAAAAACAAAAGCATATTTTACAAATCTGAAGAGAACTGGACCATCAGAGTTAAGTAATTTTAAAATTCAGACAACCTGCAGGCAAAACAACACCCTAAAACTATACTGTTTTGTTGACAGATGATAAAGTTTTCTCATCAAATGTATTACTTTGGCTCACTTCTTAGAATACAACGACCTCATACACAGTTATAATCTTATTAGCAACCCTGATACTAATATTTAGGAAAAATAAATTCTAAAAAAAGAGCAAAGTCTTATTAGTAAGATATAATTAAATGCTTTTTTCAACACTTACCTGTAAAAGCTTACCTGTCCAGCAACATCCAGACTTACTTGCAGAAAGCTTGCAATAGTAATACAAGTTTTGATCTGCTACCTGACTAGTTTTAGCAAGGATTAAAAAAAAAAAAATCACAGAATTGATAACTCAGCAATTATTGTGTAGCATAAAATGTATTGTCATCAAATATTTATATTCCATTTTTAGAAAGAAGCATTTTGCAGTGACTTAGCAAAGCATAAAACAACATTTCAACAGAATCAGTGAGGAAAATCTTATTTCTACAAAAGATAGATCATGACCAAAAAAAATGAAGACATGAAATGAAAAGTGAAAGGAATGAGAGGGAGGTGTCTTTATATAAACTGTGGGCCTGCTGGTAGATAAAGCCAGATACTGATAGGTGAAAGAAGCAATGGGACGTACCATGAATTCCATAGGAATTCCACTAATTGACACAGAATGTTGCTCACCCAAGTCCACGCTAAATTCCTGGACTTAGAGAAAAAGAACAGAGACACAAAGTAAAAGGTGGGGGGTGGGGGGGGAGGGGAGGGTATGCACATTAGAAGGGGGTCTGTATTATGTAATTCAGGAAATCTGTACCTCTCAAGTACCNTACCATGAATTCCATAGGAATTCCACTAATTGACACAGAATGTTGCTCACCCAAGTCCACGCTAAATTCCTGGACTTAGAGAAAAAGAACAGAGACACAAAGTAAAAGGTGGGGGGTGGGGGGGGAGGGGAGGGTATGCACATTAGAAGGGGGTCTGTATTATGTAATTCAGGAAATCTGTACCTCTCAAGTACCTCAGCCAGCAGGGAAAGAGAGAGAGAAATGAGGCCGGGAAATTATGATAAAAAGGAGGCTGCATCCTCTAACAATTTGAGAGACCCTATGGGAAATGCCCCATGGCCACCTCTCCCTTTATTTGAATAAAGTTACAGAACTCCTCTGCCTCCTTTTTGGACATAAACCTCTGACATCATGGATTAATTTTCCTGACAAAAGCAAAACAGCATAAGAAAGACACCACATAACCAAAATCACATTAATACACAGTTTCTAGTGGAAACTGTATTAAATTATCACCTAACAATAAGTGAAAAAATGACAATAGTAGCAACAAAATGGAGTGTTGCCCCTCTCCCCTCCAGCCCTTCACCTCCCAGAAACAGTGTATTTGAAATGAAGAGAGAAAAAAGAAGAGAAAATTACCCTAACGAAGGTAAAAGAGGCTAAAGTAAACTAAAAGTCTAACTAAATATATTTTTCATGAAAGTATACACTTTGAGGATATTCTTGATGAAATCTAAGAAATGTTCTGGACAAAGCTGCTGATTTGAATTCAGCTGTCATAATTTCTTTCTGCATAATAACACTCACATAAGTAGTGTAAGAGTGGTGATTTGAGGCTAGCATCCTTGCGCTGATAACTGCTTCCTTTCTCTGAAGTATGGACACATATACCAGATATATAAAATATGAATGGACATTTGGCAGCTTGACAAGCATGCTGGAAATGAACTAAAAATCTCATAACCATGTAGAAATGGGCTCTATTAAGGCCTCAGTATCACACAAAGGATCCCCAGATGAGTGCAGTAGAAGAAACAGCTTGACATATTCAACATATTCACATATTCAAATTTACAAAAAATTTGACCTTCTTTTTAGCCACTTATTCCCATCCTGTAGTGACTGAGACATGGACCCAGACCGGCAGGGAATCTGAATCGTTTATTCAAAGAAACGAGCTGGTTTTATACACTTTTTCAAGGCACAGAATTACCTTACACGGTAATTCTCACTACATGACCCATCCCATGTTGCCAAGTCAGCAACATGCTTTCTAAATGTCCTTCTATGGGGTGATCATGCGCTGTTCACCCCTCTGTCAGCTTCCAGCAGGCTCCTCTCTGCAGGGGTCTGCCAAGTGACACCTCCTCCCCCCAGGGTACCAGAGACAAGCCTCTCTGTGCCGCCATGTGCTCTTTTGTGGTGCCATGTGCTTCCGCAGGTGCATCCCACAGCCCACAGCTCAACTCCATCATATCTCTTCCACACCTCCCTGTCTCTTCAAAAGCCCATGAAAGGGCTCCAAGAAGCACAAAATAACAGATACCTGTCATACACTGCTCCTAATAGCATAGTCTTCTACTCGAAAATACTGGAAAGTTGAAAAGGAAATTGGAAAGCCTCAGACAGAGTTTAGCACTGGTATAAATGCTTTTCAAAATTAAAGGGATAGTTGTTTTGAAAGCACTTCTCTCTTCATGTCTTCTCCCCTGTTAAAGGGAAAAAGTGCTGAATAGCCAGTTTAATCCATTACTTGATACCTTGCTTTGCCTTCTTCCCATTACAGGCCGCAAGAAACTTTGATTCCTTCTGCTTAGGCAGAAAAGTCTGACAGGAAATACCTATGATTGCCAGAGGTATGAAATTAATAATGTCTAATAGATTATACATGAACTACATGATGGCACTAGCAGGCCACTCAGGTAACACTCCGGAACCAACGTGCCAAAATTGGACCAAAAGCTCCAAGTGGCAGCTAAGATGGAAAACAGCCCAGCCAGACTGATGAATAGATCCTTGTCACCATGACATGAAAAATCATTTTTCTCTCTAAAGAAAACCCTTCTATTAAAGTACAAGCATTTATGAATTCATATTTCAAATTTTTTTTTATGCCTGAGATTGAATACAAGTCAATCTCAGGTTTATTTTGAGATTTCCTACAATATAAAGTAATAAAAAGTTGGAGATGCTCCCTTCTGACACCACAAAAGAATAGAAAGTTTTGATTATTCCCTACCAACACATTATATTTAACTCACAGTAATATCCTAAAAGGTATGTTTCATGCCTCAGATGTGGACAAACCTCTAACAGTCCAGGAGATAGGGGCCAGCATCAAAACTTGGAAGTACTATTCTCACCTTGATAGCCTGTTCTCCTTATCATTTTGGAGTATGGCTAAAGCAATCTTATTAATTCCTCTTCATCCACTATTCACATTTGCTAATGAGATACAGGAGGCATCATTTCTTATGCATAGCTAATAAAAGCATAATCCATAAAAGTAAACCCAATCAGAATCTCCAGTACATCCACCGTAATCCTGCTGTTATCAGTGAGGGTATTTGGGGCTTCTGTGCAGACTACATCCACTAAACCTTTATGGCAAAGTTTTATTTAAGTTCAAGTATGCTCAAGATAATTATCAAATCAATCAGCGTGAAATATCTTTTGAGTCCAACCACATTTCAGGAAGGACAGCAGAAATGAGAACTACTTTTTTATGACAGGCTGTTTTTCCACTCTGTTTTTCCATTTTATTTAGATGCTGGATTTCTGAAACAGGAACTTCAAAGTTCTGCATATCCTGACAGTGTGAATTATTAACAGGAACATGTTTAAGCATCTTTTTACTACTCATTCATTCATTCATTCATTCATTCATTCCTCTAGACTACTTTTGTTTCTGAAAAGCCTTCTCCTTTTTTTACTGAACTCTGTGTACCAAGGCACTTCACAATAGCAAGAGACATGCATAGGTGCTTGGTGAATGAATAGCATCTGCTTATAATAAAACCATGTTACCTGGAAAATCCTTGCTTTTGCATATTACAAAAATCTTTTGTAGTGGTAGTAAATTGATGATCCTAAAGCATCTTGATTTCTCTCTCCCTGAAGTCATTCCTCCTCTAACAAGTCATTTACAGTCTTCAGATACTCTTCTACCCCTACATCCAATGATATCTCCTGTATCCTTAGGCAGGGACTCTCCCGTCTGTAATATGCTGCAGAGAGCTGCTGACAGGGTTCCATAGCTTTTACATCCTTAGTTTGCAGTTGCTTCAATGATACACACACACACACAATCTACCAATGGTGCTCAGGAGACTACGTGACTCGTACTGAAGCTTGCAGCTTGCCCAAGTTAAAATTCAGGGTCAACTCTGGGTGTAGCCATAACCATATAACAAACGCATCTATAAAAGATGGAACCAGGGACAGCTATTCAGGTCTAATTTCATATTTTTAAGAAATTATTGAATTTTCTGATAAACAGACCTGTTTTTAAAATGGTTTAGGTACCAAGGGTCAACTTTTTGAAGAATTCCTAAACCTTGCAAACAGCATTACATACATGACTCCTAGCAATTCCTGTTAGCTAGCCAAGCGCTATCAAAAGCCCTGACAGAGTACACACCTGCATCTTTGAAAAATCTTTTTAAAAATTTGATTGTGAACAATTCTAGGTCCCTCAAGTGTGACACTCCTCAGAGGAACTTCACCTAAATAATTCTGAAAATACAAAAACTTTTTCTCTGGAAAAGATCAACATTCAGAGATATACAAATGTTTATTGAATACTTAATATATATCAAAAGCAAGCTTTTAAAATATATACAAATATAAATATATATATAATTAAATGTATCAACTAAATGCAAGTTTTCTGCACAAGAGGAATAAAAGTCTTCAGTCCTCTTCAGAGGCCATTCAAAATCCAGCAGTACTTTTTGCCATGTTTCAACTTTGCAATACAAACCCAGAACTATTTTATGTGAGACCAAATGGTAATGCATAGGTCTTGTGGTTTCTTGCATAGGTCAGCTGAAAGAACCAGCCTCTGCAGAATATTCAGATATATAGATTTTGCATTCAGATGGTACTGAATTTCTCTCACCGAAGTGTTTGGCTCTATGCACGCATACATACAGCCACAGTACCACCTTCTTCAAAATTTGAACTTTGTCACTCTAAGTTACTTTGTCCCCTTTCTTTTAGCAAGTGACTTTGGAATCAATACTCAGTGCTGAAGCTGGCGCTGCTGACGTGGCTTTATGTGAAGAGGGTTCTGTTGTGATATCTGGAAATCCCTGGGATACAGTCCTACTTCCGCATGACCAACTAAGGAGTGCTGCTCACACAGAGAAGTCTGCTCAGTATACTTAAATCTGCTTTCACTAACTGCTATTGTTTTATCTATCTACTTACCCACTCACTGACCGTTTCCAGATCTCTTCATCAATACACACCTATCTATATCTGGGGTTTTTTAACTTTTTGTGCATGTGTTTTAAAAATTCCTCCCTATGATGTCTCAACTCATTCAAAAATGCTGGAAACTCTTAGGATTGCCTGCTTCTCCCAACATTTTCACTGTTTGACCCCCTTTTCTTTTTTGCTGCAACTTTCTCATACTATTAAGCTACTTTTAAAACAACCACACTAAAAAGGAAGCTAAAGGACTGTGTTGGAGGTTAGGATTTTTTTCTTCTTTTTTTTTTTTTTCTTTTCTTTCTCTCAGGGAATTTTCTCCCATTTGTTGCCTAAGAGACAAAGGATGTGGCTGGGAGAAGGAGGAGGGGGAAGAGTGCAGTTGGCTACCCTCCTAGCTGGGGGGCTTTCTCTTGGGAAGTGCAGAGACACCAGGAGATTTTGGCTGAGGGGTGAGGGGCCTGGCCTCAGCTCCTTTCTCTCTCTTGCTCTCAGGACTGGAGCGAACAGTCAAGTTGTTGCTACCACGGAGAGAATTTGCTACCACCAGAGAGATCAACCCTTTACTGCTTCTCGTACTATGGGTGAGCCTTTGCTCCTAAGAGTGGCCGTTGAACTGGGACCTTTTTTCAACACCCGATCTCACTGGAAAGGACCCTCACCATGCACTCGGGTGCCTCAGGGGAAAACCCAGGACCCCAATCCCCTCCAGGGGGAGTGTCTCCTGGCTGCTTGTGGGAGCCCCGCTGCTGCCTCAAGTTTCTCACTACACTTTAACCCAACACCCCGTGCCTGCCAGGACACCCCGTGGTTCCTGCTACAGCTGCAGGAGTTTCTGCTACATTTTTGTTTGCCACCCCAGGTGTGCCTGCCTCTGCCATTCCAGCTGCTGCTCCGAGGTTCCTGCTACAGCCCATTTTGTCATCTAGAGGGGCACTGGGACTGGCTGCCCCTGTGGGTTTGTAGAGGAAGCCCCTTTTCTATCTCTCCCGCCGGCTGTGCCCGCCATTACCCACGTGCAGAGAGGCGGCCGAGCTCACGCCACAGCGCCCCCTGCAGGCACGGGGGAATCACCGCACCCGCCCTGCCCAGCTGGGAGCCACCAGCGCCCCTGCCAGCTGTGACCAGAACGGGAAAGTGCCTGACAGCCGAGAGAAGGCTGTCACTGGGTTTCTGCTTCTGTTTGTTGTTACTGCCAGTGTTGGTGTTTGTTTGTCTTGTTATACATATACATACTAGTAAAGAACTATTATTCCTTTTCCCATATCTTTGCCTGAAAGCCCTGTAATTTCAAAGTTATAATAATTTGGGAGGAAGGGGGTCACATTTTCCATTCCAAGGGAGGTTCCCACCTTCCTTGGCAGACACCTGTCCTTTAAACCGGGACAAACAACAAAATAGCCCACAGCTAAAAAAATACTTTGTCCTCCCACAAAAAAAAAAATATTAATGGTTCAGGAAAATTAATTCATTAAAAGCACTAACTCCATTAGTGTATTGAACCAGAAAGATAACAGAATGCTAATATTATATACATTAGACCTTTTGGATTATAAAGACATACTATTGATGAAGCTACTAAACAAACAAATAGTAAGGAGTAATGAAATTTGTGAGCAAGAGTAATTATACTCAGACAAGCACAAACAGACAAGCAGAGAATAGAATATGACATTTCAAACGTATTCTAACTTCAGAGCTTGCCATCATCACAGGAGCTATCTGGAGTATACATGACTAGCTACAACTCTTGTGTAACTGTGATGTACTTAAAAATTTTTCAACAAAGATTTGAGCAAGCTCTAAATTCCTTTGTTTGTGCATCCTTCTTGTGCTAGGGTGCTACACAGGAATCCAGTAAGAACAACAGACAAGAAGCATCAAAACATGTATGGCTTCGTCCTATGTTGTTACCAAAGGAATCAATGAAAACCATATGGCAATTTGTTGTTCAAAAGGGATTTCTGCAGACACTCTTCAAACTACACTTCCTTTTCCTGAGTTACAGATGAAATCTACTTCAGCATGCTTTCACGGTATCTTTTTCCCCCTCAGAAGACCTTACCTTTAAGCACATCAAACAGTTACATGATAGATGTCGCTATTTCTCTGACATATGAATATTAGACATGACCCAAAAGGACAACTTAAGGTATCCGTTTCTGCAAAACCTCATTTAAATACTCAAATATACTGTGAATGAAACTGTGACCTCACCAGTCAGACAAATGAACAATTCCTCCCTTAAGTAACTGCATTGGCTAAAAGCCCTCACAAGCCAGACGATAATCCAAATTGAGGCAGACTCAGAATCTTTTTCTGAGAAAACAATGATGAATTTGTATTCATTGTAGCTCAGAGTTGTTAAAACATATTGCTGTACACTGCAGCTTGGTTTTGAATTATACCTGTCTCTGATAAATAATCTACCGCGACATATGCTGTAGAATATATAGAACTGACCTAATTTCAGAACAAGTCTGGTAAAGATTTGTAACCTGGGTAACCATGTGTATAATGCTTTCTGCAAACCTCATTGCTGTTTGACTCAAGACAACACAGACACTCTCTTCAGCTTAGACAGGCCAAAGCAAAAAACAAGTAATCTTCATGTTGCTCAGCAAACTTGTGAATTTAGCATAGCCACTTTATGCTATCACACTATGTCTAAAATATGGATGGCTATTTTTTTTTCATTACTTTCCCAGTTATTACTTAGCCATCTGCATTAACTGTCATGAAAGGCTCTTGGTATTGTTAGCTAAGACAATGTTTCAATTTCTCACAGTTGTTGGTATTTTAAAATACCTCTAATCAAAAAATATGTTGACTAGTGCTGATTTTGCTGCAAGATTCTTCAACAAAAAATGCTATATTCAAAATACTACTACAACAGAATATAAACTGGCAGGGCTGTTTCATTTATCATACTCATTTATCAGATTTCAAAAATGACAAAAAGCAGAATAAATAAATCAAAATATGAAGGCAGATCAGGAACTTGCAATTTTGTGGTGATATTCAGTGAAATATAACTGATGAGGGTTCTAAAGAAAATGAGTGGTGGCGAGGGTTGCCTATTTTCATAGGTCCCTATTCAGAAAATTTTGAAAAGCTGTGGAGTAGGTACAATGTTTGTGCATAGATACTACTATATCGAGCTATACTTAAATCAGAATGTAGGAAGTTAATGCCTAGACATCTAATCACAGCATCATCATCTGTAGCCAGGTAGAGTTAAGCGACATCCCAAAATTTTCTGATATCCTTAGCTTTCTCATTTAAAATATTCATTCAGTGAAAAAAAAAATTATATTTTACTTATTTCTACAGCACTCATGCACCTGCATAATATAAGGTTTAGTATGTCATATTTAATGATTGTTTTCAAAAATCTCTATATTTTTTTCGAAGTTACAATCCACAACAGTACAATCTGGAATAAAAAGACATATTATGGGCCCTTCAAAGGTGTCTGAGTGAAAAAGATGGAGTGCATCCTAGGTTGAGCAGTTGCATCAGGCAAAAGAATTAAGAGCAAATATTAAACATTGGACCTTGCTTTCAGTGCCCTGAAAGAACATTTTAAGTAACACTGTTTAAATATGATATTGGTTTAAGGGACTGTATTAATAGCTGCATTGCTCTCAGCTTCCAGAGTCAAGATGAGGATGGCTTTGAAATTCTCTGTATATGTTAGTGCTCTTTGGAATGAAAATTGAAGAGCTGAGCCAAAAAAAATGTTTTATTCACACTGACATGAAAACTTGGCCTTTCTGCTCTGGACAACAATAGTGAAGGGTCACACTCATTAATTTTCTATGACAGAATTCCATCATCTAGTAATTACAGCAGACTCTTCAGATTATTAACTTTACCAGTTTCACTCATGCCATAGAAGCACCAAACATCTTTGGAGAATTCTCCATGAGATTCTTAATCACAAGTCCAAGTTCCTGAATACTGAAAACTCTGGAGCAATATAAAAATGTGATGTTTACAAATTCTCATTTAAATTCACGAGAAATGCAAATCAATTCCACAAGTTGTTTTATAAAGAATGCAGGTCATTAAGATCTTAAAATCAAGAATAAAGCAACCATACCAGCAAGCTCTACTGTACAACAACAGTGTGCAGTTCTCAAAGTAGCTCAAAGTGATTTAACCAAAAAATTAATGAAGCAACAAACTCCTCTGTGAAGGCAGAGCTATTGGAGATTCTCAAGCTAATCCTCAATCCCTCTAAACCACGCTACAACTTCAAGTGGCTAATATATAAAATGAAACAAAATATTTGGCACAGATGCAAGTTGGAATATACGTACAAATACATCTTTTATAGAAAGCCTTGATTTCTTCAGAAGTCTTAGTTCAAGCTATTTTAAGATAAATCCCTTAAGAGGCGAAATCAGTACTCTCAAAAACTTAATGTGTATTGAAGTTGATGAACTCCTTCCTGCCTCATTGAACCAGGAAACATTGACCAGAAACATGAGAAGCACCCCAAGTTAGCTGCTGGATTTCAATCTGCAGTCCACATTCTTAAATCTCATACACCAAGATGAAAGCAACGCAGTTTTAAAGCACAAACATGTTTTCTTTTTCACAACACTGAATTCCTTCATTAAAAAGCTTTGATAGGGGTATTAAAAAACAACACTAGTTAATAAAAGCACCCAGCAAAGTATGCAGGAAATTGTGTACTGCGACAAAAGTCCTAGATGTTTAAAATTTTAAGCATAGTAATTGCCTTGATCTGCACCCTAAACACAGGTTTATTCAAACCCAACCTAGTATCTGTTACAAGAGCCTCTTGCAAATTAGGTTGCCTTTCCTTCTGAGGAATGTAAGTTTTCAGTAAAGTCCTCTAATAAAACAAGCAATTGCTTAGTACCTATACCACATCTATTACGGAAAACACAAAATCTACCGTAAGGATGCCATATTTTTTTATGTCCTGCATTTAAAAGATTGTGATTCCTAACTAGCTAACTTTCCCTGGAATTATTAAACTACAAATTACCTGTAGAGATTATCTTTGTTCTCATCAACATTATCCTATTTCTCCTGTATGAATAACTATTAATTACTTACTAGTTTTAAACAAACCTGTATATTAAAGTTTGAGGAAGAAGATTATTCTTTTGTAAAGGATGGTTGGGAAGAAACTAGTAAATAATAAACATTTCTTTCCCTTTCCTCTGACATAATTCCTCAGAGGCCATAAGTTGCATCACCTTTTGAAAAAGTAAAAAGTATAAAGGTATATATTTAATAATATGGTTTTTATCTGAGAGTATTACTGAGGAAAATAATTTCAGAAAACCAGTTTCTGCCAAAGCAGAGGTTTAAAATAGCCAGAAAATACTATACAGATGGCTAAACAGATCTAACACACTGCTGTGCAGAGACACAGATTAGTCTACCTCTAGGACACTGCTCTTCTCAATAGACATTATCTTTGGATACAAGTAGAAGACCAAGAATTGTGGGGGTGAAGAAGAACGAGATTCATTTTTTCAACCCTTTCTGTGTCTTTTTTCTTTCAAAACTACATTGAGCTCTGCTGCAGGTTTTGAAACTGAGGGTTTCACTCTGCGTACACAATTTGAACAAAGAGCAAGACAAAATGATGGCAGCAGCCTCCTACTCTGAACACCTCCTCACTCTGTCAAGAAGGGAAAAATAAATTAAAGAAAAACAACACCTAAATTCTAAACAGTAACAAATCCTTGAGATATAAATAGTTTGGGTTTTTTTCTTTCTTCTCTCCTTCCTGTTGAAGGCTCCTAGACACCCAAGAGACTGGAGAACTTAGTCTTCTTATTCCTCCAAACCTTGTAAAAAGCTTTGGTACTGAAACCACAACTTGTCACCTAGAACAAAGTGCTCAGAGCAAGTAAGGGGAAAAAAATGCCCTCTACCCCATTCTGTCTCCCATTTTAAAAGTTACTCCTCTTTAGAAAGTGAGTTTGAATATTATGTGACCTGGCAATAGGCAGGTTCTGTTTCTGAAGAGTTTAAATTTATTTTCTATTTGTTTTCAGGATTTGCTGATGTATATTTTCCCTATATGACTGAGAATCTGCATAAAAATAATGCCTTTTCAATCCCCCCCAAAGAAATGAAGCTTGGTCTTTAAGCAAGTGAAGCATACAAGGCACAGCTGGGATGGGCAGTTGGCCATTTCATGAAGATTACCACGGATTCTGTAAAAAAAGGGAATTTAGGGCACTATTTTGTGAGCAGCTAGAAAACAAACAATGCATTTAGTCAAAATCTCAGCAACGGTAAGTTAGAAATTACAGTAACTAAAATATTAAATTTTAAATAAAGACTGATATAAAGTACTAAATTAAAAGAAAAAAAGACACAATGTTTTTTGCTTCTGAGATCAGTGCCTATGAACTTCAGAGTACCAGATGCTCAGCTTCTTCTAAATACCTCATGATAAGATGATGAATTCTTGATTATGATTTATGTTTGCTTAGTTTTGCTGTAGCCTTTTGATCAAGATTTCATGCTGTCCTCCCCCATTCCTCAAAGCTTTAGGCTGATAAAAACAGAGGCTGAACTTAGGTACATTTTGCACATATCACACTGCATTTGAGAAGTTTGGAAAAGCAATACTCATGTTAGTCAATAACATACATGTTATGTAGCTCCATAAGAGCATCCTCTCTTTTCCAAAGCCTGATGACTGGAAAGGTACCTTAATCAGGATTTCTTCAGGCGTAAGGAGATGAGAACAAGAATCTTCCTCTCAAAAAGTAACTGGAAAAACTCATTTAGTTATTACAAAGTTTTACGACTTGTGCAAACATAGAGTTTCATCAGTCACAAGGCAAAGAACTTGAACATAGTTGAAGTTGAACTGGAACACTGAAAGTTAGTTTTGGGGTACGTTTTTTAAATATTATTACAGAACAGATGCATTTTTTCTGAAGGGCCATGACAACAATTCTGGAGCTTGCTAACCATTGCTGCAATGTAAGAAATATTTTCTTATGAAAAAGTAAGGACTAACACGGTGGCTCCAAGTCATCTAATCCTTTTATAAATGTAGACTTGACAGTTGAAAAAATATGTTTTTATACTAATTAATTACCTTTGAACCTGACTAAACTAGACTTTTTACAGTCTGAGACAGCATCACTCATTAATGCACACAAGACTGGTATTAAATGCAAAACCTCAACAGCAAAGAAGTAAATTTATTATGGGAGTACCAGAATGGAATAAGTGCTTTGAATTATTTATTTTCAACTAACCAGTCGCAGAGAAGAACTTGAATGAAGCAAAATCCAATAAGTGACCTCATGATTTATGTATAAAGAATACCATTTCCTATCATAATTTATGGCATACTGCACTATAAGAATAAAAAAAAAAAAGTTTGTCAATGACTGAAAGAGAACAAAGTGAGAGAAATCTTGGTTCACCTGATCCACCAAAGTAGAATTAGAGAGAAAAGAAACATAGTAAAAATATTGGTTCCATGATCAAGAAAAAATAAATAAAGTTCATTGAGGGAATTCTCTTTTTTCTAACATGAACACAATACAGGTTTTATAGTGATGGTAATCACAACTGGAAATTCACCTTTATATTTGCTGACCAGCAAAGAGCTTCTGTTTGGCAATTAAAATCCCAGACAAACAACCCAATACATAGATTGAACCTAAGTTATATCTGCACTTACAACACCAGAGCCCTGCTCACAATTACAGCTAATATTCTTCCTCTACTTTTGTACTTGGATAACAGGATGTTATGAAGACTAAAACCTGAAACAAACCTATTAACAACTGCAGTGAACTGTAGAGGGTGAACGACCTGTCCCTATCACGCATATGGGCATCTCTAGATTCACCTGTACAACAGCTGAGAACCAAAGCAGCACCGCCTTTCAGGAAGAAAAACTTGGGCGGGGCGGGGCCGACGTGGGGTCGAGACCGGACCGGGGCCCTCCGGCCCGCAGTAGCTGGGGCGCGGACAGGTCTGTGGTGGGGCGCGGCTTGGCTCGGCCCACCCCACGCCACCAGGGATTCCTCTCCTCCGCTGCAGCCGCATTATTTGACACCCGCTTAAGCATCCGATAACATTAGTGCGCCTCCAGAGCAGCACCTGGGCTGCGGCCCGCATACAAACACCCACGGGCACGAGTGTAAGCACGCACGGGGCGATACTGCACGGAAACCACGGTGAGACCCGTGTGCCCCCTCCCTGTGCACCTGCAGAGCGGGCAGCTGCGCGGGGCCTCCCGATGATCGCCGTGGGGGTCGTACTGACCTTTCTGCTGCCGAAAGGACTGGATGGAGCCCGAATGGTGAACCATCCTGGCGGAGAGCAGCCTCCGAGCTGCCAGCCCGCCGGTTGCGGGGACGGGGGCGGGAACCTAGCTGTGCGGCGCAGCGCGGCTCGGCCCGGCCTGCCGCGCAGTGGAGGCCGAGGGAATGGCGCCAGCAGCGCCTGACGGGGAGGGGAGAGGCGGTAACGGCGGGCCCGAGGCGGCGAGGGGCGGGTGCGGAGCCGGTGACTGTCCCTCCGCCCGCACCCCGTGGAAGGGAACTGTGTCAGCAGGAATCGTCGGGGAAGTCTGCGTGGACCCCGCTGAGGGGGAGCGCCGGCCTCAGCCCTGTTAGCGTCTTGGCTGTGCTATTCCTATTGCCTTCCTGTACCCTTGTCTCCTTTTAGAAGACATGAGATGTTCCTATTGAGGTGAAGGGCAGCAAAGTAAAAATTGCACCTCCTTTACGCAGGTAACAGCTGCATTTAAATTTCAGCGTTGCCAGTTAAGTTCGTATTACATCGCCTCCATCCCTGTCCTCACACCATGTCCCTGAGTTGCATCACCAGCTTTTTTTGTTTCTATGTATTTTAAAAACTTAGAGTCTCAACCTTACTGGAGATAATTTTTTACAAGAAGACACTAAATTCCACATTCAAGCCTGATGTGGCTCATTTCTATGCTATTTGTGTTATAACTTCCTTTTTCTCTAGAGTGTAAGCTGAGTGGCTCATTCCAGACAACAGAAGATTCAAACTTAAAAGGTTTTTATTTCTTTCCTTGTTGCTGTCTGCTCACATTATTCTCTCTGGATTCTGAATAAGTTTTATGATAGCATCATTCAATTCCTGTAGAATGTTTTGGGTTTAATTTTTAACTTTTTTTTTCCTACCACAATAATCTGGGGGTTTTGGTCCTCCTAAATTCATTCACTCAAATACTCTATCCTGCATCTAGCAGTATCTATTCTATTCTGTTCTCCATTTAGGGATACAAACATTATTTACTCATCAGAAGTTAATTCAATCACCGAACTAGCATAGGTTACAGCATTCCTTCAAAGTTTGTGGCTCCATTTGTATGCTATATGTACAACAGATTTCCTCTGACAGTAAAGGCAGAACTTCCCAATAGCTGACTGGGGCTTGTAGTATACCATCTGCTAAAAAATTAAATAATTGTCACCCCTTACTACAGGCCAGTCTGTACTATAAGGTTGTACTACTTTGTCTATATCAGTGTAGTTAATCAACCAAGATGGAAATGCACTTTTTATTTTAGTGTACGAATGTTTTTCCACTATGAAAACATATTAAACAACCATATAGAAACCAATACATCCATGCATGGGCTCTTACAAAAAGGTAGGCAAAATGAAAATTGCATCCTAACTGGTGAAGTATTCCCCAGCACTTTTTTTTAGAGTATAACAGATACTGCTCTTACATAACACACAGCTGACACATCCAATTGATGCCATAAGGGGAAAAAACAAACTTACCTCCTCAGGATAGCTGACCACATTTTGGGTTGGTTTGGAACATTTGCAGAAGGTTTGTTGTTAGTTTAAGAAAAGATGCAGAAGCTATAGTATTGTGTATCTTACTCATTTGTTGGTCTCCAGTGCCTCTCTGCACACTGAAGGTAATAGATGAGGCATTCCTCTGCACTCCTGCAATTTCAGAAAAGCTGCTGGGAGCAGCTTTTTGCTGCTGAGATACAGCACTATATGTGTTGCATGGCAGAATAAGCCAGCTGACTCTTGCTGATCAACAAGCTCTGGCAAACTAAAAGCAAGCTAAAAGAAGAGGTAGAATAAAGTCTTTGTTGTTTGCTTTCAAGCTTTATTGTAGACATTAAAGTGGATTCATAGAGATTAAAACCAAATCTATAAATCTATATGCTGAAAATCACCCAGGAAAAAAAAGTGAGTATAATAAAAACTATTAAACTTAGTAGTTAATAAACATATGCAATCTGCAAAAAGCAAATGTAGTTCTTCCACTGTAATGGTCTAGGGTAGATCTCTTTCTTTGAGAAACCTTGGCTAACACCAAGGTTGCCTGTGAAGTAGAAGAGCAGTATACATTATGCTCCTTCTCTTACCAGCACAAAACAAGGGAGGGCCATTACTGACTCTGCGATGATAATAATTAGAAAATGCAGATGGGAAGAAGAGGGCCTCCTAAGTCAAATCACAGATGAAAGAGATCATCACAGTCACTCTTGGAAAAGAGGCTGTCAGCTGCCTGGTACTCAGGGCCATCCTTCTAATTTCTGGTTCACAATCTTCCACGAGGACTTACAGAACTGAATTCAAGTAGATTTCACTGATACTAATAGTACTCAGAATGATGGGAAGAGAAAGCCAGGGTAAGGCAGTGTTCAGAAACCCTGCACAAGGATTAAATTCTGAGACTAGAAAATTATAAATTACATCTATTATAATTATGAAAGTCTATTTCTAACAGTAAGTGGTACGTATGCATGAAACTACAGATAAGACAGCTGGGTTAAGGTCAGCAAAGAGAAGAAAAAATACCTCTACAAAGGTATTTTAAATTAAATCCTTTGCACTGTCAACTGACTAAACTTGATAATTGTAAAGTATGATCGTATGAGGATCTAGAAGACTAATTCTTTGTTAAATATGGAGAGTTTGGTCCCATTTGAAGATCTTTTTAGAGTGCATATAACAGACCAAGTAAGAACTGATGGCTAAGATATGTAGGAAGTGCTTACATTCTTAGGCTTCATGTGCACAGGCTACATTGGCTCTGAAGTTCATTGAAATAAACATCTACCCTCATAATCACTGTCTAATGAATATTCTCTTTTGAAATATTTAGTTCTATTGTGCTATGTCTCACATTTCTTTCTGTAAGTTTTTATAAAACTTTTCTAAAACAGGTGAACATTCTGGAGAGATCAGGATCAAACGGAACTAGATTTCAGTCTTCTATCTTGACAATCAGCAGAACCAAAATCATGACTTAAAAGCTGAAGGTTGATCTTACTGAGTTTTTACTTAGGTTTTAGGTTTTTAGTTTTGACAGTGAGATTAATTCTCTTCGATAGATCCTTTTTCATAAGATAGTCTTTGTCAGAAGAGATTAGGAAATAAGATTTGGTCTTGCTTCATCATAATACATCTAGTATTGTGAAAATCTGTATTAATTGAGATCTGTAAAACTTTCAGATTATAAAACCAGGAGGACTGAGTTGTTTTGCCACTAGAACAGGCTATGAGAAAGACATGCTTTAAATTAATTTTTTGTACTTCCACAGTGCTCTTCAGAAAGTCAGATGAAATAGAACCCTAAATTAAAACCTAATTCACCTGTGTTGTTTATGCCAATTATTTCCTTAAGTAATAGCCACCTCAAAAGTTAACTACAGCCAGTGTTAACTATTGCCCAGAAAGAAAACAAAACTTACTCCAAAAGAAACTCATGAGGTTCTGCAAGTGCGAAATAGTGCACCTGAAAAATCCCCATACATCAATTCAGGCTGAGCAGCAGCTCTAGTAGAAAGTACCTGAACATTGTGGGAAGCACTAGCTTGAACACCAGCCAACTGTGCACTTGCATCACAAATAAAGAAACCTTAGGAGAAATGCAGCCAGCAGATCTAAGTGCTATTAATCCCCTTTACATGGCATGACTGGAGCTGTACCTGCAATTTTGTGTCTACCTTTCCCACTTCACACCCACTCAATTCAGGAAAGGTGTTAGAAAATTGGAAAAGGTCCATAAAATGCTACTCAAGAAGGTCAGGGGTCTACAATAAATAAACTGTGAGAAGTGGAATAAACTAGGCTAATTTAATCTGAAAAATAATCTAGGGAGTTCCAGGAGCCTACAACTACTTGGAAATCACTTGCAAAGATTACAGTACTAAACTCTTTATAGTGCTAAATGGTCTGGTTAGTGACAATAGCCACACATGATGGCATGGGAGGTTCAGATTGAGCACCAATAACAAGTTTTTACAGCATTGGTAATACATCATCAGAACATGTAACCCAAAAAGAGGTGAAATATCTGTCCTTGAAGGTTTTCAAAATATGCCTTGACAAAGCTGTGTCTGACCCAGTCTGGTGATGGCAATGGTAAAGCTTCAGAACAGGAGGTTGGACCTTCAATGGTTTTAATAAAGGATGTAATAAAAATAAAATGCAAGGGAGTTGGAACCAGATTGATTCAAAACAGGAGACAGACACACAATTTCTAATTTTAATTAAAATAAAGCATAAAGTTAATTTTTCATATCTACAGTTGTCCTAGGTTACAATATTAGATGTAACCAAAAGTATGTATTCTATTATCATCTCCACAAGCTATTAAAACAGATGAGGCTGTGCTTATTATACCCTACCACGACTCATCCTTGATAATTCCCTCCCGGAGCTATCTCTGTTTAATGGGCAATCAAGGATCCACCACATGACTCATAGAATTACATCACCCCATTGTGAGATGCTCCGCCCAGGGGGAAGAACCAAGCATTCCCATGTGGATATAATCTGGGGTTTGGAACAGCACAAGCAGCCTTTTTCACTGGATTCCCAGAGGAAGACCAGACCCTTCTACACTGCCACTGGACCTTCAGAGGAAGACCAGGCCCTTCTACGGAATCACTGCTTCAACAGAACCATCACTCCAGGAGGACTGCAGCCACCATTTAATCGGACTGCTATCAACTCCCTGACCATCAGGGGGTCAGGTTGTAGTCTGACTCTGTCAGTGGGTTGTCTTTTGTACTATTGCATTTATTTTATTTTTCCTATTAAATTGTATTTCTGACTTGGAGTCTCTCACTAGTTTGCTTTCAAACTAGTACAACAGTGAAGAATTTTGTTCAATATATGTTTATGCAGCTTTTCAAAGCACGAAATAGCAGGATGATGTTAAATGTCCTTTCTCAAACATACTAATTCCTAAAATTCTTGTAAAGTACAATCTAATCAATTTGCAAGCAAATTTTTGAGATAAGGTGATTCTTTAGTGTAGAATGTTGTCTGGATAAGAGCATTAAATGCTTACAGCAGCACCCAAATATATTTATTTTGCTATCAATTTTTATGTGATATGTTTAAATAGTATAAAAAAATCAGTGTTTACAGAATTGTTGAGTCCACCTCTCAAGAAGAGCAGTTCTGTAGTACTTAAAGTTCTGCAATGCAAAATTCATCTTGTTCAATATTTGTAATAAAGTTGTTTCTAAATTTTTTGATATTACTGAAAACAGTGAGAATTTTGCCATAGACACTAGCACAATGATTATCTCTCATGAAGCTGTCAGTCACTATGGAGAAGGTCTAGAAAGCAGATTTCGGAGCATGCTGAAGTGTGTAGTAGATGAATTAAAAAACTGAAGAATGTATCTATAAAGATTTTACCTTGTGTTGCTAAGACACAAACTCTTGAAATCTCACTGATTTCCATATTTTAATATTTCATTTCTATGGTAATTCAAGAGACATTTTCTCTTGGTATAGATAGAATTTTTTATATCCATGGAACTGACTGTGTTTTCTGACTGATATAAGGTGTCTGGGACTCAATTCTGTAGCTCACTGCAATTGCATGCTTGCTTTTAAGCTTATAGATTACTTTTATAGATTTATGTTTGCATCCTGATCATTTCCCTAAATGGAGTTACTTTTGCAGTTTGGGATTAGTTTATCAAGCTAACATGAGAAACAGAAAGAAATTTTACAGTTCATATGTTTAGTAAAATTTAATTTCCCTCAGCAAAGAAGCTCAATTTTGTTGTTAAATATTTGGGTCAAACGCTAAACTAGAATTCTGAAGAGTTCCTCATTCTTGTGCCTGGTATACACTGGAATCCTTGGAGCATATATATTTAGAAGTGAAAAAATTAGTGAAATGTCCATTGCGAAAAAACCCTTACATAGTAATGCAAAAAGACTGTAGAGAAAGTACTAATGTCAAGAAACAGGTAAAGAGGAAAAAGCAGAATTTTAATAGCAGCATCCAGTTTACATACCTATACAAATTTTTCAGGTAGGCATACCTCTATATTGTGATGTTTTTCTCTTCTATTACACATCTCCGTTTTCTTATTTCACATTTTATCAAGAAATATTATTCTCTGACTCTGCAGTACCAGCTATCAAACTGCAGAAATATAGTTCTATTCCTGATTAATAGCCGAATTTTTCAAGTAAGGAAGAAAATAATCAGCGAGACTAATAAAAATCACTGTCAGTAATGAAGCTATCCATCATTAATTTGTTTTCACTGTGTAGACCTATTTTGCAGATGTGTGCTTTGTTTCCTTGAGTATCATATTCTTAGTAAAAGGAGCTTCAAGAGTTACAGTGCTAGATACTTTTAGAAACAAGATGTTGACATGGTCGTTACCTGCATAGGCTAAATCTACAGTTTAAAAAAAAAAAAAGGTACCATTTAGGCATTTCTTCCTAGATTTAGGAGGAATTTCTTGTCTCTAAGAAGATCTGGTCTCCTGGGTCATTAGCTCATTGGTTTAGAGATTAACCCTCTATTGCTCCTTAGTGCAGTTTTGACAGCCAAGTCTTTCATCACCTTCAAGCTAGTTCTGTGTAGAACCTCTTAGTTCTTATTATTTGGATTTCTTTGGCCACATATCTGCTCTTTTTCCCAACTACGTTTTTTTACCCTCTCCCACAAAACAACACCACCACCACCATTAAAAGGAGCAGCAAGAAACCCCTTGTCTTTATGTCGTTAATCTATTTCCACACTTCCCACACATATCAAGATGGAAAAAGTATGGCAAGAGTATCCGAGCTTGACACGTTACTTCCACAAGAAGGAGAAGTGAAATTTATTGTTCGGGCTCATTCAGGAAAGACAATTTTTTCCGCTGTACTTTTTTTTCAGAACTCAGAACAGCAAAGTCCAAATCCACATCTGAAAGTCCTAGGTTTACAATATACTGTTGCTGTTGTACTGGGGACGGAGAGAAACGAGGCAGGCAGGATCCAGGGAAAGTGGAATTATTTATTGTTCTCCAGACAGATTTTTATCCTGTAACTCTCTGGAACAGCATCAGGTGATTGGTCCCTTGACCATCCACCTCTGAGTATGATAGGCTAAATCCTACAACACCCATTTCAAAACAATTCTGCAAGTAAACATAACAATATTGCAAAACATTGTACAGCTGCAGGATAAAGGAATTATTTACAAAAACCCATAGCAGTGTTTTTCATAGCTTTCGTGAGAAACACAGAGCTCTCACAGAATGCTGCAGAAAACTGGAAAATTTCTCTGCTGAAGCTTTTCAGTGTCCACAATATACAATCAAAATAGCTCAACAAAAACATTAGGCTATCCTCTGGGCAGCATCTAGCACAGTGATGTAGTGTTACTGCATAGCAATGTCTAGCCTTTCCTTTCCAACTTGTGTAAAACATTGAAGTTCAAATATGGTAACTTTAGATAGATCTCACAACATGCCTGCATTCTTTGTTGGCCAACCTATCATCTTCAAAAGCAAAAGGAGTTACTGAGAATTACATAATTTTTAGTAATTCATATTTCTTCATTCCAGCACCATCAATGGAATCGTAACAGGGTGTTTCAACTTGCATCTTCACAGAAACTTCTCTCTTCAGCATCATGTTCACATGCAACTTTGGTCCTAGTTCCTGTTATATTACAAGATTTCTTCATGACTGCAAAATCCCATGCTGGGTACAATGTTCTCATTCCAGCTTTCCATTAGAAATATGGAATGTACTTGCTCTGAGAGTGACATCTTATGGATTGATGCCAAACAAGCTGCAAGCCCACATGCATGTTTACCATGCATCAACCCCCTCCCCATCATTTTGGAAGAAATATACTGAGGTAAGATTATCCTGTCCCACAGACTTCTGTTTTCCACCACCACAGAACTTGCCTGCTGGGCTACACCAGGTGAACTCCCACAAGACTCATGCCTTCTAGCATTAATCCTAAAGACTATGTTTTGCAGTGAAATTAGCATTGTGCCTTCTGGCCTGGCAAGCCAATATGCTGAACTGCAAAGAACTATTCTATTGCACAACAACAAAATAAGCAGTAGTAATATTGCAGATATTTATAAAATTGTTTTCTAAGTGTGTCCTTAACATCCCATCCAAGTGCAATAATGTGGTATTAAAAAAAAAAAAAGGCTTTTTTCATTATAGGGCAAAAGTACAGTCCTTTGTTCCATACCTGAGTATTTTATGTAGATTTTCAAAATACTTGAGACTGATACACAACTGGGGCAATATTTTTCTAATGTAATGTATTTGTGATCGCAAATTGCTTTTAATTTGGTTCATGATTTATCAATGTCTCTGAAAATTTCAAATAATAAAAAAAAGCTTATGTATTTCTGTTTAAATGAAGAAAAAAATGTTTCAAGATGTAAATATAGTTTTGTTGCATTTGCAACCCAGAAAGTCAAAGCAATGAAGTACTGCATGATCCCTAAGGCTCCTGGGGATTGGTAAGGGAACCAGTTTGCTGCCAGGGTCTACCCCAAAGAAGAGAGACTCAAATTCCAGCCAACTTCAACAAAGAAATAGGGAAAATGGTTGCTCCTTCCCAAAACTACTTTCTACAGTTTGGATTACTAAGCCTAATGGGAAATTTGTAACTCTGTTGTTTTATAGTTACTAGCTTTTGAGTTGGGATTGGTTTCATAGAGAGGCAAAAGAATGTGGAAGAGAATTGGAGTTCAAGATTAGGATAAAGTTCATAAGGCTCTTGTCTTGCTTCATTAGGGACAGTTGATTATCTTAATTTCATTTAACACAAATGACAGAATGTGGTATTCATAAATAGAAATACTGAATAATTGAATTTTATCATCTGTTTAAATTCAGACTGAGTTTTCAGTCTTCATCTCACTGGCTACATTAATTTGTTACCTTGCAGACCCAAATTAACAGAAAGCTGGAAGTATAAAATATCTTCAATTTAAGTATAACAGGTTATTTACCTTTAAATTGGTAGGACAACTTAGGATTCTGTATTTCCAAAGCCATTTTTAAAAGGCTTTCATGCAAAATAAATTTAACAGCTGTTCAATACCTGATTCTATACAACCCGAAAAAGTCTCAAACCTGTCAAAGTGGAATTGCATTTATTTTACTGAATATGATGGTTGTAAATTAAGGTAGTAATAGCATATATACAGACACAGCTTTCAAAGCTTACTTTTTCTTTTGTATTAGGTAGGATTCTAGCCATACTAAATGTTTAGAAAAAACAGCATTTTTGTAATGTAAATATTACTGCATTAATGTGGACTTATACTGATTAATTACACAATGTTTCATTGCTCTTAGTAAGTTATGTCAGTTACTCTGAGAATGTGTTCTTGTAATTAAAATCTTATTTTAAAATGTTCTTGTGTAAGAAAGTAGCAATTTTAGTTATTTGCATGCATTGAAAATTATAGATCTGGTAGTGCATGAAGAGACATTAGTTATCAGTTCTATTTGCATGATCGTCAGAAAAATAAAATAGAAAAAGATCAATTCATACCTACTTCTTGCTTGTATGTAGCTTTGTGATTTCACATGTTCTAAAATGCTACAACGGCCTTGTCTTGGGGTGACTCTACCAT
>VZTD01000205.1:0-23760 GCA_013397725.1 Rhagologus leucostigma
CATTGTCAGGAAGAAGTCAGTGTTCTGCTTGGGGGTGGGCTGAAAGGAGAATAGCAAATAAATTCTCCATTGCATGTGGTGTGGGAAAAAAATCACAGGCAAACATATAGAAGATAGGGAATGGCAGAGAGACAATATAATATGTAGAAAAATGGAAGAGGAATGTGGACCACAGACTGAAATGGCTAACCATGCTCTTGGGAAAAGCACCACAGAATTGAATTGCTTGATGACTGTGAGCTGCACTTACAACTGAACTTGCAAAACATCCTGTTGTGAAAAGCCCATCAACCACATGCCACAACTTCCCCTTTTCTCTTAAACCATGAGATATGTTTAACACAGGAAGAAGCTGGCACAGCGCCTGCAGGATGCAGAGGAACATGTTGAGGCTGTCAATGCCAAATGTGCCTCCCTGGAAAAGACAAAGCAGAGGCTGCAGAATGAAGTGGAGGACCTGATGATTGACGTGGAGAGATCCAATGCTGCCTGCGCTGCTCTGGATAAGAAGCAGAGGAACTTCGACAAGGTCTTTTGGTCTCCAGCACCAGGACTCCTGGCTTGAGCATTCCCCCGTGACTGCCACATCCCTACTCACATCCCGTTTCTCTTCAGATCCTGGCAGAATGGAAGCAGAAGTATGAGGAAACGCAGGCTGAGCTGGAGGCCTTGCAGAAGGAGTCGCGCTCTCTCAGCACGGAGCTGTTCAAGATGAAGAATGCCTATGAGGAGTCCTTGGACCACCTGGAAACAATGAAGCGGGAGAACAAGAACCTGCAGCGTAAGTCCCTGGCGCTCTGCTCCTCACTGAGCTTGTCTATCTGCCACACTTAACGGGTCTGGGCCTGCAGAGATAAGAACATGCCTGGCACCTTGATGCACCAGAGCCTTTCTCCATTCTGCTCTGTGCCTGACCATGCTGCTTTTCACCCTTCCTTGCAGAGGAGATTTCCGACCTCACGGAGCAGATTGCTGAGGGAGGAAAGGCAATTCATGAGCTGGAGAAAGTCAAGAAGCAGATTGAGCAGGAGAAATCTGAACTGCAAGCCTCCCTGGAGGAAGCTGAGGTAAAGTCTTCTGTTGTTCATTGATTAGTTACAACACAGCTTGGCAACTTCAGATAACATTTATGAAATTCTGTGCACTGGGAATTGAGTCCAGGCACAAGAAGCAGGGTTTCTTCACACCGCTAAAATCTTTGAATCCACGGGTATGCTTTTTTCCTTTCCTGCAGCCTCAGACCTCTAGTTATACATTATTCTTTAATAGAACAATTCATGTAAAGTTGTTGACATTGTTATTTTTTATAATTAACTGGGTTTCATATTTTTTTCAGGCTTCCCTGGAACATGAGGAGGGGAAGATCCTGCGCCTGCAGCTTGAGCTCAACCAAGTGAAGTCTGAGATTGACAGGAAGATAGCAGAGAAAGATGAGGAGATTGACCAGATGAAGAGAAACCACCTCAGAATTGTGGAGTCCATGCAGAGCACCCTGGATGCTGAGATCAGGAGCAGGAATGAAGCCCTGAGGCTGAAGAAGAAGATGGAGGGAGACCTGAATGAAATGGAGATCCAGCTGAGCCATGCCAATCGTTTGGCTGCAGAGGCACAAAAGAACCTGAGAAACACTCAGGCAGTGCTCAAGGTATGGCATTACATACCAGGCGCTCACTGGTTTCTGACACAGCTACAAATATTCCTCTTCTACAGTTCTATCTTTTCTATATTAATATGAAAATGGAAAATAAGAAAATAGGAAAAACATGCCTCCCAATCTGTCAAATCTGTCTTTCCAGGATACCCAGATACACTTGGACGATGCTCTCAGGACACAGGATGACCTGAAGGAGCAGGTGGCCATGGTGGAGCGCAGAGCAAACCTGCTGCAGGCTGAAGTTGAGGAGCTCCGGGCAGCCCTGGAGCAGACAGAGCGGTCGAGGAAACTGGCTGAGCAGGAGCTTCTGGATGCAAGTGAGAGAGTTCAGCTCCTCCACACTCAGGTAAGTTCTAGAATTGAAGACATATAACACCTACAGTATTCAGAGAATTGAAATTACCATTAGGTCTGTTTTCCTTTTTAAATTGTAATATAACAATTGGTCTTCAGCAGTCTGCCACTGCCATTTATCAGTTATTTCTATTCTTCATATAAAACTGTAACAAAAACATAAATAAAAATAGGTAATTTGATTTTTCTAAATATGGTATGAAGCAACGGGAGAAAAAAAAGGATGCTATTTTCCTTCAACAGAACACCAGCTTGATCAACACCAAGAAGAAGCTGGAAACAGACATTGCCCAGATCCAAGGTGAAATGGAGGATACCATCCAGGACGCCCGCAATGCTGAGGAGAAGGCCAAGAAGGCCATCACAGATGTGAGTTGGGCACTCCTGGCATTGCTGATGATGAATGTAGTCTCCCGCAAATATCTCCAGCCCCAAAATGGCTTTGACCCTTTGCTCTGATCAGGCAGCCATGATGGCAGAGGAGCTGAAGAAGGAGCAGGACACCAGTGCCCACCTGGAGAGGATGAAGAAGAACCTGGACCAGACCGTGAAGGACCTGCAGCTTCGTCTGGACGAGGCCGAGCAGCTGGCACTGAAGGGAGGGAAGAAGCAGATCCAGAAGCTGGAGGCCAGGGTGTGTAGGGCTGGGGCTGTGCGTGAGTGAGGCTGTCCTTGGAGAGACACTGCCAGGGAAGCTGCAGGGCTGGGCTTGTCCTTGCAGGTGCGGGAGCTGGAAGGGGAGGTTGATGCTGAGCAGAAGCGCAGCGCTGAAGCCGTGAAGGGTATGCGCAAGTACGAGCGGAGGGTGAAGGAACTGACCTACCAGGTAAGGCAGCAGGTCTCCTTGGGCTGATGCACCCTCACTCCAACAAACAAAAGATGTTCTCATGCACTCCAAGGATAAATGCTATATTGTGGTGTGCAGAAATCAATAATTCACTCTTTCCTGTTTGCCAACCCTCCAGTCTGAGGAAGACAGGAAGAATCTTCTCAGGCTGCAGGATCTGGTGGACAAGTTGCAAATGAAAGTGAAATCCTACAAGAGACAAGCTGAGGAAGCTGTGAGTATTGCTCAGGGAAATAAAACCATCACTTTCTGTGGGTGTCACACAGGTGTCCAGGAGAAGAATAACAGAAATTTGGAAAATGTCAAAAATCACCAGTTGAGTAGGGGAACTTTGTCATGCAGATATATCCCCTTGGTACATGAGCAGCAAACAAGTGGGAGAATAAGTACAGAAATGACAAATCCAAGGGGTGAAATTGCTCCTCACATGTGACATAGTCCTGGTGAAGCTTGTCCCAGTATGGGCCTGAAAAGGGGAGGATGAGGAGCTCTGTGTGAGGCTGATGTGTGAGCAGTGGTGGGAGGGGGATGGAGATTTGCAGCCCCGTAAGGCTGACTTGCATCAGGAGCGAAACCCCTGCCCTGCGCTCCTCACCACTGACTCCCTCTCCCCACACAGGAGGAGCTGTCCAATGTCAACCTGTCCAAGTTCCGCAAGATCCAGCACGAGCTGGAGGAAGCCGAGGAGCGGGCTGACATTGCAGAGTCCCAGGTCAACAAGCTCCGAGTGAAGAGCCGGGAGTTTCACAGCAAGAAGATAGGAGAAGAAGAGTGAGAATGTCACGAGGCAGCAAAGTGACCTGAGGGCTGCACAAAATGTGAACCCTCCATCACTTCCTTCTGCCATGAGTCTTTATAAATTTTTCAGGGTTTAAAGCCTAAAGACCGTAGATTTCTTTGCATACAAAGCAGTAGTTACATTTTAGTTCTGCAGTTATTGAAGTGTTGATTGTGTTCAAACAATTAATATTCAGGAGTAAATTTCTGAATTTTCTGGAGTAAGATTCAGAAACTCCAGTACTCCAACTACAATAAGAGTAATAGGCATGAGGGCAAACAAAATTTTTTGCACTGCACTACAATGTTTCCCTGCAATGGAGTTGTGTTTTAAAGTTAGAATAAATAAATATTAAATAAATAATGCTCTATGAGTAGAGAAATTGTAAACCTATGTTTTACAAGTTTACAAGCATACATATCAAAAGGAACCATTTTTATTTTCTAAAACTGGAATTGAGAGCAACTCTGTTAACACGGCACCATAAAGAAATCTCCTAGTCTGACACCCTGAGAATACAGAGAAGCACCAAACATGATGTTTCCACACTGCCAAACAGTGCTTCCTGTCTTCCTTTTGCAGCAACGCATGAGCATTGTTGCATAAGGGAACTGAACACCGGGTGGAAAAAAGTAGCTGACAGACCTTGGCTTTTTTTTCACCCCACGTGTGGTAACACTGCAGAATATAATGCATGAGCAGGACAAAAAATGAGGAAAAGCTGACCATGAGGAAGAGCAAGGCAGCAAGGATGTTTCCCAACCCCAGCCATTCTTGACTGTGCCCCAGTGAGGGCTGTGCAGCCTGAGCAGGTGGCGAGTCTGGAGAACACAGGTACCTCCACCCTGAAGCAGAGAGATCGTACCCACTGGGAGATCACAATGACACTCACATTAGAGCTTCCTTTGTCTGGAATGGGTGTTTGGAGGCAGCCTGCACAGGAAGCAGCAGTGCAGATTAACATTTAGAGCAGCCATTCACTAGACCCTGGCACGTCAGGTAGCTGCTGAGGGAAGATTCTACAGGCAGATGTAGGGAATGGTAAATGAGACTTGGCTTTGACTGCAGGGACACTTACAGGTCCCTCAAGGTTCCTGGCTATCTCTACACCTCTACATTTACAGCAAGTACTTGAAAAGCTGCAAAACGGCTGGGAAAGGGAGCTGGAGATATTGCACACCCTTTTGCACTGACCACAGCAGGCAGTGTGTTTGCAGCAACAGCGTTCAGGATTGGGAGGTCCTCCTCCTCCCAAACACACTGAGGTTTACACCCATGGAATCCTCCCGTGTTACAACCAAATATGGAAGTAGTTTGCTGGGCAGCAGCTAAATATATTTAAGGAAAAGATGACGCCCCGTATTGACTCTTGTGTCATTGTAAGTGATGCTCCTCAGGGACATCATCTCTATGTGTGAAGCTGTGAAAACTTCATCAGTGCCAGTGATATCTGGGCAACAAGGAAGAGAAGCCTTGGGTACTTTTTAAACCTGCTGACAGACTAGCAAATACAGAACAACTTTGGGGACCATATTTCAATGTTCCCTTTGGACAATATTACAATCACCCTCCAAAATGAACAAGCTGGTCTGACTGTGGAAGAATCATGCTGCACTTGAAGCACGTGAAACTGTTGGGGCTCCTGTCTCACGTGTAAGAAATTATGGCCTGAGCATTTGTTCCTAAATCTGTGCTCAACTGATGAAAGGTAACCCTGCAGGTTCCTTGAGAGACAACAGCTTGGGCCAGAATTCAAACTGCACAGGTGGGAAAGGGAGAGGAATCACACCCAGTGCACTCTGCTGACCCGGCCTTGCCACTGGCCATCCTGGAAAGCATGGCTGGAGACTTTTTGGAATCAGAATGGAATATTAAAGAGATGAGTAAGGAACACCAATTTCTGCTCACTTTTGATTTGCTGCCTTAGCTGGAGGACAGGAATCATTTTGCATCAACACACTATTTCTGGAGTCAGGCGGCTTGTGATCTGAAATGTGCTGATGCACAGGTAACTGATCTTGGGAAAAACATGGGCCCATAACTGGCATAAAGGAACGTCTCTAAGAGAAGGTTTAAAATAGATGCAGCTGATGAGCTCCACTCGAGCTGCTGCCCCATGTGGACTATGGAGTTCTCTGACCTTCAACAGCTTGAGCATGGAAGACTGTGTCTCCCGGGCACAAAAGCATCAGCACTTTAGGAGGCACTAAGACATGGAGAAAGTATTTCTGACCTGAACACACAGGTTCCTCACAGAGGCTTCTTGCCAACAATTCAGCTTTCCAGTTCTGCAAGTACTCATTGTCTGTACCCTCAGCTACATTGCCTTCACCAGAAAGGACTTTCTTCCCCAGTGGCGGAGAAGAAGGGGGCCAGAAAGAGAGCAAGGAAGAGAGAAGCAAAGGGGGGAGAGGCAGATGGAGCAGGAGAGGGAGAGGGAGAGAAGAGGACAAGTGGTTTGGGTAGATACAGAGAGAAAGAAATGGAGAAAGAGAGAGAAATGCAGAAAACAACAGAGAGAAGAGAGGAAGGGAGGAAGAGACTGAGAAAGATGAGAAAGCAAGCCAGACTGAGAAAGACATACTGAGATGGGGAGCAAAAAATTCATGAAGAGGAGGGGAGAAAGAGACAGAAAGTAGAGGTGGAAGGAAGAAAAAGAGAAAGGAAGAGAGCAAACAATTTAACATCATTTGGGTGTTGGTACCTGACCCTGGACTTAATTCTGCTGCTTTTGATCACTGCTCTTGTGAACCCAGTGTCCACTCACCCATATCACACCCAATACCCTACAATGGGTGCCTTGCTAAGAAAAGTAAGAGAGTGCCTTGAGAAACAGATCTGTTCTCTGAATCTCTGCTTTGTCCTGGCACTGCAGGAGGGGCAGGCAGGTTGTGTCTGGTGCCTCCTCGCATCCCAGTGCCTTGTGAGCAGTGGTGTTAAAAGAAAAGGCTGAAAACACTGATGAGGGGCAGCTTGGGGAAGCAGAAGTGCTTGTGGGGACTGGGAAGGATGAGTAGAATGTGGGACACTCGTTGGAGAGAAGAGAGAATGGGTTCACACTTTGGGCTTTGCATGACATCTGACTACTTTGCAAGCTGGTAATACTTCTAGACACAGAATCTAAATGTGATGGTCTTCATGGCAGACACACAGGTCAGTGCACAGAGTACTAGAATTTAAGCTAGGCAGGAAGTTTTCCCATCCCTAAATGCTCTTGGAAATATTCATAATTTCCTCCTCTTTTGGTATTCTAAAACACTTCTTAATGTTTTTCGCATCCTGAAAGACACCTGCCTGGGGTAGCCAAAAACCTGGCTTTAATGAGGAATGGACTATGTCTGTGCCTCCTCATTGCAATACAGACTACTGAAATCAAACAAGGAGATGATAAGAATTAAGACAGAGAAAAATCCGGTTTTCCTAGGAGTGATTTGAGATTGTGAATGAGCCCTTGTGGAATTGAGGGGGAAATGGGCATGAAAAATGTAATACAACATAACCCACAACAGTTCTGTATGTAACTGCCTGAATCTTTCTCTGTTGCAGCAGGTGTTAAAACTGGTTTTTAGATCATAAGTAACGTGACAATTCTTCAGTAGAGTACAGCCACATCTCAGACAAGGATGATATACATGTTTCTTCAAATCATGGCATTCAAAAGCATGGTTATCACAACCAGGTGCCTTTATGACACCTGTTATCTGTCAGTGATTTCAACTGATCAACATGTTCTCAGACATTTTCTAGGAGGAGCAGTCACTTTTTCAAAATTGCACTATTTTAGTAACCCTGATTTCCTTTTGATCCAAATCCTTCTCCACCTTCAACTCCTTCTCCCACCTGTTGTCTTTCTTCTTGACTGTTCTACCCAGACACCACCCAGCCTTCTCACCCCACACACCTGTTCTGTAACAGGATCTCCTCAGCTGCTTTGGTGAGTGATGGAAAGGGCATCCTGAAGGTCATGTCCTCATCCAGGACCCACTCCCCAGATCTCTTCCATGGATGCTTCCTGGAAAGACAGGAGGAGCCTAAGTAACTGTGCAACTTCGATATTCACTCAGCACCTGCCCAGGTATTATATTTTTACCTTTTGCTCCACTTCACAGTCAAGTGATGCTGAGATATCTTTGGAGCTGCAGTTTCTCCCTTCCTTCTCTCTCTTCTGAAATACAGAAGTGTGACACATTGTGCATACTTACGTGGCATATTGTGCTGTACCATTAAGCTATACCATAAATGCATTGAAAAAATTAACCTTGAAGCCATCTTAAGAGAGTATAATTAGGAGACAGAAGGACCTTCAAAGCCTCTTCACGCTTTGGTGCATGGAAGAGGGCAGTCTTCACAAGTAAGTTCCAGCCTCAGAAATACTAGCTTACTTTTGCCATGGCCAAAAGTTCCCTGTTCTGTATCTCTCCCCCTGAATATTTTTAAGATCCTGGTGGTTCTGTTCATCAAACTGTTTTACTCAAAAACCAATTAACCCTTCCAGACTGACCTCATACGGAATTTTTGAACCACATAGCACTGCGACACCACTTTGGACTAGACACTTCCAGCAGGGAAGCATGCATTTCACCAAATCCATGCACTTCATTAGTCAACAGGAGAAAGGGATGTTAGGTTAAGGAAAGTGTGTCCTACCATCTCCAGAGTCCAGTGCCCAGCTGCATCTTAATACTGGGAAGTGTTGGGATGAGAAGTCTTGCTCTGAATGATCAGTGTTTCAGCAATTCTGTTTCTTTGATGCTAACATTCCTGGCAGCTCTCGTTTTACACCGAGGGCAGCAGAAATGCTGCTGCAGCAGGAGCTGAGCATTCCCTGTCAGAGAGCTCATCAGGGGTCCATAGAGTACACTGATGCCTCCAGCATGCCCTGTCATACTGAGAGCACGGCTGACAACAGCACAGGCAAGCTGCAAATCCCATGGAGAATGTTTCTCAAATAAAGTGTTGGGCTGAATAATCCATAGATTTATAAGATTTGACCCCCTTTTCTTCCTTTTTTTTCTTTTTTCTTTTTTTTCCCCTGGAGATCTTGATGGTTTTCATTACTTCTGAATCACGGTTTAGTCTTTTATCTGACAAGATTCACATCTGGTACAGCTGAGTATAAAGAAGAAAAAATACTGTTCATAGCAGGGGAATAAAATTGCTTCCGTGATAAGATTAGCAATGTCAGTCTGAAGGCATGTTGGTTCTATCGTTGACCATTCAGAGACCTGCTGTAATAGGAACAGTGCTGCACCAAGAATAATTTTGATCAATGTGATTAAGAGAAAAACGATTTTTAAATGAAAGCTGTTTGAGGAGCTAGATCTAGATTACCAAAAATCCTGTGGGAGTTACTTGTGAGTTTTTCGGTTGCAATGAAGATTCCAAGAGCATCCAAAAAGCCTGCAGATGATCAGGCTATAAAAAGACCCGCGCAGAAAAGCTGATTTTTCACTAGAGAGCAATTCGGAATATTCCCACTTGTTTTTTTACAACAGGTTTTGGAATAAATAAAAGAGTAGCAATGCACCAAGAATAGAGGGTACTCATCCAGTACTGCTAAATGAATTAAAATCTAAAGAAACTTAATTACTTTCTGATGCATATAAACAGTGCTCAAATCAATGCCAGGTTAACGGAAATTGCAAAGAAAATATCAGGCTTTAAGAGAGACTCAGGAGTGAATGTGAGAATATATCCCAGGACTTGTGATTTATGTATCAATAAACACTGCTAAATGGGGAAGAAAACATGCTGCAAGGACTAACACAGCTTTTGTAGAATAAAACCAAAGTGTGAGGAAAAAGGTGTCATCGCCAATGCTGGGTACTTCAGTGCTCAGGCTGGAGAAGAGAAATTCAGTAGCAGCAACATAAGCTTACTGCCAGCTCTCTGGTTGAGGCCAGAACCACTCCAGTGCAGAGCTGTGCTCAGTTAGATCTAAAAAGAGATCTAATATGTAATCAAGGAAAGCAGAATTTTCCGTTGATGGTAGCTCATTCCTCTATTTAGATGAGAAAGGTTTGTCCATAACACTGTTACTTCCATCCCAGGCCTAAGATCTTTCCTAGGACAATAGGATTCAATGTGGGCAGTTCATTTGTGAAGAAAATTCAAAGTGGAAGAGACATGAGAGACTATGAGATGCCTTCTTTTTGGCATAGTTACTTTGTCTGTTCCTTTATTCAGTTCAGGTACAGTATCACAAATATCTGTCTTTCTCTACACAGGAGGGAAGAAGTTTGAGATAAGAATTTGCTTAACCAATATTGTTACCAAACCCCCTTGCAGACATTACCAGAAATAATCAAAATGCTGGGTGTGGAACAGCTTCAAATATCTTCAAATCAATGGTACTAACATTATCAGAGATTCTGTCCTGATCAGCCCATGGGAATGATTGGCAGGAATGGGTTCCCAGCAGAACAATCTGAGAAAGGATGTCGGTATAAGTAGCCCAGAGAGAAAGAATTTGAAAAACAAAAAGACAGAGACCCAAACCGTGGAGTACAGTAAGAAATAAAAATTAATTGCACCTTAAGAAAGAATTTCAAAAAGAAAACATATAAATAAAACAAGAATAGTGAATAAGACTCTCTATGAAATGAAATGTAACAGAAATTAATGGTAGTAGTACAGTCTCTGGGCTGAATAGCAGCATAGGCATGAAGTGCCTTTCTGACTTTCTGACACCAAGACTGGGCACAGTGCAGCCACAGCACAAATTTGCTATGCAGTTTCTGCAAACAGACAGCATTATCACAAAAGATTTGGGAGAGAAAATCCATTGCGATACCCATATAGACATGGCTCTGATTTCTAACTCACAGATGTGGTAATGGAGCAGGGTCAAAGTGGACCGGTTACTTTTCTGAACTGAGGAAATGAGCAATGTCATAGTATTTTTGGGATCAGGCACAAGTCAGATGTCAACACACATCAAGAATGAACCCTGTCTCCAAATGGCAGGAAGGGGTCCTCCATCAGGAATCTATACACTGAAGTCAAGTCCAGCACAAGGGAAGGAATATGTAACCCCAGTTCATTCTCTCCTTTTCATTATCCAGCCATTTAGCCCTTGCTGAACAATGTGGAAGAATTTTATCCATATGAGTGACAGCAACTGATCCATCATGCAGTACACTTAAGCAGCAGCACAATTGTCTTCCGCTCTAGAAAGGCAAGCCCAGAACAATGGCAAATCTGGTGACAACTGCAAAAATATTACTGTCATCAGAGAGCTGGAGCTGCTGGAGCTGCTGGAGCCCAGACATACAAACACTTCTGGAAAAATCACGGGCTGCAGGTTTCTGCATGTTTCAATAACACATAATTCAGGAGCTTGGGAAGCCAGTGTTTTGCACCAAAACAAAACAAAACAAAACAAAACAAAACAAAACAAAACAAAACAAAACAAAACAGCAGTTGCTGTTAACAGAACATTAAAAGAAAACATTGAACCACGCCCTAAAAATTATGTAAGTTATATCCATAAACAATGCAAGCAAACCTTGCTTTGTACAATGGCAGTAGGTAACCAAACACAGGTTATCTGAAGAAGTGGGAAAGTCCTCTGATTCCTTCAGATATCTAACACCTCTCAGAGCTGCCTTTGTACAAGTCATGAGGAACACACCATGTGGCCTGAGGGGACTGGGATCCAGGGAAGGGTCTTTGGCACACGGACTGTCCATGCCCAGGTACCAGAAGGTTCCCTTTGTACCTATGAGCATCTGCACTGACTCTACTGGGACCTCATCCTGAACTGCCCGAGGGGAGCGAGGTGAGGTCTCTTGTGCCCTCGGTATCTGTGCGAGTGCTCAGTGTGTTCACCTGTGCTGACATGTGGCCAGGTGTGTATATATGTACATATGTATCCTCCGTGTGCCTCTGCCTTCTGGGGATTCTTGCTCAGCCTCACCGCTTGTCTGGACCTGGACTTGGATCTGTGCCAGTCTTGTTTCTGTCACAGTGCCAGACTCAGCCTTGTTATCTGACAAGAAAACCTCAGGAACAAATCCTGCGTGGAAACTGGTGTTAAGGTGGAAAACAGTCAGGCACTGAGCACTGGGAGATGGGGAAAGGAGTGCTTCCCACCAGGCAGCCAGTCTGCCAGCTGATGCCCTTCAGCCAGCAGGGCTGCAGGGGCCTTTGCTGCTCAAAATATTCTGGCAGTGTCTGAGACAACAAGTGATGACAAACATATTTAGCAAGTTCCTCTGGCTGACCTGGCTGGGAAGGCACCGACCTCCCTATCTCTTTTCTGTATTAGCTACGCTTGTTATTTGCTCAATGCTGACAGGGAGGAAGCTTGATGGAAAGCAAATAGATCAAAATAAAAGGGAGAGAAACCACCAGAATGGTGGGTTTGTGATCAAAGTGTCCAGCTGAATATGCCCTCAGAGTACTATCAGTAAAAGCCTTTTGCCACAGGCAAATCAGGCTTGTCTATGTGGGACATTTCCTGGCAGAAGAGATGGCAGAGCATTTGGTTCAAGGCAATAGAAAATGCAGGTCTGTGTCAGAACCCCTGTTCGTTTCCCCAGAGACACAAACTCTCACACAAACACACACTCTCCTGCAGAGTTATATAGCCTAAAAATGGTTCTCTCATCATCTGCAATTTGACCATCACAATTCCAGAAACACATTTCCAGCATTTTCTTTTTTCAGTCTTAAAGGCCAAACCATTAATTTCCCTTTTCCTTTCTGAGAGGACAAAGCTGTGCTAGTATCAGCACCCAGCCTGTGCCGTGTCCTTGCTCTGAACTCCTTGCTCTGTGCATACCTCCCTGCTAACACACTGCCTGTGCTGGAAGCAACCCGAATGCTTTGCATGATGTGAAAGCCAAACTTCCTTGTCATGCAGATTAATAGATGCCATGCCACAACCTGTTCCCAAACAATCCAAGTAGCCAGTGCATAAGCCAAACATAAGGATTGTTTCCTGGGCATGTTAGCTGCCCTTTGTCACTGGCAGGATTGCTGCATGGCCATCTCAGGTGAGGACATGAGGGAACTGCTGCTTTGGCAAGAGTCAACGACGTGAAGCCCAGCACCTTCCCTGGAGCTAAATGCAAGTCACTGACAACCACAGCCCAGTATTGTCCAGTCTCTGCGGGACATTGTCAAGTTCCCAATAACATGACTCCCTTTTCTGCAATACTTCTGTGACCAGGGAGCACGTGCTGTTTTCTCTGGCACTGATGTATCATTCCTGGCTGAACAGAAGGAGGATAAAACTCATTTGAGCATGGAATAGGCTGCTAAGTGAAATCTTCCATGACATTCAGATATGCAGTCTGCAACTTTCCTCCATTTTTTTTCTGAGTTAGTGCCTCTGGAGACTCCTGATATCGATGACTCAGAGAACAGAGATGATGCTGCAAAAACTTCTCATGAGCCAAACACGTGGTGATCCTGGTTACCTGTGGAAATGTGATGCCACATAGGATACCTCCCTTCTGTGTATTACACAGGTAGGAGTTAGTCCAACAGGATACAAGGACCCTTTTTCTGCAGTTCCGCAGCCACACTTCTACTGCCAAAGGAGGAAATAATTTCACCTCCCAGTGCAAAAGCAGAAGTGGAGAAATCACTCTCTCTGGAGCAATTTTATCACTTAAGAAGAGGAAAACATTTATTCTGTGATACACAGGAATCTCTTTTCTTATCAGAGAGAGCTATGAATGCTCTTTCAAATACTTATGTGAGAACTGGGAGGATGAAACAGAAAAAAACCAGAGAGAATATGGCCACAGTCAACAGTGTCCGTAGTTCTCTGAGGGAAAACTAGTCCACTTACACAGTCACACAGAGATTCACTCCCTGGAGGGCTTCACTCTGCACAGCAACAGCAAGGCAAATACAGATCAGAAACATTAGAATACCATAAATGGTGTGGGACAGGCATATGCGGGTATGGTTGTGAGGAGAACTATCACTTTAAATGAAATTCTAACGTCTAAAACAAATGCATAAATCCCTGAGTTTTTATATTTGGCCCAGATCATATTCCCTTTGCAGCTGGTGGAGTCAAATGCTTCAGAGCCTCTAACCTCCCCCTCAAATTTTACAATGTCAGCGAAAAATTAGATTCTTTCTTCTGAAACCTGACCCCTGAGAGCACTGATATCAATAGTCTTAAAAATAGGCCCATCAGCTGGGGTCATCAGAGATGTGTTTGTATTGGAATTGCTAAGCCAAGAGATTTTCATACCAAATCAGGCTCCAGTGGGTTTCCCTGGCATAGGCGAGTCCCTTTCGAGAATCTCATGGACTTTATGTACACTGCAGAGACAGACAACTTTTTCAACTCTTCAACACAAACATGAATCAGAATGAGGGATATTTTCAAGCACCCTGTACCATCCCTCCCACTGAAAACAGCATTCAGTGTCATCTGACACAGGCATTTGAAATGTCAGCTCTTGAAAATGCTGTCAGCCTTGGGCTCTTCAAGCTGGAGAGGAGGCAGCCAGCAGATGTAAGATAAGGTCTGTAAATCCAGACAGGACAATCAGAGGGCGTGGATGGATGGCTGAACTTCCCTGTACCAGAAGTAGGGGCATCAGGTGAAGTTAGCTGGTGGTCAAACACAGAGGGACAGGATACTTCAAACCAGCCATTGTTATCTACTCAGCTCATCACCACCAATGAGTGGCTACTGAAGGTTTCCATTCATTCAAAAATCTGCCACACAAATGCATGGGAGCAGAACCAGGCGCAGACTCCTGATCCCACACACAACAAAAACATCAAGATTGGGATGTGCCTGAGCCAGGGGCACCTGAGGAATGGGGTAGTGTTGAGGGAAAGCCTCAGCACACCTGTCTGTCTCATCATTCCTGCGCTTTTCACCCTCAGACACCATCGAGGCTGAGCCACAGCCAGGACAATGCTCTGGGCTGGCTGTTGGGTCCTGAGATGTCTGTCACAACAAGCCAACAGGCAGCAGGCAGGCAGGGATGTCCCCCTGTGCCAAGAGACCATGGAGAGCCTGGAGCCCAGGTGCTGCTGCTCTGGAGCCAGGACACCCCTCTGTTTGCACAGGCAGCAGAAACTATCACTGGGTAGGGCTGCCCACACAAGTATCTCCAGCACAAGGCAGGACTTACAGAGTATACGTTTGTCCTTTAATGTCAGAAACAAAGCAAAACTAACCTTGTTGGTCTCTGGGTCAAAGAAGAGCTCATTTTTAGTTTAATGAATACGACAAAGCCTGGACTTGTATCAAGGATCTACAGTCCTTGAGAGCCTTATGTCACCTATTCTAATAGGATGCTCCCAAAGAAGGAAGTCTGCTGCTCCTGTAGGTTCCCAAGCAGTGCATTCCCATAAGATCCTTATGTGTCTGCAATAGACCTGCAGGAAATCTACTGCTGTGAGTAGGGAATAATGAAAAATCTGAGTTATAGCTCATAGTACATCATCTAACTAACCCCTCTTTCAGAAAGCTTGGGAGGAGAGATCAGAGCTAAGTAGACTGCTCACTATTTACCACTGTCAGAGACGGGTTCAAATCCAAGTACATGCAGTTGGACTTGGAGCTGTTCTAGCTCCAAAGTTGCTTCCTCACGAAAGACCCAGAATGCTTTGGGAAAATACCCACGTGTGCAAGCCTAAAGCCCGGCAAGGTCTCACAGAAAGGCTGCGTGAGAGAGTGATGCTGAAGAGTGCCTGAAGCAGAACAGTGTTTCAGGAAAGGCCAGAGGAAACAGAGAATCTCACGGCATCCCCACCTTGGCCACATTCACCATCCCATGAGTGCAGCTGCCCAGCCAGGCTCATAACCCACTGGTGTCATGCCCTCAGGACCATTATGGAGTGGGAAGACAACTCTGTCAGCAGCATGAGAAGGTCATTCCTTCCTGGCACCTGGGGCCACTCGGTGATGGTGAGTGTGTGGAGCTGGGTAACACGTGATTTGTGATTTGTGATCCTACGCAATATTGCAATCACACGTGATTTGTGATCCTACGCAATATTGCAATCGCTCTGTCGTGTTTGCATTGTGACTCCATCACACTGCTGTATCACCATGCTGAATCAAAATCATGTGCAACATCAAACATCTTCAAATAAGTAAATTTAATATTAAACATTAGAAGCCCTTCACAGGTGGAATACCCAAAAGGACCAAACCTGGTCCCTGTCGTAATTTCCTAGGAGGTGCTCACCTATGGATTTGGTGTGGGAGGTAGGGGAGACTATGCTGCTTCTCACAGCAGATAGAAAGGACTTAGGCTCTGGCATGACTTACTTTTACAGAAGAGCTAATGACATTGCTGAATCTGTATGGGAGACAAATCCCTCTGGAAACTTATGTCAGCAGGGAAGACCGAGAAAGAATGAGTAAGAACTTGATGAAAGACAAGAATTCCAAAGTGCTTTACTCCAAAGAATGCCATGACAAATGCTGGTCACGTCATTCTTTTTATCTGAGTTTATCTTCAACAGACCATAAAGCAGCTGAGAAGGGTCACAGCCGCTTTTTAAACTGCACTCAGATTGGCAAATCTAAATAATTTCATCCTGCTCCCACTTCCTAAGATACTACCTTGCTTGCAGGAGAAGAAGGGAAGGCAGTTAAGTAAATTGTCCAATTGTCCTCACACACCTGGTTAGATAGTTATTTTTGTCTTTAAGAAAGAACATGCTCTTTCCAATTAGCCCGCAAAGAAGGATTTTCACAGTAACTCAAGATGAAATCATGGCCTGAAGTGATAAGGTGTGAACAAGTCGCAGATTTGCAGGAGGATGGGGGTGGGCAGGGAGGAGGAGACAGACAATGCAGGTTTTTTTGTGGATCTCAATAAGAAAAGTCCAACAAAAACTGGCTTAATAAAACAGACAGTTGAATAAGATGGTGTTGTGAATGGTATTCTCCAGTTTAGTACTCCCTCTATAACTATGTGCCATTCCCCCCTCTCCCTCCCCTGCAGCACACTGGAGAGGGGAATTGGAGGCACAAAAGGCAAAGATCAGAGATTGAGATAAGGACAAATTTACTGGAAATAGCAATGAGATAAGAAAACAGTAGCAATGAGATAAGAACAGTAATAGAAATGATGCTAATGACAGATGGTACAAGAAAAGAGAGGATTCACACAGAAAACAACCCCTGACAATTCCGGGTTGCTCCCTCGGCCACCTTTACTCTACTGGAAGGGACCCCTTCTCCTTAGAAGAGACTCCCTTCCTCTGCCCTCAGCAATGATGTGAGCTGGTATAGAATAACCAGGTTCTGAGTAAATATCTTCAGATGCTGCGAAACCCAGCTCCAGATGGGCCCAGGGTGGATTTCCCCATGGTGCACCACACAGATCCAATTTGTGGAGAGGTTTCCTGGTTTCAAGTCATTCATGCTACTACAATTATCTTTAAAAACACGATTCTATTCATAAAGGATGTCCACATCAGAGCTTCTTCTTGCACTTTTAGATACAGGCAAGACTATGCAGGTGATGCATAACCATTACAGAGAAGGAGATGCCTGCAGGGATGATGTGGCTGAGTGTGCCCTGCAGCTAAGAGAACTGTGATGCACAGTGCAGCCCTGAGGTGGTGCTGGATGGGCAGCACAGCTCAGAGTGGGCCTGGGCATACTCACGTTAACTGTGATGCAGATCACTGACTTCTCCACATACAGTGGCCTCCTGGTCAGGATTGAGACATTCTACCCCTTGATACAGACACAATTTACCTTTCTCATTGATATTTTAAGTTAAAGCTTATGTTAATAACATATTGAATTCTAAAGTCCACAGTGCAAGGACCAGCTGAGTAGGTATCACCAGCTCCTTGAATACATTTGTCTTACACAGGGCTCCAAAGACAAATGGTCTCTAATAAGAGGCATATTTCAACCCATGACCCCAGATTAAATCCCTGGCACAGATCTTAGGTGAAAATGTCACTGAAAATTAATTGTAACTGAGAACTATGAAAATCAAAAAATTCACACATCTTTGCAGCTGATCGGTGTAAATAATTTTTGTAATGTGATAAAACCAACACTATTATAGAACTATTATACCCCTAAACCTAATATTAATGTGCAGGACAGTGTGAAAGAACACAAAAAATCCAGAAACAGCACATCCAGATCTGGGAAGCAGCCACTGGGCTAAGAGATCCAAAAAAAGGCAGGGGGAAGATATATCCCAAGTGCCCCTAGCAAAATAGATCAGTATATAGGATGGATGGCCATGTCTCCACAAGCTGCAGAAGGCCCCATCCAGCCTAAAACATCCATCGTCCCAGTTTCTAATTCCATGATCCTTAGATCTCTCCAGAAGTGTAAAATGCCCATCAACATCTCCCACCTTTTGCTGTACCCTCATTATCTGGTTTTGTTGTATATTACCCAGGTTTCTAAATTTGCTTGCTAGACTATTATTCAATGGCTGCAAAATCTTCACAGAAACTGATTTCAGATACACTGAATGACAAGAAGATCACTGGGAGTCCTCAGCAGAAGAAACAATACCTGATCAAGCTTTCTGTGACAAAATTACCATTTTAGTGAATAGGAAAAGAGCAGTGTCTGTTGTCGAGTTTGACCTTAGAGAGTCTTTTGGTTCTTTTGATCGTGTGTTCCATCTCGTCAAATAAGAAGGAGCAGGAGAACATTCTCCAGGCACTGGGGCAGAGACTTTCTTGCAGCCTGCGGAGAGGACTGCTGTAGAGAAGATACCCACAAGCAGCTCAAGGACGGAACATTGGAGGAGGTGGAAATTTCCTGGAGGAGTTGCAGCCCATGGAGAGCCCATGCTGGAGCAAGGGAAAAGTAGGAAGAGGAAGAAGCAGCAGAGAGAAACTGTTATGGAATCACTTCTACCTCCCATTCCCCACCTAACTGGACTGCTCAGAGATGGAGGCAGAGAAGTCAGGAATGAAGAAGGGAAGTTGAGTCTCGGAAGTCTTGGGGAAAAGTTGTTGTTTTAATTTTTGTTTCACAAACTAACTGTGTTTATTTTAATTGGCAAAAGTTAAATGAATTTTCCTCAAGTGGAGTCTGTTTCGCACACGACAGTAACTGGTAAGCAGCCTCCCTGTCTTCATCTCGAGCCATGAGCATTTCCATCCTACTGTCTCCCTATCTCTTGTCAAGGAGGGGACTCCGAGGTCAACACCCCATCATAATGACTTTTCTCTGTGGTATGCTGTGACAAGGGGCAAGAGGCACAAAATGAAACACTGGAAATCTCATTTAGATACAAGAAAAAATAATTTAACAGTGAGGGTATTCAAGCACTGGAACAGATTGCTGAGACAGGCAAAACCTGGTGCAAAGTTCATATTCCTACTTACTTCAGGCAGCACCATAACCTGTAGTTGCAACTGCAAGAAAATTTAAGTTAGGAACTTCTTGCCTAATAATCGCCATATTTTCAATTACAGCTTGCCTGTTTAATGATGCTATTACTACAAGATGAAAATAACTTAAATAAGATTTTTATAAAACAGAACATGATAAATCAAAAATTAACCATAAAGTATGATAAACCATGTAGTTTTTCCAATCTGTGAATTTCAGTCCTCTAGATTCAAGGTGAATTAAACAGCATTAGAAACAATGTAAAGTGCTGACTAAATTAAAAGTAGTTTATTAATAATTTATATATTCTTTTCACTTTGAAATGGAATGAGTTTTCAATTGTTGTTTTATTTTCTCCTCTGCCTCCTGGGGTTATTTTCTCTAATTATTGCAACATAAGGAGAAAAAATAGAGAAGCAAGTTTTTTTATTTTTAGATTAATTTCTCTTTTTTCTCTCTGTAGCTTTTAAAAAAATTAAGAAACACTCAGAGGTTACAGAACACCTAGTGACGTGAAGAAAAATTTGTGCTGGAAGAGATTGCTTCTATGATTAAATAGACAAGGGGATGAGGGGGAAAAAGGAGTGAAATTCAGTAAGGATTTTGACGTTGTATCCTCCAGAAATCTCTTTCAGAAGAATTTGTTGGATGGATGGACTATTAGGTTTGTTAAAGACTGAGTTCAAGGGATAGTGATGAATGTCTTGGTGTTCAGTTAGCTGCCAATACCGAGTGCAGCAGCTTAACGCTCTGCCCCACATAGTTCTAACATTTTCATCAGCACCTTGGACAATGTTGATCCCTTGATTCAAAGAGTGTCTTCTTGGTAAGTCAGAAAGACAGAAGTGAACACAAGCCAGCAGTGCATTCTTATGAAGGAAACAAAGCATATTTTAGGCTACATGAGAAAGAGCGTCGCTATCAGACTGAAGGAAGTTACGATTTTCCCTTTACTCAAGAATGATGTGTGGAAACGAGAGTGCAGTGGTAGGCTACTGAACTGGTCAGCACACATGGCCTACAAGAATTTTAGTGTGGCAAAGACCCTGGGGAGTGGTTACAGGCTGTAACTTCCTGACAGGCCACCAAGAAAGTGAGGAAGACAAACTCTTGGTAGTGTCACATGATAAAGTACAAGGAACAGCTTGGAAGCTTCAAGCTCCATATTGTTTTTCAGTAAGTGGAGAGTGTACCATGGCAACAAATATTTGAGGGAAATGATTTCATCACTTGAAAACATGACTAGGGACCCATAGCGATCCCATATCACCAACTCTTCTATGGTCTTACGAAGTTATTGTTCTTTTTCTACTGTAGACAGATGAATTTGGTGAGTAAAAACCTGCAAAGCATCAAGCAGAAGCTGGCAAAGGAGAAAGATGAGTTGAAGACTGAGGTCACTAATTTGTCCAGTAGCATGAAGCCCACGTCTACAACCACAGGAGAAGCAGAACCCTCACTTCTCTGTATTTATGAATCTTTTTTCCATCCACAAGTGAAAAACTTCCATGCAATCCTTTCTAAAATTTGAAAACAGCAGAAAGTAGCTTAAGCACAAGTTGACACTATCCCATCCCAGGTAAAAAAATTCTGTAAAAAGTCTGAATTTTAATGGGATCATAAGATGTCACAAAGACGGAAAAATACTCAGAAAATTCACAGAATATGAAGAGGCAAGGCAATCTATGAGAACTCAGAGCCCTAGAATGGCTTTTGGACCTGATATTGTAAGCACTGCAGGAAAAAATACATATGAGGTGCTATTTCCTCAACAAGGCAGATAAAAAACAGGCACTGTAGAAAGTGGTCCTTTATTGTCAGGCTTCTAGGCTGGGAAGAAATAGAAAAACAAGTCATCTGTCATCTTCTTGAATCTGCTGCCTTCCCCGATGATTCCTGTTACTCTAGGAGGTGAAACAAAATGCAAGATATCAAACTGACAGGGAGGATGATATACTACAAGTGTGATCTTTGAACCAGTGTACTGGAATCCATATCATCTTCTTTAATTGACATGTGCAGAGAACCCAGGAGGGAAAGTGAATTATAAAGAATAATTTTGCAGCTCCAACTAGACACTTAAACACAGTAGTAACTGTAAAAGTGGATATTGGATGGGAGGTTTCTTGTGGCTATATGGCTTTTAGCAGGAAAGCTTTAAGTTCCCACACAACTCAGAAGTCATTATGTCAACAGTAAGAGACAAGTTTATCGAAAAACTGCAGATTCATCTTGGAGTTAATTTCATGTGACACATAGTAAAATCTATTCTTTGCTAAGGTATTATGTAATGCATTAGAAGAGGAGGGGAAAAATCTCTCCTTTCTTTCTCTCCCTTTACCCTGTTTTGTATGCCAGAGAATGATGTTTTCTTCAATGACAGTTCTACAAATACACAATATTATTTTTCAAACAGAAATTACAAGATCTCTACATTTATTTTTCAGAAAGACATTGGCGATCTCTTAAAAGAATAATTGATCTCAGATGTTTCAGTCATACATGCAGTGTTATAAGCATACAAATGTTCTTTAAAGCAGTGAGTTGAGAAGACTGGTCATCCTCTCTGGCCCTTCCTACAGTGCTTCAGCTTCCTGAAGTTTGAGGGAAAACGTGAGTCTTCAGAATACGGCAGAGAATCACACCTCATCCCAGCTCCATGGAAGAACTTTGAACTACCTAATTCTTTGCAAAGAAAATGAAAAGCCTCCCAAGAGTTCTCTGTACTTCAGTGGCATTTGTGTTTGCGCTTGGGAAGGCTGGAGGAGGACAGCTTGGGATCTAAATCCCATCTTTGCATTTGGTAACTACAGCCACTGTCCAAGGTTTCTAAAATAGCAGGAGGCTGGCAAGTTAAAACTGCCAATAAACCTAAAAGATGAAGGATGCAAAATGCATCCTTAGGAATTCCTGCTGGTGTGACCTCACTGAAATTTCTGCTGGACATACATCTGAGCAAACCAGCACAGTCAAATGTGGAGAATGGCAAAATAATACCTTTCAAATTGAATTTCAAATCACAGACAATCAGCAATACTTCAGAAGGAGGTAAAAGATGTAATTTAATGAATGAATCAAGGGGGATAATCTGTCTTACCTGATCTTTTGAAAGTACCCAGCAAAAAGCTAAGGAGTTGTAAACAGGTGCAGTAACACAAGCATGATATGGTCATCCAGTCTTGGAATTAGACTATACTAGATTGTTCCTATTCTTTATTTCCAGAACATTTTGGAATAGGTTCCCTCCAAAGCTCTTGTAATAGTAATCCTTCTCACTACTGCTGAGTCCTGAGACATACAAATCTTATATGTCAAAGAGAAATTAACAGGAGAAGAGAAGCCAACAATTCCAAGATCCAGTCGTGCTCTATTTGCTGGACAACACTTCCTCCTTCCTAGATTCCTAGTCATAATATTTATAGGAGATTTATTCACATAGCTAGGAAGACCTCAAATATTTCTAAATATATCCACGAGCACGAATGGTAATCGTGCACTCGTCAAGTTTGCCAAACAATGCTTTGCCAAAAATTTTTTGACCTAAGAAAGAGGAGGAGGGAATTGAATGTGCAAACCAGAACCTATAAAAGTGCTGGTAGGACAAGCCTGTTCTGTCTCTGTGAAGGATTAAAGGTAAGAATAGGGACAGTTGGGTGCTGGCAGAATCCCACAGCATTCCTGCTGCCTGTGGAACTGCTGTCCTCAAAGAACTGTCTGTCTCAATAGACACGTTCCTTCTCTGTTTAAGTCACTAGCACGTTTTTGCCTTGTGACTTAGAAGTTGTCGCTTCTCTTTTTCAGTATTGATCAGCTTCCAGGCTGAGAGTCAACTGGTGACGTAAGAGGTAAGACTGATTTACTTACTCCATAGGAACAGGCTCCACGTTTGCTTTTTTTGTGCATTTCTAAGGCCACTTCCCATACCCCTTTACATCTGTGCACATTAAAGTAGTGGAATTCTACCTGAGCTGTGCTGTCTAAAAGAGCAAATTTCCTTTCATAACTGTGTTGGATGCATTTGTTTGCTACCTGCTGGGAAATAATTGACCTCTTACACATAGACACTTTAAAGAAGATTGTCTGTAAACAGAAGTCCAGGAAAGAAAAGGTGAATGAACTGCACATGTATAGTTAAGATTTTGTCAAATCCATCCAAATGTTTTTTATTGAGAAGTTTTCCTCTTTCAATACAAGTTCATATTAAAGGGTGAACTTGAACTGGAAAAGGCAGAACAATTGGAGAAGACAAAACTCTGATTTCTCTACAGAGGAAAAAGGTTGCATAGACGACTAAGACCTCTGCTTCTGCTTACTCCACATCTTTTTCCTCATGATACTCCACCTCTATATTTGGTACAAATTTCATGGGCTAAAATGGGCAAGAGAGAAAGAATATAAGAGGGCTTTCATAATTTTGATGACTCCTCTTGCTATCTCTTCTGCTTCTGCTTGGTATTTCTGCTGCATCTTCAATTAGCGCTGAATCTGCCAATCAATCCAATTTTCTGTATAGGTTACTAAAACACTGAGAACTAAAGAACTGAACATGTAAACTGGAATAAGGGAAAAAAACATAACCTCAATCAAAGACACATAACTTCTTTAAGATTAAAGTAATTTAAAAGACATCTAGGGTAAAAAGCAGGTAAAGCAGAAAGGAAGACCACAATAATAGGCAGAGCAGAACACTACAAAGCCTAAGGTCATTGCTAAAAAGAAATTTCTCCCTTCACTCAGCACTGCCTCTCCACTGCAGCGCCGTGCCTTGCTGCACGCACTAAACTACAGCCATGTCTTCGGATTCCGAG
>VZTD01000207.1:0-16821 GCA_013397725.1 Rhagologus leucostigma
CACCACCCCAGGGACGCCTCCGATGCCAGGTACCAAGCCAGGGACGGCTCCAACACCAGGCACGAGGCCGGGGACGCCGCCCACGCCAACACCGGGAACGCCTGCCGGGAACAAGAGGGGGGAAGTCAGAGCTGGCTGCAGCAAGAGCTCAAAGGTGGCACCTGCCGTGGCTCTGTGTAGTCATCGTGCCCTGGAGAGCAGAGCATTCACGGCCTCATCCAGGACAGACCCCAGCCGGGCAAGGCAGGGCAGGGATTGCCAGACCCAGTTGGATTTGTTTCTGAACCCCACCAAGGGCTTCGATGGTGGTGGCCCTGGTCAGGGGCCCCTGTGTCAGGGATCTCTACCCTAATGGCAGCAACACGGAGCCCTTGGGCACCAGATCCTAAAACTGATCAGCTGCTGGAAAACAGATTTTGCACAAAATCCGAGAATTCAGATGAGTCCAAAGCCATGAGCTGAAGCTAATGATTCATTTTGACAGAGCATCCTGGAGAACCCCTGGAGAGGGAGAAGGTCCTGCCCTGGGGGTGGAGCCAGGCCCAGGTGGGAGCAGCCGGGAGCTGGGCTGAGCGTTCCCCATTCCCCTCAGGAGTGATCCCAGGGGACAGCCCCTGCCTGGGCACCCCCGCGTGTCAGGGTGGGCAGGGCGGGCAGGGGTCCCGGGGCTGGGGCCCCGTGCAGCACGTACCGTACTTAGCTGCCTTTGCTGCTGCTGCTGCCGACGGCACCCCTGGGGACAAGGGAGACAGGGACCCTCAGCCCCCATGGCCCCGCGGAGCCGGGCCGTGGGGACGGGGCTCCTGGAACAGTCACCTGCCACCCCAGGGACAACTGCGGAGCCGGGCACCACCCCGGGGACGGCTCCGACACCGGGCACCACGCCGGGGACGCCTCCGACGCCGGGCACTGCCCCTGGACCTCGAGGGAAGCAGAGCAGTCAGACCCCATCACAGACACCCCACTCTGCCACCGGTCGGACACGGCCTGTGCCATGGGCTCCGGCTTTGTGGTGGGCTCCTCACACATCCTAAAGCAGCTCCCCAGGGAACCTGGGGTGCACCTGGGATTTTGATTCCCAGGTCTCTACACCCAGCAGGGGTTTGGGCACCCGGGATCTTGGGGACTCCCGAGGCCCCCCAAGGCTGTGGCTGTACATCCCAGCTGCCCCAGGGCTGGCACGTTGTCCCTGAAAGCTCCAGTGAGTGGTTTGCTCCTGGCTTTTCTCCCACGGAACAGCCAAGGAGGGGAGCAGCCGAGATCCGCATCCCCAGGAGCGTCCGTGCCCTAGGGAAGGACAGCTCAGCACAGACGCCACGTCCCCGGCACCCCGCTGGCACCTGGCTCAGCAACCCACATCTCGTGGAGAAACTGCGTGCGATGGGCATGCTGTGCCCCATGCCAGGCTGCTGCATCCCGAGGGGCCCATCAGCCCTCCATCACTGCTGGAAAAGCTGCTGGAGCCGGGGCAGGGGCTGGGAGAGCACCCCAGAGGATGGGATAGGGGCTTCTGGGGCAGGTGTGGAGCCACACAGCCTCTGGCATCGATGCACGGCTCCTCCCTGTCCCGAGATCTGTCCGAGGCAGCAGGAACTCACCAAAAGCTCCTGCCTTTGCCGCTGCCTTCGCCGCCGCTGCTGCCGCTGCCGGTCCTCCAACTGCCGGGATAGCGGGAGAGAGTCGGGTCCGTGGGATAAGGGAAGGAGACCCCCCCGAGCCCCAGGGCACAGCCCTCTCATCGCCTCACCTCCCACTCCTGGGACACCGCCGACGCCGACACCAGGTGCGACTCCCGGGATGCCGCCAACGCCGGGCACGACACCGGCCCCTGCCGCAGGCGAGAGCAGGTCAGCCCGTGGTGCGGGGACACGGGGACACAGCCGGCATTCCCGGGGCTGGGAGGGAGGGAGGGGAGGAGAGGGAGCAGCTCCCTGCTGGGGAGATGGGGTGGTGTTTGTGCCACAGAGCGCGACTCACCAAGTTTCGCTGCCGCCTTCGCTGCCGCCGCCTGTGCTCCGACCCCTGCGGAGGGACACGGACACTGAGCCACCGCGGTCCCGAGCCCTTCCCGCCTCAGCTCCCCCACCCCACAGGGACCCTGGGGACCGGGCACCTCTGCCAGCATCTGTCCCCCTCTCCTGTGGGAGGTGCTGCTCCCCTCCAGGCTGTCCCTGCGGTCCCCAGGCGGCCGGGCAGTGCCCAACACCCCATCCAGGGGCCAGCAAGGTGACTGGGTGCGCTGTCCCCTGCCGTGCCCGTGCCGGTCCCCACCCCGGGGCTGCGGGGTCGGAGTGTACCTGTCCCAGTGGGATATCCTGCCTTTCCTGCCAGGATGCCGGCTCCTATCCCGCCGGGCCTGAGGCCTGCAATCACAACACGGCGGCAGAGCCAGGTCAGGCACCGGCCAGGGGAAGGACAGCGAGACAGACGGAGCAGCTCCCTTGGATCTCCTCCCCCTGGCGCCAGAGGCTGCGGGGGGGTGCCAAAGGCAGCTCCTCCCCACTTGAGATCCCAGTTCAAACATCCCTGTCTGGATCTGGAGTGGCTCAGGACGTGTCCTATGGATTAACATCTCCCAGGGATGCTGGGAGAGTTGAGTTGCTCCCAGGCTGGTCCCCGGCCACCATGGGCAAGGTGCGAGGTCCCCAAGTGACCACCTCGCCCTTGGAGCGGGATGTCCCTCATGCCACCCGAGGGTCGGTGGCCACGCGGCCGCAGTGGCAGCCGGCAGAGCCACAAGGAGTGAGGACACGAGGACTCACCACGGGGCAGCTTACCATTGGTGTAGGGCAGTCCGTAGCCACCTGGGGACGAGAGGAGAGAAGAAAGGGGGGGTTAGCACCTGGCTGCTGCTGGCCCTGTCCCTTCTGCCCCACGGCGTGGCCCCGCTCTGCCAGGGCTGTGCAGCGCCAGCCCCGGGTGCTCCGTCCCTGGTGACAGCGAATCCTCCGGGATACAAACCCCCGCGGTGGAGCTGGGCCAGGAGATGCTGTTCTCCCTCACCTTGGAAGCAGGGACTGAAAGGGCCGCCCCCTCTGAGCCCTGGCCGAGGGCTGTGGCGCCTGAAGCTGGTTCTGCAGGAGCCTCCCATGACCCCGCTCCAGCGAGTGGCCCCGCGGGAGCCCCGCGGCAAGAGCTGTACCCAGCTGGCTGCGCCCCGGCCAGCTCCAAAGGAAAGGTTTTAATTGGAATCAGGGCTTGGGAGCCTCGGCTGAAACGTGACCTCGTTAGGAGGTCGGTGCGAAGGGATGGGGAGGGATTATGAGCTGGAACATCGCGGCCAGGGAAATGTCTCCTTGTGAAAGAGCCGGATCCCGGCACTCGGAATGGCGCGGGGATGCCCCTGACCCAGTGGGGACCTCGGGCTCGGGAGCCAGCAGCTCACGGCTCCCATCACTGCTGGCAGCAGCCCGAGGCCACGTTCCTGGTGGGGACACCTCGAGCTGCACGCAGGGTGGGGGTGTCCCCAGCGAGGGGGCCGTGGGCAGGGACGTGGCTGCCTGCAGCCAGGATGGAATTACTCATGGCACAGCGTCTCCTCGAGCACTGGACACCGTCCCCTCCCAGCAGCCAGCATGTGGGGAGCAGATTTCCCTCCATCCTGCCGGGCCATCCCGTGATGTCCCACACCAGCACGGCGGTGCTGGCAGGCTCACAGTGACCTGTGCCGGGTGTCCCCCACCTTGAGGGGACAGCACCCTGCTCACCCCAAAGCTGGGAAAAGGGTGGCACACATGGAGGTGACTCCAAGGGCCAGGAGTCCAAGCCTTGGGTCTCCAAGGGTTTTGTCGGGTCCAAGTCCAGCTCCCCACCCCCAGCTGGGTGGGAAGGCAGCCCCTGCCCTGGGGCTGTGCCCGTGGGGATGTCACCAGCACTGCCAGGGGGCTCGGACCAATGCACACACTGGGAGGGTTCTGCTCACACCGATGTCACCCAAGCACAGCTGGGCACGGGGGAGCAGTCCCCATCCCTACGGCATCAGTGGGACCCTGACCTCAGCCACAGCTTCAGACTGAGCCTCCAGCACAGTGGGTGACCCCAGGGCCACCTCCTGAGCAGGGACAGCACAGCAGCAAATCATCTAAAGAGGTGACTTTCCACTGAAAATGCTATTTGTGCCGCTGTCCCCTTATCTCCTCTCAACCTGGACCTACTGCAGCGGGGACAGTGCAGGGGCCACCCCACGTGTGGCACCCCAGATCCACCTGCGGCATCGAGGCAAGAGCCCCCACAGCCAGCACGGCCTGTCCCTGCACTGCCAGCCCCGAGCCCTCAGAGGTGACAGACTGGCATCCCCCAGCACCCCAGGAAGGTCTGGGTGCCAGGTGAGCCCCAGCTGGAGACACCCCCCTGTCCTGGGGCCGGGACCCAGACAGGATCTGCCAGCAGCGGGGCCGAGTCTCCTTAAGGATTGTAATTCTGCTCCACTGGAGGAAACCAGAGCGGGCCAGGCATCCCTGCGCTGTTTGTGGCCACGGGCCCTGCAGGGAGAAGCCAGCAGAGCTGCTGGGGCTGGAGCTGGGCTAGGCTGGGCTGTCCGGGCTCGGCTCCCCTCGCCGAGGCTCTCCTGCCTCCAGCACCTTGTTTGGGTGCAGAGGAAATGCCCGAGGGTCTCCAGTGCACTCCCCAGCACCCCAGGGATGGGGCCCTGCCCTGAGGTGGCTGCCCTCCCCCTCCTCGGGATGCACTGGGGAGCAATAAGGTGGCAGCGTGGCCCCTGGAGGGCACAGAACCTGACACTGTCCCTCCGTGGGCACAGCCGCCCGGGGACAGCCAGAGCTGGCACCTGGCACAGGGATGGGAGGGGAAGGTGGTCACAGCAGCCCGGGCTGGGAAAGGGGTGCCAAGCTCCCCCAGGCTGCCCTGGGCAGGGGCTGAGCCCCGTCCAGGTGGGCAGTGGGGAGGGAGACCTGCCTGGAGCCCCTAGGTGGCCTCAGCTACAGCTCCTTGAACCAGGACACCTGGCCTGGGTGAATGCCCAGCACGACCCCAGGAGCCACAGAAACCAGACTGTCCCTGCAAGGGCTGTGCCCTGTGCCAGCAGGAGCTGGCAGGGACAGCCCAGGGTGGCCTGGCCCAGAGCACGTCCCCAGAATGTGACCCTTCCTTCCTACCTTACAACAGCTGCGGAGAGCCATAGCACTGTCCCCATGAGCCGGGGGCATCACCCTGCCAGCACCTTGGGGCTGCCACAGGCAGGGCACAGCAGAGCCCCTGGCTCTGTCCTGCTGCCCCAGGGCCAGCACAGGCACTGCCAGGTCCAGGGGACCTGTGGGCACCGCGCCTCTGCCCTGGGGAACGGCGGGTCCAGTCCTGACACTGCTGGGATCCTTCACCTGCAGTGAGGCCTCTGTGGAGCTTACCTGGGAGCTTAGGAGCTTTGATGGGATACCCCAGAGGGACACCGGGCTGCTGACCTCCAAAACCTCCCAGTCCTGCAAACCAACAGCAGACTCTCACCTGGAGCCCGCGCCACGGCTGCCACCAGTCCTGGAGGGAGGGGAGTGCCCCAGGGCACCCCGGGAGAGGAGAGTGGGGGGCTCAGGAAGCCCTGAGGCATCTTCCGGTGTGGGGAGACCATGGCTGTGAGGAACAGGCTTGGGAAGGAAGAGAAGGACAGGCAAGAGAGATGGGATACTCACCAGGGATTCCTCCAAAGGCTCCAGCTCCTAAAAGGAAACACAGAGACACCTGTGTGAGCCCTGGGCTGCTCCTGGAGGCCCAAATTCACCTGAGTGGATTCAGCTGCAGGTTGGCTTCACTGCCAGGTGCCCTGTGGGGCTGTGATCCCAAAGGATGCGCTGGGGGCTGAGCTGGAGCCAGCCCTGAACCCACCCCAGCGTTCCAAGGGGGTTGAGGGGACCTACCTGGGCCTTTTGGCTTGACTCCAGCTCCAGTGGGGACTCCGGGCAGCACTCCCACGCCAGGGAAGCGAACACCTGGAGCAGAGACCGCAGGGGTGAGCTGGGGCCTCGTGACGCTACCGGTACCCAGCTCCCAAATCCCTGTCACCCATCTCTTGTCACCCAGGGCACCCTGATCCTCGGGGGCTGGCTGGGACTGCCCTGTGCCAGCCTGCCCATGCCTCCAGCTGCCAGGAGGGGTTTGCTCCCGGCCTGGAGCCGCCTGTGGAACACACTGGGAGCCAGCAGGGAAGGTGGCACTCCAGAGGGGTCCCACTGGTGACAGCAAAGCCCCAGCCAGGCCCGGGCGGTGCTCTCTGCCCTGGTGATGCTCGGTGGCCTGGGGCCAGCGGGGGCTCTCCAGCCCTCCAGGGGCAGCAGACAGTGTTTTGGCCTTGCAGTCGTTTGGGTTGGATTTTTGGGTTTTGAGTTTCCTTTTGGTTTGGGGTTCTTTTTCCCCTCTTACAAATGTCTTTCATTATAACTCGAGCATTTTCAGACATGGAAAAGACATTCCTGACCAGCAACACACTTCGGACAGTGTCGAAACATCTTGTTTTCACAAGTTTTCCTCCCCCAAATTACTTTGCACTGAGGAATTCCTCTCTCCCGCCACCTCCTCCCTCTCCTTCCCACGCCGCCAGCCCTGGTGGCTGTGCCAGCTCCTCTCCCGGTGCTGGTGCCGCTTGCTCCCGCCAAGCTTGGCACGGGACGGAGGTGCCGGGTCCCCCCATGCCTTTGGCACGGTGGAAATGTCACTGTGACCTCAGCCAAGGGGTTTGGAAGCTGCAGGGAGCAGCGGGAGGCAGGCGGGCGGCAGGGCAGGGTGCTCTGCCCGCGGGGGGTGCTGGCACTGGGCGGGGACCACTTGGGAGGTTGAGGTGCTGCTGGGTGGGTTGGGGACCCCTTTGGAGGTTGAGGTGTTGCTGGCACTGGACTGGGACCCCCTCGGAATTGGGGTGCTGATGGTGGGATTGGGACCCCCTCGGAATTGGGGTGCTGATGGTGGGGTGGGGACCCCCTCGGAGGTTGGGGTGCTGACGGTAGGGTGGGCACCCCCAGCTCACCTGCACCGGGGAGCACGCCGCCCGGAAAAGCTCCAGGAATCCCAGCACCTGCAGGCAAAAGAGATTCAGGGATGAGGAGCCGGGTGGCGTCGCTCCCCGCCCCGGCCCCGGCTCCGGGGCCGTCACCTACCTGGTATTTTAGGGGGTTTCCCTGCCGCGCCAAGGCCGGGCTGCACCGCGCCCGGTACCACGGCACCTGCGGGCAGCAGAGACCCCTGAGCCCGGGCCCGGCTCCTGCCCGCCCCGGGGACAGCTCTGCCCCAGGCTCGGCTCTGCTGGGACCGAGGGCTGTTTCCTACCTGTGGGGACCCCGAGGCCACCAGGACCAATTCCACCCACGCCTCCAATGCCAGCACCTGGGGGCATTGGGAAGAGGGGTGTCCCAGGGGGCGGTGCCACCGCTGGGCTAGGGCTGGCCGGAACGGGGCAAGCTCAGGGCGGCCCTCGGGGGCGAAGGGGACACCCTGAGGCAGTCCCAGGGCTGGGTCCCCATACTGGGCACAGGGACTGGGCAGCTCTGCGGTCTCTGCTCCTGGGGGCTCAGGTCTGGCCAGTTCCCGGGTCCCTCCGAGTCCCTGGGCAGCCCAGTGAGAGCATCGGCTCCTGTCTGCAGCCCCCGGCTCCGGGGGAAACTTGTCCCGCCCCAGACCCCCAGGGGACACCGGGGATCCCTGGGGGCTGCCCGGGCCCCCCCAGCACTCACCAGCTTTGGCAGCAGCCTTGAGCGCCGCGGCCGAGGCGGCTCCCGGGAACGCCCTCCCGGGGAAGGCAGCTCCGGGGAACAGACCCGCAGCACCTGTGGGGACAACAACCGGCATCAGCGTTCCTGAAACACAGCTGCCAAGAGGGTGTCCTGCCCTCCGCGGCGGGCACAGGGGCTGGTGAGCTGCGGGGCTGCGTGGCGGTGCCAGGGCTGGCGTTAGGCTGGGCGAGGCGGCGGTAGCAGGCACTGCCCCGTCCCGCGTCCCCCCAAATCCCTGCTCCCATCGCACCCCGCCCGGCACACACAACACCTGACAGCCCTGCAGTGGGTGCTGACACCCCTGCAGCCCCTGGCTGACCACCTGCAGGCACTGTCCCTCTGCTGCCGGCCCTGCGGGGACCCCAGGTGCCGCCTCTCCTGCGGGGTCACCCCACTGTGGTTGATATCATCATGCTGGGGGACCTCAGGGCTGCCTGTTGGGTGGCCGCAGTCCCTCGGGTTTGGGAAGGGCACCCAGGCCAGACGGGACCCACCCAGCATGCTCTGGAGAGCTGCGGAGATGGGGACAAGGGACGTGCTGTCCCCAAGCTGGGTCTCTGGGGACATCGCCCCAGGGATGGCCCGGAGCGGGGATGGACAGTGGTCAGTGCTCACCTGGCTGCAGGCCAAGGGGGCCGAGTCCCCCAAGTCCTCCGACCCCTAGAAAGAGAAGCGGGGTGAGGTGGGGGGCAGCCAGAGGAGCAGAGGAGTCCCTGTGGCACGGTGGGGATGGGAGAACAGCCCCGGGACGGGCACAGGGACGGGTGACAAATGTCCTCGCCAGCACTCGCGTCCTCCGTCCCGTCCCTTCTGCCTCAGCCACCCCCCGCCCTGCCGGGCCGCAGGGGGACGGAACCGAAATGTTTATGGCTGAGGAATGAGTCCCTGGGTCTCCGGCCAGCGCTGCCTTCCAACATCTGGGGCTCATCAGCCCTCGCTCCCTCCAGGCGCAAATTCCAGTGCCGCTGGCTCCGGGCGCGGACACCGCTCCGGCTGGGCCTTCGCGGCCGCCCCGCGTTTGGTTTTAATTACGCCGAAATAAAGGGCCTTGTTTTTCTTTCCACGAGCTGAAATCTGAGCAAACGGAGGCTGCCGGCCCCCGCCTCGGGCTGCAGCTCCCACTGCGCAGCCGGGCCGGCTCGGGGGGCCGGGGGCGTGGGGTGCCCTTGCCCTGGACACAGTGGGGACCCCTGGGTGGGCACGGAGGGGACCCCAGGGTCTGCCTGAAGCAGCATGTCCGCATGGGGATCAACAGGCACTGGGCAGAGAGTGCCAGGACAAGGGGGAGTGGTTTGAACTGAAAGAGGAGAGATTTAGACTCAATGTTAGGAGGAAATTCTCTGCTCAGAGGGTGGTGAGGCCCTGGCACAGGGTGCCCAGAGCAGCTGTGGCTGCCCCTGGATCCCTGGCAGTGCCCAAGGCCAGGCTGGATGGGGCCTGGAGCAGCCTGGGACAGTGGGAGGTGTCCCTGCCCGTGGCAGGGGGTGGGACTGGCTGGGCTTTAAGGTCCCTTCCAACTCAGGCCATTCTACGATCCCGTGCTCTCCCTTGGCCCAGACGCTGCACATTCGGTCCCTGGCGCCCCAGGCTCAGTGCCCTCCAGCTGTGCCTTCTCCAGCTGCACATCTCCCTGCCAGCATCTCCCCTCTCTCCTGGTGATAGCCCCTTGTCCCCAGCATTCCTAGGCCAGGCAAAGCCCCGCGTGGGCTGCAGGTGCCTCTGCAGAAGCTGCTCGGCCCCGCTGGTAGGCGGGCGCAGGCGCTGCCAGCTGCCCACCGGGACACTGGCTCCCGGCTTTGCCTCCTCCCGGAGCTCTGGCACGGTTTGCAGGCAGCAAGCACCCCCAGAGGGTGGGCTCGGGGCAGCGCCGAAGCGGGGTGGGCAGGGGGGCTCCTGGAGGCCGTGGCAGGATTAGAGTGGCAGGGCAGGGCCGGCTGTGCCTTGGCCAGCGGGGGTCCCCCTTGGCCGCGGGAGCAGCATGAGGGCAGCAAGGGTTGGGAAATATCCCGGCCGCCGGCGTGCCTGGAGCTGGTGAGAGCCTGGGAAAGGCTTCTTACCTGGTTTGGGAGGTTTTTCTGCAGCCCCGAGTCCTAGGGGAGAGCGAGCGGAGAGGGGTCAGGGCCACGCTCCCTCCGAGCATCCCCGGGCACGGGGACAGCTGTGCGACAGGGCCAGCCTCGTGGCAGAGCCCCTGCCCAGCGCAAGGCAGCTCTGCTGGGCGTCCTGCCCCTCTCCCCAGCCCGGCCCAGCCTGGCAGGGGGGCCCAGCACTCACCTGCTCCCAAACCTTCAATTCCAGCACCTGCAAGAAACGGCACAGTCTGAGCACCACCCTGGGAGCACCCAGCACCCGCCCAGGCTCCCGGGGGTCCCTGGCGAGGTGGAGACGGTCACACGGTGTAAGCGGATGGGCCAACCCCCTGGAGTGTCCCCAGGATTTTGGCTGAAGCTCTGGAGGCAGGCTGTGACCGAGCACCTCCTGTGGCCAGGGCTGGGCAGGGTGTAGGTGCCAACCCAGGGCTGGGGGCCTCCAGGGTAAGCCTGGCACTGCCACCCGGTCCTGTCCTCGCACCATGGGGCTGGTGCTGAGTCCATGCTGAGCAGCCGGACAGGGTGTCCCCGTGTCACCTGATCCCGGCTGATCCCCAGCCTTCCATGGTGTCTCAAGGGCATTCAGGGACCCCCAAGGCACCTGCCCGTCCTTGCAAACAGGGTGATGCCCCCTCCCAGTGGTGCCTGGGCCCCCTTACCTGGGAAAAAGCCTGCTCCTGTGAGTACCCCTCCCGGGACAGCACCAGGGACCCCTGCAAGAGATGACCCTTGTTAAAATCCCCCCAGAGGTCCGAGGCAGGGGGTGGGGGGCCCCTCCTGGTTCCCCTGCTGCTCCCTGCACAGGGGTTGGGATGCGGAGCTCGAGGACAGGTCCCTGCCTTTCCTCGCAACCCTGTTTCCCCAGGGTGACAGTGGTGACAGGGCTCGGAGGTGCCCCAGCTGCGACCCGGGGGTGGCACCTCGGTGGAGGAGTCAGCAGGACCTGGCCCTGCATGGGAGGGAGGGACACGGGGCTGGCTGCTGTCCAGCTCTGCCCCTGTCCCACACCCCAGCCGGGGCTGCCGCCATCGCCTCCAGCTCCGCGTGGCTCTGGGGTTGGGCCCAGGCACGGCCACGCGCGTGGGGCTGTCCCAGTCCATCCCCACAGCCCCTGCTGGTCCCAGCCAGGCCTGAGTCTCCTCTGCGGCTGCCCCGAGGATCCTTGCATGTGTCCTGCCCGCTGAGGCACCAATGGGAAGAGCCAGCTCAGGCCAGTGGGACTGGGGTGACAGACTGGGGGGACACTGCTGAGACCCGTGGAACCCCCCTGCGTCCCTCTGCCTGTCCGTGTGACACTGAGGTCACCACCCAGGTGCCAGCCCTTCCCAGGGCATCTCAGCTCATGCTCAGAGGCCACAACAAAGTTTTGTGGCTGGTTTGGATGCTGGCGGGGACGTGTCCACTGCAGGCCACCAGGCTGCCACCCCCGGCTGGCCCCCAGCTCCACCAGGGCCACGGCTGGGCTGGGGACTTGCAGCTGGGCTGGGGACACAAGGTGACTGCAGTGCAGAGGGAAGCTCCGCTCGTGGCAGCGGGAGAGGGGCTGTGGTGGGGTTTGCAGGACAGAGCTGGACAGGGGGGCTGCCAGGAGGGCGTGGGGGGCTGCCAGGAGGGCGTGGGGGCTGCCGTGGCCACAGTCCCTGGGGGACCTGCAGCCAGCCCTGCTGCCTGAGCTGCCACAGGGGATGGACTTCAGGGGGGATGGGCGCTGGGGACCCTGGGCATGGCTGGGACCTGAGCACCTGCAGTGGCCTCCCCAGCAGCCCGGGAGGTGGGTGCCTGCAGTGGCACAGCCCTGGCCAGCACCACCACGGGCTGGGCAGTGCCCAGGGGCTGGGCAGGGTGGTGCCAGCGCCCGGGGGGCACGGGCAGGTGGCAGGGCTGGCAGGCGGCAGGGCTGGCACACCACGGTGGGGGCACATTGTGCCGCACGTCTCCATCGCAGATGTGGGGCAAGCCCCGGGGGTCCCCCCTCGCCGTGCCCCGAACCCCTGCTGTGCCCCACCAGTGGCAAGGAGGAGGGTGTCCCCCGGGCCCTGCTCACGCGTCGCTTCCACCCTGGGCACCTGGCAGAGATGCCCGGCCCCCCCCGGGATGCACTGGGGTGTCGGGACACGGCCGCGTGCCACAGGGGTGTCGGGCTGGGCAGGCACAGCAGATGTGGGGACACTCGGTGGCGGGACAGGACATCCCCGGGGATGCAGCACGCGGGGGGAGGACCCGCGCCAGGACCCGTCACACAGCCCCGGAGAGCGGGGCCCAGGCACTGCCCCCCGGCATCCCCTCCCGACGTGCCGCCAGTGTCCCTTGGCCGGGAGGGGACAAGTGCTCAGCCTCTGGCCCGGCCCGGCCCGGCCCCGGCCAGGGGGGTCTGGAGCTGCTCCTTTTCCCGGCCGGAGGGTGACAGAGCTGCTCCTTTTCCCGGCCGGGGGGTGACAGAGCTGCTCCTTTTCCCGGCCGGGGATGACAGGACGGCTCCTTTTCCCGGCACATTCCCCGCCCACGCCACCCCCCCAGCCCGGATAAACACAACTCCAATCCCTTCCTTGTTTCCAAACAAACTCCAAGCGCCCGCACACCGCCAGCTCTCCCTCCCAGCCCCGCTGCCGCTGGGAGCCAGCGCCGGGGATGGCCGGGGACCCCCATGGCACAGCCAGGGACTGTCCCCCACCCAGGAGGGGACGCTCGGCCCCCATTGCGCTCCCCAGCCTCAGCCCCCAAAACCAGGCAAGGTCCGTGGTGCTGGGGTGACAACGGGGGACAGGCTGACCTCCCCCACCCCTCTGTCACCAGTGCTGCCTGATGGAGGCTCCCAAGGAAGCTGGGACAAGGATTTCTCACAGCACCCCTGCAGTGTGGGGACCCTGGAAACGTCCAGGTGTCGCCTGCCCACAGCCACAGCAGCCAACCTCAGCCCTTCATCATCATCATCACCCTCCTGGGGGTCCTGGCAGGAGGGTTCCACTGTGGCGACACTGTCACTGCCCCGTCCCCAGGCATCCCCCAGGCACCATCCCAGAGACAGGCCCCGTGCCTGGACGCTTTTTGGGAGGATTGCAGAGGATGTGCTGGTCCGTCTGCCATCTCCATGCCCAGATCAGGAGGCAGGGTGACTCAGCAAGGCCTGGCAGGAGACGAGACGGCCCGGAGGCAGTGGGATGGGTGGCTGGGTGGTGGTGCCAAGTGGCTTTGGGGGGACAAACCTTTCCTGCTGCCAGGCACGGCCGGATCTGCACTGCCCTGGAGGCTCCTTCACAAGCCGCTCCCCCAGAGCCCAGCTCGGGGCTGTTCCCGGTGCAGGCACTGCAGGGGGGTCTCTCCAAATCCCCCCAGCATCTCCAGTCCCTCCCGCTGGCAGCACCACCGAGCACAGGTGTTGGTGACAGCCCATTCACTGGTGACACCGTGACCACACTGGGCTCTGACCATCATTCTCCGGCCGCCTCTGTCCTTGCCCAGCCTCAGGGGCAGCAGCCCCCAGCCCAGTTTGGGGTCTATGTGCTCCCATTTGTCCTCTCCACCCATTCCCTTGGCACATCAGGGAAGGGGAGACTGAGTCAGCAGCTTCCCAGCGTGGAAGGAACTCTGTGCTGCCTCTGCTCTGAACCCGCCAGGACCCTGGGAAGGGGATTTTCCTGGGCTCCCAGCCTGTCTCCTGGGCTGGGCTGGCTGTGAGCCTGCATCCCACCCCAGGGATGGCTTCTCAATCCAGGGGCAGGAGAATTCGCACCCACTCGTGCAGCCCCAGCTGTGTCGGGGTGTGAGCCATGGAGGCTCTCAGGATCTGGTGCGGAGTCTCCTTGTTTGTGGGAATGGGATGTTTTCCCCCCAGGGCTCCATCCACAGGTGTGGATATCCGTGCTGTTCCGCTGCCAGCGCTGCTTCCGATCCCGCTTGGATCGGCCGCACCATTTCTGTCTGCACCACTGCTTGCAGCTCCCTCCACCAGCCAGAAATGCGGAGCATTTCTCTATTCCATAGGTTTTGAGACCAGGCTGGAGACTCCACCACCGGACACCCTCGTACCTCACCCCTCTCTGCTCCCGTGGGCACCCGCTCCCGGAGGAGCCTCAGCGCGAAACCACCGACATTCCCCTCTTCCCTCATTCCGCTGTTTTCTTTTTCTTGGGAGAAAGTTATGGAAACATTCAGTCTCCAAGCGACTTTGAAGCCGTGCTGTATCCCGGGCCGAGCTCGCTGGTAGCAGCTCGGGGGGAGGGGGGGCTGCTGCCGGGGCCTGGCTCCTCTCCAGCCCCCCTGAAGCTCCAGCTTTCATCTCCGAGCGCTGGCGGCCGAGCTGCACCCCACCAGTTGCGAGGGGAGGGAGCAGCCCCAGCAGGCCGGGGTCCAGCTGGGAAGGGGAGATGCCATCCCAGCCTCACCCTGGGCACTCTGGGTGTCCTCAGAGGGTCCCCACAGCCCCAGGCTGGGTGCCAGCACACCCAGTGCCTGCCCCTCTGCACCCACCCAAGCTGCTCCCCGTGGGCCCAGAGCCTGCAGGGCTGGGACCTCCCTGGGGTCCCTCTTGTCCCTCTTGGGGGTCTTGTCCCCCTCCTTGTCACTGCCAGGGGATCCCCTGTGCTCCACACAGGAAGCGCTGAGGGATGGATGGATGGATGGATGGATGGATGGATGGATGGATGGATGGATGGATGGATGGATGGATGGAAGCACCGGGGGATGGATGCCCTGTTCCTGATGCTGGGACAGGCTGCACTTGGCACCTTGGGGGAATCACAGCACCTTCCCCGTGCAGTGACCTGTGTCCCGCTGTGCAGGGCCCCACGGTGCCAGCGCAGCTCTGCTCCCTGGGGGCTGATCCTGACCTGCTGCTGGGGTTTCCTGAGTGCTGCCAGCTCAGCCCCTTGGCACTGCTCTGAGATGACAGTCTGGATATGAACCCCTCAGCCCTGGGATGTCTCAGGGTTCCCTCTCCTGCCAGGCAGATTTGGAGCTGCACTGGCAGCCGGTGCTGGAGAACACTGCCCTGACCCTCTCCAGGTGTCTTCCCAGCACTCTGGGTTCCCCCTCACCATGCCAGCGTGCCTCTGTGCCAGCTCTGTCCCCAAGGGCTGGTGTGCCAGCAGCAGGGCTGACACCAGGCTGCAGAGACACTGCCCAGTCCTCCCTGGGAGAGCCTTCCCCCGTGCCCCACCAGCACTGGGACCATCTCCAGGGTCAGGTCACCTCCTCGGTGAGCTGCTTCCCGAACCAGCAAACACCCCTGGAGACTGAGCCGGAGCCTGGAGTGGGGCCAGCTGTCCCAAACTGCTCGGGAGCTGCTGCAGGGTCTCACCCGGGTCCAGCGTCCTCCTGAGACTGTCCCAGCTGGGCACGGCTTGAGGGATCACAGCAAAGCCAGCCTGGATCAGCAAGTCATGTCTCCCTCACTGGCAGAGCTGGAGAGTGCCCGGGACTGAGCGCATCCCATCCAGCACCCCGAGCAGGATCAGGCACCGACAGCAGCTCGGCTTTGCAGGCAGCTCCCCAGCGCTGGGGTCCCACTGCCTGCGCAGCCAGGGGCAGCCAGCCCGTGCTCGGGGTCCCGGGAGCCGCAGGGCACGGGCAGATGGAGCTGCTGAGGGCTCTGCCCTTGGTGACAGGTGGCCCAGCCTGTGGCCGCCCTGGTGCCCACCCAGCCCTGGCGCTGCCCGCGGAATCCTGCCCCCTCTCCTCCTCCGGTCCTCAATCCTCTCTGTCCAACAAGCCCCGCGCGACAGCCTCGGCACCGTGGCCGATGGTGGCTCTGCCCGTCACACGCTCTCCGTGGCACAACCACCCGGCTCTCCAGAGGTCTCCTCCCTGGTGGTGCTGTCACCTCCTCACAGCCTCCTCTGCCCAGTTTGGCCACTGCAGTGGGCTCTGAATCTGCGCTCAGCTGCTCTCCTCTCCTCGGTGAGAGCTCCCGGTCTGACCCCGAGACAGGGGCTGGGCACCGGGCAGGCACCGGCTGCGCTGGCCGGGCCGTGTCACACGGCTGGCACACGCGTCCTGCGCTGGCTGTCACCTCCCCGCCCCGGCCGCGTGTGCCGCACCTGCGTGTGCGTGGGCTGGGCTGTCACACAGCCCTGGGACCGCGCCGGGACAGGGACCCGACGCTGGCGGCACAAGCGCAGTGAGGGCGGTGTGAGGGCCCCCGGCACCCCCGGCCTGCGGTTCGGGTGGGTCGAGCCGCTGTGCAGCTGCAGCGGCCCCGGGGCTGTCACGGCCACACACTGAGCAGCAGCTCGCACACAGCGGCTGCGGGACGCTCCCACCCACCCACCCACCCACCCACCGCCTTCGGCTCCCGCTGCCGTCGCACCGCGGGGTGACAGCTGCCACCTCCCCAGGCCCCTCGCACTTTCAAGTCCCATGGGAGCTGGGTGGCCACCCCTGCGTGCTCCTGAGCCTTTCGTGCCTCCAAGCCTCTCATATTCCCGAGCCTCTCATGTCCCCAAGCCTCTCATGTTCTCTGGTGCCCCCAAGCCTCTCACTAGGACACAACCCCTCGCAGCCTCCCCTGACAAGTGCTTGGTGCAGCGGTGCCGTTACCGACTGCCCCGTGTCACCACCCTCGGTGACATCCCATCCCAGCTGGGCATGGCACAAGCCACCCGTCGGTTTGGGGAGCAAAGAGCCCTCGGCGGAGGTGGCACCCGGGGGCTGCCCACCCACCCTCGGGGACGTCCCCAAGGCAGGGCAAGGCGGGTGACTGTCCCTGCTCGGGGCTGCGCAGCCGGGGCAGGCGAGGCGCTGCCCGGAGGGTGGGGGGCGTCGCAGCCCCGGTGCCCGCGGAGGGTCCCCGCAGGGCCGGAGCGAGGCGCTGGCCAGGGGCACGGGAAGGAGCCTTTCGTTCCTTACCTCCTTGCTGAGTAGCCGGGAGGATGGAGAGGAGGAGGAGGACTCCGGGGAGGAGGGGTGCAGCTGCCTGCCTTGCCATCTCTTGAAGCAATGCCCCCGTGCTCCCGCGGGCTGTGTGTTTTATCCCAGAGCTGCTTAATTGTTGCTTCCAAGGATGCGAGGGGAAGGGGAGGGGG
>VZTD01000207.1:16909-50210 GCA_013397725.1 Rhagologus leucostigma
TCCTCGCTGCTCTCTCCAAGCCGGCGCGTCTCTGCCAAAAAAGCTGGAAGAGGGGGGAACTGCCAAGGCAGGCGGTGGGGGAGGACAGGGGGGCTGCGCCCACCGGCGCGGGGACCGCGGGGGTTTAGGGTGACGGATGCGTGCCATCGCGGCTGGCACCTGAGTGGTCTCGCATCGCGGGTGGCACCGGGGGGCTTCGCATCCCAGGTGGCATCGGCCCGAACGGGGATTGGGGGGCAGCTGGGGACCGGCGGAGTGAAGGGGTAGGGGTGTCCGGGGCCGCGGGCGGGAATTCGGGGGGTGCCGCTCCAGCCGCGGGGGGCGAGGGAAGGGACCGGCCCGATGCCCGGTACCGTGCTCGGTGCCAGTGCCCCGTGCACGGAGTCCGGATCCCGGTGCCAGTGTCCGGATCCCGGTGCCCGGTGCCGGTGCCCAGTGCCCGGGTCTCAGTGCCGGTGCCCGGATCCCAGTGCTGGTGCCGGGTCCCGGTGCCGATTCCGGTGTCGGCCGGCGGTGGCCGTTAGGTGGCGGGCGCGGGGTGTGCGGCCGCCGGCAGGACGGGAAAACCGGGCGTTTTGCAGGAAAACGTGCTGCCGGCCCCGGGGGTCCTCTCCCGGCCAGGGGTGTCCTGGGGACACGCAGCGCCCGGCCCGGCCGGGGCTGGTGATGGACACGCGGCCCCCGCGACCCCCAGGGCCCGGGGATCAGGGGAGGTTTGGCAGCTGAGCTGGGCTGAGCCGCTTCCAGCCCCAGCCCCTTCAAGGGCTCCGGGTTCCATCAGCTCCGAGCCCAAATCCGGGCCCTGCTGTCCCCGCTGAACTCCTCATCCCCCTTTTCGTGGGGTGTCTCCGGACAGGGGTTGGGTTAAATGGGGGGATAAATCACAGGATCAGGAAATGGTTTGAGTTGGAAGGGACCTTCAAGACCATCTCATTCCATCCCCCCTGCCATGGGCAGGGACACCTCCCACTGTCCCAGGCTGCTCCCAGCCCCAGTGTCCAGCCTGGCCTTGGGCACTGCCAGGGATCCAGGGGCAGCCACAGCTGCTCTGGGCACCCTGTGCCAGGGCCTGCCCACCCTCACAGGGAACAATTCCTTCCCAACATCTAATCTCTCACTCCCCTCTGTCAATATGAAGCCATTCCCTGTGTCCTGTCACTCCATCCCTTCTCCCCAGTCCCTCTCCAGCTCTCCTGGAGCCCCTTCAGGCCCTGGAAGGGGCTCTGAGCTCTCCCTGGAGCCTTCTCTTCTCCAGGTGAACATTCCCGGCTCTCTCATCCTGGCTCCAGAGCAGAGGGGCTCCAGCCCTCAGAGGATCTCTGTGGACTCCTCTGGACTCGCTCCAGCAGCTCCACGTCCTTCTCATGCTGGGGACCCCAGAGCTGGACGGACACTGCAGGTGGGCCAGAGTGGAAGGGGAGAATTTGTGGGGACATGAATGAGACTCTGGTGCGTGGATGAAGGGCAAGGAATGCAAAATCACCCTCTGCACTGCAGGTCCAACACTGCCCTTTCCGCCCGTGCCGAGGGTTTGAGGTGGTGCTCAACCCCCAGTACCCGACTCCTCGTGAGCCCCAATCTGCTGGGAGTGGGAGCACGTGCCCGGAGATGCCCCGTCTGCACCCGCTGCCCGCGGGGCTCCCTGCCATCATCCCCCGCTCCCCGCGCTCCTTCCACCGCTGCGGAAACTGGCAGCCAATTATCAGCAAATCCGCCCAGTTCCTCCCCGGCTGCCCGAGGTGCGAAGGCCCGACCTGGCCGCCCGCTTAAAGAAGTGTGAGCTCAATCCACGCTCGGGGCCGGCCCTCCGGAGCCTGCCTGTCTGGCTTATCTCAGCTCCCACTTTATTTTAGGGAAAGTGCTGATGGCTACGGCCGCAGGAATTCCGGGAGGTGGAAATTACGGAGCGTTTTGCCCTCCACACCCGGCGCTGGGACACGCCAAGGAGATGGGGAGAGGGGGCCGCGCATGAGCCCCTCGGTGGGCTCTGCATGGAGGCTGATTTTCTGTTCACCCGCACAGGGCAAAGGGCTGCGGGCTGGGGACACGGGGCACGAGAGAGGGGACGAGCATCGGCAGGGCTGGCCCCGTCCGTCTGTCCGTCCGTCCGTCCGTCCCGCTGGCGTTGCCAGGTGATGTAATGCTTGAGCGAAAACACACGCCGTCGTTAAACATGAGCTCCCCGCTCCAGAGGAGCGACGCGGGAGGAGATGGACGCGGGACCGGCAGCTTTGCAGCGGTTCCAGCAGCCTCGGGGCTGTGATGTGGCCCGCGGGATGCAGCCCCCCGGGCGGGGCCGGCCGGGTGATGCATCCTCGGTGCGAGTGTCTGCAAAACGTGCAGAGAGCAGGGCTGGGAAAGCGCTGGGAATCAGAACTGGGGCAGCTGGCCGGCTCCGAGCAGCTCCCAGCCCTTGCCAGAGAAACGGTTCCGACTTTTGAATGCGTGTTTTGTACCTAGAAAGAATAGATGTGAGGCAAGATCTCCCCGCCCCTGGCACTCGCGCCGGGGAACGGGATCCAACCCCTTTGTGATTTGGCCGGAGCGCTCCGCGAGCCGCCCGCGGGGATGGGCTGGGAGCGTTGCCCCAAGCTTGCAAAGTGTCGGGAGAAGCTGCGGGGAAGGCACGGAGACGGGCACGGTCCGACGGGAAAGGGGCAAGGCAGGAGATGCTTCCCACAGCGGGGCCCGTGCGGAAAAGGGGGGTTGGCAATATCGGGGCGAGAAAACCCACCACGAGGGCTGCGGCAAGAGCACCTGCGGCCGCGTCCTGTACCAGCGCGGGGGCTTTCCTGGGAGCCGTGGCAGCTCCGGGAAGGATGGAAGCTTTCTGCAGCCGGTCGGTGGCAGGTGCGGGTCACACACAGCTCCCCCAAACGCTGACATAGTTGCTGGGGGAGATGCCAAAGAGCCTTACGCTGCTGTGACACGCGCGGGGAGCTGTCCCGGGGGTAACACCGACGTGCAAAACACAGAAGTAAACACCCCTTTGCCATAGCTACGAGGAGCCCCGCACCTGCCCGGCCCCCGGACCCCAACCCTGCTGCGAGCGCTGTTGACGGCGTTGTCATAGGAAACGGCACTGACGGGGTGTGCCGGGGCTTTGCGGTGCCTGCGCCGGATGCGCTCAAAGGAAAGGTATGTGCGAGGGGCAGGTCACACGCACCGAGTGGCCTCGTCACCGGCCCGGGGAAGCTGAGGCTGGTACGTGGCTTTGGAACAGCCAAACTCACCGGGATCGTGAGGGCCCGAAGTTTGCATTCCTCCCGTGTCTCGGCTGAGCAAATGCTCCGTGTTTGGGGTGTGTGCCAGGAAGGTGGTGAAGGTGGTGAAGGGACAGGGGAGCTCTTGCAGTGCTGAGCATCCTTAGGTTTTCCTGCCTTGGTTCACCACCGTTAACTGTTGGCCAACAGATTATCACCCCTGGATAAGCCGCAGAAAGGAAGCTTCAAACTAGAGAGACTGCAAAAAGGACGCCTCTGTCAGACATCTCAGAGAAACTCCTCGCAGGACGCGGGGCAGGAGGATTGTGAGGCACGGACAGGGCTCTGTGGTACCTGGCAATCAGGGCAAGTCTCTGCTCAGCCTTATTTTCAGCAAGTGAACACTTTTTGTTTTGCCAAGTCCCCCACTCAGAGGTGTTTTCCCCAGCCCACCGTTGTCCCCGTGGCTCTGCTGATGTTAAAACACCAGGGATCTGTGGGTGCTCTGGGCGCGGTCTGGGAATGGGGCCTCCATCTCCCCCTGCCCTGTGCATCCCATTGCATCCCCCAGCAATCCTGGGGGGAACATTCGACCCCACGTACAGCCCATGCCACAGCCCCACAGGACACCCATGTGGCACGCGCCTGGGGCAGCCAGGGAGCCATCCTGGCTTGGTGTGAGGCTGGAGCCGCCCCGAACACGTTCCAGTGTCATTGGCAGGATCCTGGGATAGAATCACAGAATCATGGAACGGCCTGCGTTGGAAGGGACCTTAAATATCATCTGGTTCCGATCCCCCTGCCCCCACTATCCCAGGCTGCTCCAAGCTCTGTCCAGCCTGGCCTTGGACACTTCCAGGATTGGATTTTCCCAGTTGTCCCTGTACACTTGGTGCTGGGGTGTTTGTCAAGGCAAGAGGAGCATTGCCAGCTCTGCAGGGGCTGCCTGGGGACCGGGGGGCTCAGACAGCCCCTCCCTGCCAGCTCCCATTGTCTGTTGAGTTTGAAGGCTCTTGTGACCCCATCCGTACCTCGCCCATCCTTACCTTTCCACGAGCTCCTCTTTCCCTGGCAGTCTCCTCCCACGGTTGCTATGGGAAGAGGTTTGGCCAGCACAGGGATGCTGCTTGGAGGGAGCAGGGCTGGAGCAGCAGCTGAGGGTGATGGGGGATGCTCTTCCTTGACATGACCAAGAGAAACAGCATCGCCCTTCTAACACCACCTCAGAGCGACCTGAGATCTCTTGGGAATGGTGGTCATTGGAGTCCCCTCACGAGGAGAAGGGGAGACACCTTCCCCAGCCCCTGCTAGAGACCCCTATCCCAGGTTTCTGTTTTCTGCCGGGTGTGAACAACCAGGACCAGATCCATATCTCCTCCTTGGCAACCCACCCCTCTCCTGTCCCTACACAGTGCTCTACTTTTCCGTCTTTCCACCAGTTTTGGTGCCTGGTTCTCCCACCCTTTTGCCCCCTATATCTCTCCTGTGTCCGTGACCCCCTCACTGCAGCTCACACTTGGCTGCGAGCCCTGTTCCAGTGTTTGTGACGATGCCTTCTCTGCAGGCCTTGCCTCTCTCACCCTCTGCCCTTCCCTCATGGATAACCAGCTGGGAAGTCCTGTGGATGTGACCCGTGAGGCTGGGATTGTGTTGGAAGTGGTGCAGCCGTGGGACAGCACTGGTGGGATCTCCATCCTTGGATGTGCTCAAAACATGCCTGGACACGGCCCCGAGCAGCCCGACCCGGCTTTGGAGTGCTCACTTGCTCCGGGGCTGGGCCGGGGACCTCCAGGCATCCCTTCCAACCCAAATCCTTCCATGATTTATATCGAATTCTCTCTGGTATTTCTGCAGTTCTGGGAAGCCTGCAGTGATGTATCGTGGAACGGCTCTGATCCGATGATGGCCAAGGAGGGATTTAGTGGTCCTGGCTCCGTCCATCTCATTCACATTGTCCTTCTCAAGGACAGCTGAACATCTGCTGCCCGTAGGTAACTCCAGGCCGCCGCTCCCAGCCTGGGTGTGAAACCTCTGCCTGCCTCCATCCCCAGCTCTGACCTGCCCTCAGAGCTTTCAAGTGATTGTTTTCATCCTTCTCCCACTGTCTGGATCTTTCCAAGCGTTGATTAAAAGGTACCATCACTGCAAAACGTGCTGTGCCTGAGTGGCTGCAGCTTTCAGCAAGGGAGACTCAGTGTTTACTGGAACGGTCAGCAGCGATTCCCTGCCAGATGTCAGCTCTGACCCCCAGCAGTTTCGGCAGCAGATCCGCTTAAAAATTGGAAGATTGTTTTGTATTCTTGAAAGAAAGGAAAAAAAGCAGGGTATGTTTATCGTGGAGATATTGCTTTCCACTGCCTGTGTGCTCTGCAGTGGCCAAAGTGTGTTCAAAGGGACTCTCAAACCTCCTTTGTGCAGAGAGCGGGGCTGGAAAATCTCAACCCAGAAGGGGAAAACTGAAGCAAACCATGGGCAACCGAGCACAGAGATGTAACTGGTTACACTCAGCCAGAACATGAACTTTAGACACTGCCTGTGCTCCAGTTTGTGTCTGCAGCACAGAGGGGCCCTGAGGAAAAGGCGGTGGAGCTCTGTTATCTCACAGCCAGATCCTCGTGGTGCTGAGGGGAAACATAGAGCAGGCAGGGCTGGGCTGCCTCCCTCCCCTCCCACTGCACCCTGCAAATGCCAGTCGATGGCTCCCAGAGCTCTGATAATTCCGACCATGACTCAGAGACCAAAAATCGAGAGCAGAGCTTCAAATTAAGAATTATTAAAAAAAAAAAAAAAAAAAAAACAAGAAAAAAGGAAAANAAAAAAAAAAAAAAAAAAAAAAGGCACATGCTGGATACGGTTTTTGTGTTCTGCTTTTTAAGCCATAAGCTTTCTGCCTCCGGCTTTTCTGTGCACCCAGCAGGGCTTAGAGCTTGCCTCTCAGCAAAGTGAAATACGAGCCTCCCCCAGGCACAGGACTCCGGGAGATGGGGATTAGAGAACCTGAGAGGTGAGTGATGCATTTGTTGATGGCAGCAAGGCTGTGGATCCACAGAGGATGTTCTTACCCCAAAAGTCCCTTGCAGGGAACTGTGACTCCCCACACAGGTCGGAGGACACCAGCCTGTCCTTCTTTGAGGTGACCTGGAGGCTGGAAGGGACCAGCTCAGCCATGGGGTGACCTTGAGATGAGTTCCCTGCTCCAAAACGCTCGGCAAGGTGGGGATCTGGCTCAGCAGCCGCCTCCACCCTCCTTGTCCGACTCCCAGAGAGGCACCACGTGTGTGATTAAAAGCCCTGCAATCCTGAGGTCTGGAATGTGGTGCTGTCTTTGCTGGGAAATGACAGAAATCCTGCAAAAAGCTGAAGAAGTGCTTTGCCCAGGGCTGCAGCTGAGTACGTCGGTGCAGCCTGGTGCCAGGTCCCTCTGCCACCCTCCCGGGGCTGCCCAGGGACCTGCAGTTTTCCCAGTATTTTCCCCCTTGGGGAAGCACCTGCTGCTGGGGAGGGTCACTGTCCACAGCCGGCCTGGCTCTGTCGTGGCAGCTGGAAATGTGACTGGGATTTAATGGCTTTAGTGAAATAGCCGGACAGGAACCTGGGGAGGTGGAGCGGGAGGTCCGAGCTCTGCAGGACTGCCAGGCTGGGGGGTCTCACAGCAATGCGGGTGTGGGGACAGGAGCAGGGGGCAGAGGGGACCAGGGAGGGGGGGAGAAGGTGGCTGGACCAAGGCAAGGAGAGCTGGAATGTGACTTGGAGCCACATGGTGTGACCTACAGCAACGGGGTCATGGATACAGGAGAGATTTAGAGGCCAAGGAGGGGGGGACCAGCTGTCAAAATTGAGGTGAAGATGGAAAAGGAGGGACCAGAAAGGGCTGGGTGGTCCAGTGTTACAGAGCAGCTACCAAGGAAGGGACATGGATCTGGTCCAAGATGGGAGAGTGAGGAGGAGAGGTCAAACACCCTGTGGGATGGAAAGGACCAGCTCTCAGAGCTGGGAACAGAGGGAACGAGGAGAGCTGAGACCTCGTGCCAGAGACAGCAGAGGGGCCAGGGGCTGAGCAAGGGCTGGTGACACCAAGCAGAGGTGATGTGGTGGCCCAAAAGTCCCTGCGCGGGCTGACATTAGGAATGGCAGCTGTGACAGAGCAGAGGAGGCAGGGAGGTTTCTGCTTTCATCCCAGCACCGGCCAGGATTCCCTCACACCTCCTGGTGCTCCTCCAGAGCTGCATCCCTGCAGGACTCTGCAACCCTGCAGGACTCTGCCAGTCCATTCCTGGCCACCTCGGGGCCATTCTTCTCGAGTCGATGCTGTTCTTCATCCTTCCTCCCTGAGCAGCAGCAGCAGAACCAGACCGTCCCTCAGACAGGCTCTGCCCAGCCGTGGCTGCCTCTCCCCATCGCTGCAGGGCCCCCGGCCAGCACGGTCCCGCTCTTCAGCAGCGCCCGTGCTGGGAACATCCCAACCTGTGCCACCCTCCGAGGGACGGGGTGGGAGCGGGGAGCCAGGTCACCACCAGCCTGCAGCCCCCACATCTCCAGCCCCGCGGATGCCCGGCACAGCCGGCAGGGACCACGAGGAGCTGCCCCTGTCTCTCTCCCAGAGGTGCATAAGGGATGATCCAGAGCCTTTTGTTGCTACATCCTCCTGGAGCTTGAGGAGAGAAACACAGCTGGGAAGCCCATTGGTTTGGGGTGATGAGCGCCTTTTTGGGGCTGTTTCACTGAATTCCTTCTCTTTCTCCACCAAGCCCCATTCCAGGTCTCAGCTTCGCAGGGGAAGCCGTGACTGCGTCCGTCTGCTGGGGCTTGGCTCTTCTCCCGAGCAGCCCTGGGAGCCGCTGCCCGGCGCTGGCAGGTCTCGGCGTGCCGGTTCCCGGCGGCGTGTCTGGGCTGGGAGCAGCCGCGGGGCTCGGCCCCGGGGCTCGGCCGCTCGCGGAGCAGTCTGGCAGCAGCTCCGGCACAAGCGCGGCGCTGGCCCTGCCCCAGCGCACGCCGCTTCCTCCCGGCACGCCGGCCAAGAGGAGTCAGCTGAGGACAGCAGCCGGGCCGGCAGCGCAGGCAGCGCGGGGAAGGGGGTGACGGAGCGCTGGGGTCGGTGCTGGGCAGCGCCAGGGACAGGCGTCCTGGAAGGGCAGTGGGGATTTGGGAACCGGTGCCGTGGGTCCCGCTGCCGGATGCGCCGCTCGTCTCTTCCGCCAGGTTTTGGGGTGTCTCTGGTTCCGTTCTTTGCCAGCGTTCGTCAGCAGCCCCCGGAATCTGGGGCTTTTCCCTAGCGTCAGAACTCCCGCACTGTCAGGCACAAACAACCCGTTCCCTCCAAATCGTCTCTCTTGCACAACCACCACTAAATTTTCCTCCCAGCTTCCAAGTGTCACCTGTTGCCTCGAGCGATGTCGCCTCCATCCCTCACGTCCCTGATTCCCGCTGAGATAACAGAGGCTTCACTGTCCTCCTCTCTTCTATTCCCAGGAGCAGGGGCCGGACAGAGGCGATTCCGCCTGCCTCGTGCTCCTGCTTGCCGGTGTTTGAAGCTGCTGCTCCCCATGATGTGAGTGCCCTGGCATCAGCCATGTGCCGGAACTGTTCGCCTCAGGGATGGGCAGGGGCGGAGGGTTTGAAAGCCTTCAGGGTCACCTGTGCGCTGCCGCCCAGGTCCCGTTGCCCGCGGTGATGCTTTGGCTCAACTCGGCCAGTTAAGACGTCATTTGTAACTAGCACACGGATAATGTTTCAATTTAGTTAATGAATCTCTGACTGCAGAATGTTGCCTCGGGCCAGGTGAGCTGCTCGCTGAAGACGCTGCGGACAAAAAGAGCATTGATGGAATATTTCACCATTTCAAAGGAAAATTTGGGGGATTTTTTTGTTCTAGCATGGAGCTGGATTGTATTTCAGGGCTGAACACATAAAGCAAACCCAGCCACTGCATTTCAGGCTGAAACAGGCTTTTTTCACTTTGAATCCAAATTATTAGGAATTTAGTTCTGGTTTCAGGGATATAAATCACAGAGATATTTGGTTTAGGTAAAACTGATAAGCATCAGGCATTTAGGTCCATTGGAATTGCTTAGGGAAGGTGTTTCCCAGTCCCAGAGATGCTCCAGTGTTGGATCTGGGGAGTTGTGTGGGGGCTTCAGGAAGGTGCCCCCAGGTGCAGATGGATGAGACACCCACAGCAGGGACTGCAGGGCCAAAGTCACCCCACTGCTGTCGTGTCTTAATGCGGGGGGGTGCGAAGAGCAGCCAAGCACGAACAAAGAGCGAGATGAGTCTGAAGAAGAAGCCGTGACAGTATGAGCTCCCCTGAGGGTGCTGCACGAGAACGCCCTCTGGATCAGCATCACTTTCACGAGACAGAGGTTTTCAGGTGGCATTCGTGAGGGTAAGTATGTTCCCAGGGAACGGCCGGCCAAGCCCCTCCGGAGCTGGGGTGCTGGGAGCAGGCAGTGCCCGTGGGAGGGGGCGTCTGCCCCTGGGCAGCACCGGGGCTGCCCGGCAGAGGCACCGGCCGCTCTGCTGACTCGCCCTGCCATCCCCGCTGGAGCTGCTTTTCCTCGCAGCACTTCACAACTCAGCACTCTCGAGTTAATTAGAGAACCATCTGCCCCCTTCTCGCACATCATAAAAGCGTGTTTAAAGGCGGGTGATAAAAGGGAGCATTAGTCTGGGTCGCTGCAGGCTCCGATCCCGGCGCGGCCCCGCCTGCCGCGCTCCCTGGCCCGCTCTCAGCCCAGGTGGGAACGATGTTTGAGTTCATCTGAACTCGCTCTGCTGCCAGCTTCCTTGAGAGACTCCCAAGTATTTCACAGCTCTCTCTCAGGCACGCTTTGTTCTCTAGCAGTCTCCTACAGCCTGTCCCTGCTTAACTCTCCTGGCTCCCTCTCGCTCGGGGGCTGAGTTTCCGTCTCGCAGAGGAAACTTGGGACCTCGCCTGGTGCCAGCTCGTGGTAGTGGCCAGCAGGTCTGTCCCTGGTTTGGTCTTCAGACGGCTTCAGGCTTTTCCAGGTGGCCGTGGACAGCACAGCCCCTGTCCCCTCCCTGGGGCATGTGGTGCAGGACATGTGGCTTTGGGCACATCCTGAGGGACACGGGGACAAGGGACAGTGAGCACACAGGGACGGCTGGTCCAGCTGCGCTCATGCCCGTCACTGTAAATATCCAGAGAGCTCCTCTTCCCTCGCCTCTGCCTGCAGGATGTTTCCCTCCCATCCTGGTGTGCAGGGCAGAACAACTCACCAGATGTTTCATGTTAAAAACTCCCTTTTCCTCCTTTCTGCTTTCTTTAAAGAGTCTCAGACGGGGAGGTGAGGACCCTGTCTGCTCTGCTGAGGACCACCTAATCTGATCAGGTCCCTTCTGGCACGAGGCACTTCCAGGCTGCCATCAACCCCGCATTTGAATATTGAGATGGAGTGCAGCCCCGGGCACGGAGCCACGGAGCAAATCGGGTGAGCAGAGAGCTGTGGAGCTGCAGAACCAGAGCCTGCAGCACCCTGCAAACCCACGGGGCTGTTTCCAGAAGGGCTGTGGAGAGTCACCAGCGCTGTGGGACCGCGTGGCCTGAGGAGGTCACTGGGAATGGGGACCTGCTGACCCTCTGCACAGGGATCTAAACCGAGGGGAAAACCCTTCCCGATGCTCCCCAAGGAAATGTGTGCGCCAGCCCAGCTGAACAGACCTTGGGGAGGGTCCACCACTGGCCACATGGCCCCTGTGACCTCTGACCAAGCCCAGAAGGATGGGGAGATAGGAACATCCTGCTGGTCAGTGCTCCAGGAACCTGGAACTGGAGAAGGGAGATGGCTCTGAGAAGAGCACGGTCAGTGGCTGAGGAGAGGGAAAGTCACTGGATCACAGACCGGCTGAGGTTGGCCAGGACTCTGCGGGTCATCTCCAGCCCCCTGCTCGAGCCGGGACACCTGGAGCCAGTCACCCACGGATCGTGTCCTTTGGACTGTCCGTGGCTCAGAACAGGTCAAGGCCCATTGTAAGATGGATCGAGGGGAGGGGCTGTACCCTGGGACACTTCAGGAAGGCCGGGACACCGTCCTCTGGTGGAGCCAATCCTTCTTCTCCTGTGTGAGGCTCCCAGCAGTTCTCTCTCCTGCACCCCCCTGGCACCGAGACTTCCCTTTCCTGCAGCACCAGGATTGCCACCAGCGTCTGGAAGAATGTCCCCAGTACGTCCCCCAGTCTGCTGGGGAGGGCTCTGGGCAGGGGGACCTCAGCCCTGCTCTCCTCCAGGGACAGGGTCAGGGACAGCGCCAGTTCCTGAGGGAAGATGGGCAGGGAATGAGGAACAAGCAGAGCCCCAGCACGTTCCTGGTGTTCTTACAGCCCCTTCTGGCATGGATTTCAGGATCTGCAGGGCCACTGGTGTCCCAAGCCCCAGCAGGAGGAGGCTTGGGGAGAACTGTACACTCTGTCCCTGCCGGCCTGGCACCTGGCACGGTCCCTGGCTCTGGGACAGCCCTGGCTTGCTGTGCCCACCCAGATGCCTGGGACCTGGCTGTCCCAAAGGATGCTGAGCTGTGAGCAGCGGGCCCTGGGCTATTTTTGCTGTGCCCAGGCCTTGCCCCCACATTCCTCTTTCCTTGGGCTGTGTTTAGACAACTTTGCAGGACACGCTCCCACTCCCAACCCATTTTTCTGCATGGCTCAATCCCCACAAGAGAGAGGAGCAGGTGCAGGCCAAGGCAAGGCCACGGGCTCTGCGTGTGCCTGGGCCAGGTGGAGGGCACAAGCCGTGTTGGTGTTGGGCTTCCCTGGATTTAGCAGGGTCCACTTGCTCCTCTCCCAGTGGATTTGGGTGCATAATCCATGTCACACACATGGCATCGCCAGGGCTTGGGGCATCCTATCATGGATGGGGTTCTGCAGGAGGACAGGGAGACTCTGGCCACCCCATGTCCCTTGCTCTTGATCCACCCTTGGAAGAGCTTGATGGAGAGCTCAGAGACACGTCTGTCCCCAGCACGGGGGCTCTTCTGAGCTCATGTCTCCTCCTTGGACATCACTATGGCTTCACAGCCAGGTGTCCAGCTCTCCTTGCTCCTGGGGCCTGGGAAATGGGGTCACCTTTCAGGGAGACAAGTGTTAAACACTGCCCTTCCTCCACGGGCTCTGGCACCACTCTTCTCTGCGGTGCCTGCGTGGGGAGGTTATTAAGGGAGTATGAACATCCTGGAGTGCAATCCACACGCAAATGCAAAGTTAAATTGAAACCAGAAGATCCCTTTAGCAGCACGATTTATTGCCATTAACCCTTGGGTGACACCAGCTGGACTTCCCCTGCAGTGCCCACCTGAAACTCCAACCCTGGCCTGGAGTTTGGGCACGGACAGCTGTGGCCACAGCTGGTGCCCGTGGTGCGTCTCCAGCTGCCAAGCCCCATATCCAGGCCCAGGAGTGCACCAGGAGAAGGTCAGGCTGCTGGTGTGCGCAGCTGGAGGTCAGCAGCGTCCCAAAGGGGAGATGCCTCTCCCAGTCCGGGAGCACACCCCGGGATGGTCTCCTGGTGCCCCCAGAAGGGCTCCCTGCTGCCCTGCACCCACTCGAGCCCCTTGGAGGCCTCTGTGCAGGAACTGTGAGGAAAAACCTGCCCCTGAGAGAAGTCCCAACACACCTTGCTGCAAACATTTTGTGGGAATCCGCAGGGGATGCCCAGAGGTTCCACTCCTCTCTCCAACCTGCCCGTGCCAGGTGCTGGAGCTCCGAGGAGGTGCTTGGACGTGGGGCCACATTCGACCGCGGGGGTGCAGAGTCCCCACAGGGCCAGCGAGAGGACGGACAAGGCAAATTGCCAGGGGGTCATGGAGCAAGGGGAAAGGGCCGAGGAGAGGAGGGGAGATGGAGCTGTGGTGCAGCTGGGCCGTGGCGAGCAAGGGCAGAGCACTGGAGGAGCAGCCTGAGGAGCCTGAGGAGCCTGAGGAGGGAGCATGGGACAACCCCGTGTTTGCAGTGACAAGGCAGGGCCGCACCTGAGACAATTTCGTGTTTGCAGTGGGAAGGCAGGGCCACATCTAGGACAACCCCGTGTTTGCAGTGACAAGGCAGGGCCACACCAGCCTGTGCTCGTCCACCTGCCTGCCCCAGGCTTGCCTGTTCCCCTTCTGTGACCTCCTCCTCCCCTGCAGTCTCTGCCCTCTGCTCCCCCAGTTGCTCCATCCCTCACCCCCTCCAGCCACCCCTTCCCCACTCACCAGGTGCCATCACCCCAGCCCTGCCACCAGAGCCAAGCTGGGACCATGCCATGGGGTTTTCCCCCTCCTGTTCTATGCAAACCCCTCTTTGCATCCCAAAAACCTGCCTGGGGATGGGATTTCTCCGAGCCTCCAAGCTTTCCCTGCCACGCTCGTGCCAGCAGCTGCACAGGAAGTTGGCAGGAGGCAGAATGACCTCAGAGACGCGGAGCTGGTCCGAGCTCTCCCGTTCCAGCGAGCGCAGGCAGCTGCCAGCGGGAGCCAAGGTGCACGAGGGGAAGGCTTAGGACATGGTTGGCAGGGCCACGGCCACCACTGCTCCAAGAACCACAGAAATATGTAAATGAGAAACTCGGCCCCTTATTTATGAGACTTCGCGATTCATTTTTCATTTGGGGAATGCGAGTGAACAAAAATATGAAATATTTCTCCGATGACACAGTTTCCAACCAAGAAAGCACATTCCTTGGAGGCGATGTGCATGTGCACGGGGGCCACACGGGACCAGGCCCGGGCCCTGGGGCGAGCTGGGCTTCACAAGAGGTGGAGGCTGTGGGGCTGAGTCTGTGGTGGGACAGCACTGAAAGTCTTGGTGAACTGAAAATCCCTTCTGGGGTGCTGGAAGGGCCAGAACTGAGGGCAAGGGACAGAGCTCAGCTGGTCCAAGGAGAGAGGAGGAGGTTGCACCTCATTTACAACCAGAGCAAGGATTCATCTCCCTTCTGCCCGCTGAGAACAGATCTCCTCCTCCCAACATTTACAAAATGCTCACTCTGGAGGGGCCTGGGTTTCCCGAGGATGTCCAAGTGTTCCCATTTATTGCCTTAACAGCTAAAATTCATTACCCAGCTGGCTCCTTCAGGATGGCCTTTCCAAGGTCAGTGTTTCCATGTCCTTCGTGAGCCCCAGAGGGAAAATCCACACTAATAAAGTCTATGGATTCGGTATCCACACGATGTCATGGGCCAGACCTCGCTGCCTCCCAGCAGCATCAGCAAGCACACTCCATGTTATGGCCCTGCCTATTCCCACATTTCATTCCTGGGAAGTTTGTTCCAGCCCTCACCTTCTCCCGGTCCTGAGGCACCAGAGGTGTTCTCCACCAGCCCAAATCCTTCTGTGCCTCTTCCAGCAGCAACCCCCAGCTGAGCCCCGCGAGTGGGATCCCCCAGCTCTGCAAAGAGCTCCTCCAGTCCCCTGAGTCAGGGACAGGAGACTCCCAGGGCTCCAAAGAGACTTGTCCTAGTGCTGGTGGTGGCTGAGGAGCCCCACCTCTGCTTGCCCTCCCCAGCCCACACTGCCGAGCTGGAGCCAGTTCCTGTAGGATTGCGGTGGGTGGGCTGACACCACCACTGGGTTTGGTTTCCTGGAGATGTCGCCATGAGCCACCCTGTGATGACTGAGTTGATGTCACAAGAAATGTGACATATTTAGGGTGGGCCCATCCCGAGATCACCTTTAACCTCCACTCTTCTCCCCTCACACCGACCCCTTCCTTTTACTGACCCAGCCACAGTCTGTCACCACTGGAACCTTCCCAAGGTCCAGCTCAGCTTGACTTCTGGAAGTTCTCATTTCCACTGGGCACTTCCAGCTCCTCAGGCCCACTTCTCCCTGAAGACTTGCCTAGTCTCTTTAAGCTCTGCTCATTCTCACTGTGATTTTAATGGGCAAACCACTGTTGTGAGAGGTGCCATGAAGTTTTGTATCTTTGCCTTGAAAATCCTGTCATCCTCCAGCACCTTCAGCCTCTGGGCTCTCCAGCTCAGTTGACTTGAATCCCTAAAAATCTCCCAATACAGGAAAGAGGAATCCTCCACCTGCACTGCTGATCTGGCAGGGGTTATTCTTCAGTCTGTTTTAGATGAATTCTACGTGGCCAACGTGCACATTCCACAACTGGCTTCTCCATCGTGTTCCCCCGACGGCAAAGTCCAAGTCTAAAATAGTAAATTCTGGAGCCATCTATCAGCTGCCACGTCCCAGAATAGCCAGTAGCATTTGCTCTCCAATCTATATCTGGAAGCGAAAGGCTCCCTCTGTGACAGCAAGATTTATGAGCAGTTGTGATCAAGGGACATGTGCAGACTGCTCGCTTTGGGGCCTAAAAAGGACTTGGGCACAACCGGTGGGAAAAGCCCCCAGGGGCTGTGCTGGGCTCCTGCTCCACAGCCCCTTGAGCCCAGCTCAGCCAGGACATCCCTCCACAGGTTCTCTCTGTCCCAGCTCCCCAGGGGATGGGGACAGACCCCATCCCACCCACCACTTTTCCTCCATGAGATGTCTTCAGCGACTTCAGCACCCTCCGAGCGGACTTGAGCATCACCAGGGCCTTCTGTCCACAGCTTCGTTTTTCCGAACTGCAGATCCCAGTCTGGAGGCAGCCACAGTGCTCTGGAGGTGCCCGTTTCTCTCCACCCAGTGTCTCTAGTCCTGGAGACATTTCTCCTCCCAAAGCAGAGCCTGCAACCAAAGTCAGTCAAACCTCAGCACATCGACACTCAAAGCCCTTTCACCCGAGCAGGACTCTGGAATATCCCCACTGATAGATTGGTTTCCTTCATGGACCCCATCCCCGGGGTCATCCCCTGCCCCTCACTCATCCCTTGTGTCCTCTGACACTGCCAAGTGTCCCGTGAGGAGCTCCACGGGTTCTTGCCACAGCTCACACCTCTCTCCACGGTTTGGCCTCAGTCATGTTTCTTGATGAGCCCTGTCCTCTCCTTAACCCCAGCCCTGCCCAGCCTCTCATCCCCTTGAGCTGGGTCCTTCGTTGACCACGCTGTGAGCAGGAACCTGGGAGTGACTCCAGTCACAGCCATTTTTACCCTCAGAATTTATCCCATGCCCAGATCTACTCTTGGGGGACTTTGGGTTGGCATGGCCATAAAAAGTGAAGTGCTGGGGTGAGTCCTGTCCTCGCAGGATGGGAAGGGACTGGAGCACATGGTGCCTGAGGGGACAGTGAGGGATTCATCAGTAAGGGAGTCTCTAATTGCTCTTTTCAGCAGCCTAATGAGTTACAAAGACAGAGCCAGACTCTTCTCAGGGGTGTGAGAAGGATCCAGGGGCAGCCGGCACAAGTTGTGATGAGGGAAAATCCAGCATGAGGTGAAGAAAAAGAAAGATTTGCACAGCGAGGGTGAAAATCCCCTTTGGAGATGTTCGCAACTGGCCTGGACAAAGCCCAAAGCCACCTGGTCTCTCCTTGGAGCTGGCTCTGCTCTGAGGCAGCGATCCCTCCCTGCCTGCAGCTCCGTGCCATACTATGATGTCCTGCAACACACGGTCCTGGCTTTCGTTCCAATTAAAGGAACTTTTTTCCCCAAATATAAACAGTCTGCTCCTTTCAGGGAAATCTGCTGGCCTCTCTTCAGAGCCAGGAAGCCACATCGCCGGTTATAGCCCGGCCATTGATTTATTGGTGTGACCACGGCCAAGTTGGACAGCGGCGCCGTGCCGAGATCCAGCATCCTCGAAAGGCAGGAGAAACCCGGGCTATCAGCTCGTCCGTCTCATCCTAACCCAGCGTAGGGCCTTCACAACCATCATCATAATCAGCTCACAGATGAAAGCCACTGGGGGAGTGCATCCATCATTGTTAGGCTGATGAGAGCTAATTCACAACATGTCTGTTTTCGAGAGATTGTGTCTTTTTCTCTGCCTCGCTTCCTGTTTGCAAGCAGACTGCAGCAGTCTTTAATTAATTGTGGCTTCAAATTATGCAGGCACTTCTCAGGGAATAAATAAATCTTCCCTGAGTGAACAGGGCGTTTTGCAGGGAAGGCACAAGCTGGAGGGGAGCGAGGGACATCTCCATGGGCAGGGCTGTGCCTCTGTCCCAAAGCCTTGCCCTGTGCCAAGGCCCGGGGCTGACCTCCATCCCTTTGGAGCTGAGCTCTCCTGTTCCTTGGCCCTTCCAAGGGCTGGTCCCTCTCCCGCTCGTGAATGGCCTGCACAAAGCATCTGCAGCCCTATCCCGATCTGCCCTAGGAATCCAAGTGAATTTTCCTTGGGAATTACTTTCACTACTTGCTCGGCTGTTTCTGTCAGAGGGCCATGAGAAGTGATTGCCATAATGATGGTTGAAATCCAGTTTCCCTTCTAAGCCTTTTTTCATGTTATTTAGAGCTCAAATCAACTCTTTTTTGGTTGAAAGTTTCCACTCTTGGGTTCAAGCCAAAAGCGGATTTTTCAAGAAATTGGAACCGACTGGGTTCAGTCATTTCTGAGTCACACACATGGAAAAATACACATTTCGCCCTCGTGCTCCACGGAGACACTTTGGACATGTACGACTCAAAACCAGCTGGAACAAGAGACTTCAGACTTGGCTTGTTTGAGAGTCCACACTGAGGTGTAAAAGTCACGCCAGGTTTGGAGAAGCTCGCATTGGCATTTTCACACTTCCCTCCCCGAAAGAGCCGTCGAGTGGTGTGCAGTGGGCAAGAAGACACTCTGTTCTCTCCCCCGTTGCTTTACATCGCTCTCTCCAATGGGATAATCCCGGGGGATTAGCATTTAAAGTAATGAATGTTTAAAGTTAGCAAGAGAAGAATTCCAGCAATGTTCAATTCTTCCTAAGCCCCTTAAATGGAGCCGAGCTGAGGGGGCCTCGAGCAGGGAGACATCAGTCAGCTCCTGAAGTCCAACGGAGTAAACACAGGGAATAGGCCCTTCCTCGGCCCGGGACAGACACAGGGACTGTCACCCCACGAGGCCGAGCAGCGGGGACGGTGCTGGCGTCACCACCGCGAGGCGGTGGGGAGAACTTTGCTCCATGGCATTTCCGAGGGCTCCGTGTGACTCTCTGGTGCTGAAGTGTGGCAGAGGCAGGGACAGAAGCCAAGTCTCAGCCACCAAACCTTTAACCACAACCCCCTTCTTTTTCCCTAAATGATTTGTGTCAAGACCGCACGAATCTCGCTGCTGGAATTTTCTGCCTTCCGCTCCTTGAGGCAGGGAATGGCCATGGAGTGAGGAGTCACCCGAGACACTCCCGGGACAAGCAACTCCCAGGACAAGTGAGTGCACTTGGCCAGATGGGTGGTGTGTGTTTGCCACCAAACCTGCCTCTTTTGTGCCCAAAATACCAGCTGGGGGTATCAGTTTTCACCCCAGCCCACAGCTGTGGGGCATTTACAGGGGCATGGCCGTGCCAGAGGGGTTTCCCTACGGAGATGGCCAAGGAAGATTCTAGGTTTGAGGATTTCCCAAAAGGCCAAGTTTTGAAAGCAGGTTCCTGGGCTCGAGATGCCCAGGGTGCCCAGTGTACCCAGGGTGCCCAGGATGCCCAGGATGCCAAGGATGCATAGGGTTTCCAGGACGCCCAGGGTGCCCAAGGTGTTCCAGGTGCTCAGGATGCCCAGAGTGCCCAGGGTGCTCAGAGTGCCCAGGGTGCCTGGGGTGCCCAGGGAGCAGCAGGAGGGCTGTGGCCAGATGAGCCCCATGGCCTGCCCAGTCCCCCATTGCTGTGGGGTGGGTGGTGTGGGGCAAGGAGGCGCCTGCCCAGGACGAGCACTGCAATCCCTGGGGAACAGGGCTGCGATAAGCTGGGTATTTCACACCCTGCCCTGCCAAGGAAGGGTGGAAGTGGGAGGGAGAGGCCAGGAGGTGCAGAAGGGGCTGGGAGAGGAAACCAGCAGCATGAGTCATTGCAGCTGATGGGCAGGATACCCACAGGAAACACCTTTTCCCCTGGATAAGGTGCAAGGGACAAGCTGGCACCAGCCCCTGGGCACAGGTTGTCCCCAGCTGGGTGCAGGGCACACGTACGAGCAGCAGAGCCAGACAGGGAGGCTGGCAGAGGCTTCACTCAGCTCTTTACTCAGCTCCTGATGTTCTGCCCCAGGGCTGGAGGGTTCCCTGCAGTGTCCCCCACGGCCAGAGGACACCTTCAGCCCTGCTGTGCAGCTTGCACATGAGGAGTCTGGGACAGCCGGGGCTCTTCCCGTGTGTGCCCTGGCTTGGGCAGGCAGAAGGGTGATGATGACGGCCCAGCAGAGCTGGACAATCATGGAATGGTTGAGGTTGGAAGGGAACTTAGAACTCATCCAGTTCCACCCCTGCCACGGGCAGGGACCCCTCCCACTGTCCCAGGCTGCTCCAAGCCCCGTCCAGCCTGGCCTTGGGCACTGCCAGGGATCCAGGGGCAGCCACAGCTGCTCTGGGCACCCTGTGCCAGGGCCTCCCCACCCTCACAGGGAGGATTTTTTTCCTAATATCCACTCTAAACCTCCTCTCTGTCAATTTGAACCCATTCCCCCTTGTCCTATCACTCCAGGCCCTTGTGAAGAGTCTCTCTCCACCTTTACTGTGAGTTCCTTTCAGGGACTGGAAGGCCAGAATCAGATCACCCCGAGTCATTCTCTTTTCCAGGCTGAACAATCCCAGCTCTCCCAGCCTCTCCTCCCAGCAGAGCTGCTCCATCCCTCTGATCATCCTGGAGCCTCCTCTGGACCCCTCCAGCAGCTCCAGGTCCTTCCTTCTGTCCTTCCCAGCAGACAGAAAGGACAGTGTCCTCTGACTTCCCCAAAACACCTCCTATCAAATGGTGGAGGTGGTGTTTCAGAGCAGGTTGTGGAAATCCTGCCCAGTGGGTCACCCCAGGCATGTCACCACACGAGCCTTGGAGAATGGCACAAGGCAGTTCCGATGTGGAAGGAGAGCAGGTCACGCTGCCCATCAGGGCTCTGCAGCCCCTCTGTCCTGGACAGGCACCTTCCCCTGCGGCCAGGCAGGGGCCCACAAGCTGTGGACACCCTCTGGCTGAGTCCCTGGATGGTGACAAGGGTCCTGAGCGAGCAAATGTGGCAGCCACAGAAACGTCCCAGACACCACACGGGGCTGAGCTGGAGTTGGCCTGGCCTTGGCAAGGCTGAACCTTCCCAACAAGCTCTCGTGAGCTGGAGAGTGGCTTTGGGCCACTGCGCAGGACACGCCTGGCACTGGGATGGAAATCCAGGCTTTGACAGGAGCAGGGGTAAAGGCAGGCGGGAGGGGAGCTGGGAACGGTGCGTGATGCCAGCATAGTGACCCTTAGAGTGCGGGATCAGCCACTGCTGGTCTGGCTGTGGGACCTCCCCACTGCCCTATCCCACTTCATCCCACACCCCGTCACCTCCAGGCAAAAGCAGCTCCTGCAGCTCCCTGGCCGGGACAGAAACCCTGTCCCAGCTCCCAGGGGATGGGGAAGGGGTGATGGAAAAAAAATGTGGGCAGAGCAGAGGAGATTAGGGGGAAGAAGCAGATGGGCCAGGCTGGGACTGGGGCTGAGCTGGTGCCCACACCAGTGCCCAGGGATGCCCGCAGGATCCGAGAGGAATGGCACGGGGCCCGGGAGGCTCCTGGGTGCTCTGCCCTGGGCCTGGGCACTTCCGCACTGGCAGAGCTGCTCCAGCTGCTTTGCTCCGACTGCTTTTCCCTGTGTTTAACCTGACTTTCCCCCACTAGAACTTAAGCCCGTTTGATATCCTGTCTGCCACGAGAGGAGAACAGTCTGTTCCTTCCCCTCTGGAGCTGTTTTATGTCTTTGAAAGGACCAGCCCGGCTGCCCTTGCCAAGGGTCTGTGAGCGCCATCCTGATCCCCAGAGCACTGTCCATTGTCCATCCCACAGACAACGGCCCCTTCCCTGTTCTCCTTGCCCTGCCATGAGAGAGGCAGCAGGGGCAGCAGGGCAGGGCCCTGGCACCCGCCCCACGGTGCAGCCTCACTGACACACGCGTGGGTCACTCCAGCTGGGCCTGGCGTGGGTGCTCGGAGTGCCACACACACCCCAGGGAGGGCACAGAGGGCATCTGCTGGAGAACACCCCAAGGCACGTCATTAATGGGGTGGAATGGCTCGAATTCCCCTCGGCTGCCAAGGCCGGGCTGGGAGTGCCCGTGCCGCGAGCGGCCGAAATCTCCGGTCCCCACGGGCGCGGAGCAGCACCTGGCACCAGCGGATGTGGGAAGGATGCTGGGCAGGGATGCTGATCCCAGCAGCCACCCAGGAGCGGCCCCTGAACACAACAGCTCTCCTGGAACGTGGTGTCAAGAGCTGGCCCAGGTGTCGGAGCTCCGGGCGAGGGCTGGAGCCGGGCACGGCCAGGAATGTCCCCGTGCCACCACAGGGATGTCCCTGTGCCACCGGCTGCAGCCCTGCTCGCTGGCCTCCCTGCACAGTGCCAGGGGACAGGGCTGGGGCGAGGCAAAGCGGGGCCAGGCTGGGGCCGGGCGGGGGAAATGCAGGCACCGTCCTTACGGCTTTTGGTCTTTTTCCACCAAAGGGTTTTGGGGTGGGGGGTGTTTTATATCTCGATTTTTTTGGAAGGGTTTTGGTTTGATTTCCTCCTCCGCCAAGCACTAAGCAATCGCTCTTTCCCCCCTTGGCAGGAGCTGCCTGTCTCGTGGTGTTGACCTTGGCTGGGTTTTCTCTGCGGCTGGAGCAGACTCACACCATAAATTCCCTGTCTTCTAGGAATCCAGCATGGGAAAGAAAAGAAACGCGCAAGAGAAATGTGGATTAAAATATTTTGCATCTTAGCACACAACAAAGCGGGGTTGGCACCAAGCAGCAGATGACTTCCTCGAGCTGAGAGGTGTTCCATGGACATCCCAGGCAGGTTTGGGTGCTGGCACTGCCAGTCACGTGTGAGGGGACAGGAGCTGCCCTGTCCCAAGGGAGAGCCACGCAGGGGTGGCACTGTGCTCAGGCACACACAGAGATGAGCATCGAGCACTGCTGCCGCTCATGCCCCCATCACACGTCCTGCTGCTGTTTGGGGCAGCGGGAGAAGCTGGTCCAGGTGCATGGGGTGGGATGGGGGCCCAGAAGAGAGGCTGAGGTTTTGCAGGAGAGGGAAGTGCTGCTGGGGCAGGGGCAGGGACGGGGGTTAGAGGAGGGTTAAGGTCAGGACTGTGCCCTTTCCAGCACCCAAGGTGGCCACTGCCCAGAGCACACCGGCCCCCAGTGCTGGGAGCGTCCCCTGGCAGTGCTGTGGCCAGTATTCCCACAGCTCCCAGGGTGGTGGAAGCCGCCTTGGCCAGTGTTCCCAGAGCATCGTGGTCCCAGGGTGGTGGAAGCCACCGTGGAAGCCCGGCCCCAGTGCAGAACCCTCGTCAGCAAAGCCCCGAGGTGAAGCAGCCCACACCAATGGCTGCTCCAAGTGATTGCTCTCCCAAGCAGGTGAGGCGCAGCACGGCCCTAACTGGATCCAGCAGAGCTACCTCGGACAGACAAAACACAGCCGTGGCTCAGACCCCACCGTTAGCAGACACAGCCCAGGGCCAGAGCAGATGGGTTTGCAGCACCCCAGAGTGCGGGAACAACCCGGGCCGATGCCACCCCGCAGGCCCCGGGATGTGGAGGAGAGAGGACTCTTTTTGGGACAAGCTCTGAGCCTGGGATGTCCAGAGTCCTGCTGGGTGTGCAGGAGCCCAGAGGAGCTGGGAGTGCTGGCGACACCCGGGCAGTGGCTGCTGCAGCACAGGGCACCCTCCAGTGCTGCTGGCACTGCCAAACCCCCGTGCTGCACAGAGCCAGAGCGGTTTGAAGCCAGGTCGTGATGCCTGAGCAGCCTGCGGCAAGGTGCCAGGGTCTCCCCAAGGGTGACTGTGTCCCCTACACGGAGGGTCAGGACTCCTGCACCCTGCCGAGCCTTGCAGAGCCCGCTGGCAGCCTGGTGACCAACAACCTGGCTGTGATCTCTTCCCACCCTGCTCCCTGCTGGATGTACTCAGCTAATATCCAGCAGGGAGAGGACAGGGACACCTGGAGGTCCCCCAGGAGTGGAAGGACAAGGCCACAGGTGGCTGGCAGCTTGAGAACTGACAGGAGATAAAATTCCTTACACAGGGAAGAGAGGCTTTCAGTGTGTCCCTGTGCCTGGGAACTCTGCAGAGCTGTGAATGCAGGACGGGCAGGCTCATCCTGAGGAGGGGTCCCAGGGGGCTGAGGGCCGTGACGTGGTGGGGAGAGGAGTGGTGCTGTGCTCGAGGAGCAGCTTCACATCTCCTGTGCTCTGGGAACGCCAAGGCACCGTGTGTTTGACACTGGAAAAGGGCCCCATTTCCCAGAACTGTAACCTGCTCTAAGCCCAAGCAGCTGGAAGGAGGCCCTGAGTCCCCCGAGCGTGAGCGATGCTTCTCATCTCTCCTCAAACACTTCACAGCAGCCATCACCACTGCCCAGCCCTGGCACAGCTCGTTCCTGCTTCCCAGAGCTTTCTGGGACGGGGGAGAGCCATTAAAACTGAACAAAGCCTCCAAGTGGGCTGGGAGGAAAGAGGAAATTGATAAGGAATGAGAAGCAAAAGGGTCACACAGAAAAGTCTGCGGGAAGCAAATCATGGAATCACAGAATGGTTTGGGTTGGGAGGAACTTAAATCCCATCTCAACCCACCCCCTCCATGTGCAGGGACACCTGCCACTGTCCCAGGCTGCTCCAAGCCCCGTCCAGCCTGGCCTTGGGCACTGCCAGGGATTCAGGGGCAGCCACAGCTGCTCTAAGCAACCCAATCACAGAACGTCCTGAGCTGGAAGGGGCCCACAAGGATCAAGTCCAACCCCTGGCCCTGCACAGGAGGCTGGGTGGGCATTCCCTTGGGAGCACATCATGAGAGGCTACAACCAGGAATGGTGTAAGGGAGCTCCTTCCTTGGGGCCTGCAAGTGCAAGCCCCTGTGCTGGGTGTGTGCGCTGTGTCCCACATCCTGCATCCCCTGTCAGGGCAGTGCCCTGCTCTCCACGCCCACCGCCCACGCAGAGGAACAGAGCAGGACGTCACCCCCCCGCCCCCGCGATGGGGAAATGGGGAAAAAAGGGAAACCTGAGTAACACCAAAATGCTGAAGGGTAACGACGGCCCGGGAAAGCGAGTGGCAGCTCCATGAGCCTGGCCCAAGACAGGCAGGGCGAGGATTTGGGGCAGAGTGTCTCTGCCAGTGTGCGTGGCTCTCCCCACACCTCTGCATCGCTGATGCTTTGGGCACTGATGCCTTGGGGACAAATCAGTACCTGGGACTGTGGCAATCCTGCCAAAAACCTGCTGAGAGCCATGGGTGCCATGTAACAGCCTCACCCCTGCCCCTTGTCATGGGCAGGGAGTGGCTCTGGGGCATCCTGGCATGGGGGGCAACAGCACCTGTGGTTGCCCTCACCAAGGCTGTTATCCATGTCCCACCAGAACGGGGCTGTGGTGGGAGGAGAGGAAAGGAGGATGTGGAGCAGGGAAACAGCAGTCCTAGGAAAAGGGCTTGGAGGGCCACGCAGGGTGAAAGGTGACTGGGAGCACCAGGAACACCCTGCACGCAGGCAGGGCTGCTGAGGGAGCCCCGAGGCGGGGCACTGAGGGACAGGGAAAGGAGCTTTGATCCCAGACCGTGCAGGGAAGGAAAACGGGATAGCAGAGGCTCTGGGTCCTGCAAAGCAGTGATGGGAGGAGGGAGGTGGAGGATTAAATGCGACCGAGGAGAATGGGAATGATACGAACGGTGCCCTCGAGCATCACCCTCACACAGCTGTGCAGAGACCCTGAGCCCCTCTGGAGCATCAGCTACGAGATCCTCCTACAGCGTCCCCTCCGCGGGCAGCACAGCTGGGATTCACACAGTGATTCATTCCCCCTCGGCTTCCCAGAGGACGATTCCCACGAGCGGTCTCTGTGGCCCTGGGGCAGGGCTGGGCAGCGCAGCAGGGAGCAGAGAGGTCCGGCAGGAGGGTGGCCAGGACACCGCTCCCCCCTGGCCGTGGCAGGGTGTCCGTGTCCTGGTGCTCCAGGCTGCAGCCACAGGTCGAATGCCGGCCTGGGAAGTGCTCCTGAGGGACCCATTCCCATTCCTGCTACCACAGGCACCCGCCCGGGTAAATCCTCCCCATAAATTTTTCAAGCTCCATCTTGAAACCGGTCGGGCTGTTTGCAGTGCTGGCCGCGGGCCAGGGTTTGTAGTTCACCAGAAATGTCGTGTTTGTTTGTTTTTTTAATCTGGGCCGGGGCCAAACTGGATCCACACCAGGGTTTTTCGAAGTTTCCGGTGCACCACAGCCCTCTCAGCCCCACAGCTGCTCCGTGAGTCGAAGCCTTCAGCTCCTTCCCGGCTGCAGCAGTGGGAGCATGCTGTGACCTCAGCTCTGACAGCACCGGGGGCCTGAGCACCCTCCCAGGGCTGCTCCAGGGGACCCTCCCAGGAGCCCACCAGGGGCCCACAGAGGGCCCACCTTCCCTGGTGACACGGAGGGGCTGAAGCCTTTGAAGATGATTTTTGATGAGGCCGCTGGGCCGCAGTTCTCGGCTCAGTGCAGGTTTGGCCCTCGCTGACCCCAGGAGAGGCTGTCCCAGGGTTGTCTTTAGCAAGGAGGGGATGGTTCCTCTGGCCGCAGCGTAACCACGTTCACGGCCAGCTGATAGCCATCTGCTCCTCTGCCAGCAGCTCCTCCAGTCTAAATAGCTCTGATCCCTCCTGCTGTTTACTCCCAGATGTATTTATAGACCAGCTCTCTCCCAGCCTTCATTTTCCTAGACTAAACAAGCTCAGCACTTCCATGCTTCTCTCCTAGAACCAGCTCTCCTTCCACCCGCCTGTCCCTCCTCTGCCCACGGAGCCCCTCACGGTGCCTGGGGCTGAGCAGGGCCGGGGCAAGGCCAGCTCTTGGCAGTGCCCCTCGATGGCACGGGGACGAGCCAGTCCCCACTGTGGCCACCCTGCCAACAGGGTGCCAAAGGGATTGTCCTTTACGAGGCATGGTGGCGACTCCTGTGTTCCCACACTGCTCTTCCGTTCCTGTTTCACCTTTCATGGACACCTCTGGGGGGCTGTGCCTGACCTTGCCCTAATATTTCTCCCAGCCCAGCCTTTCCAGGCCGTTCGGCTCATTCTCAGTGCCTGTGATGTTGGCCTGTACCAAAGGCAGAGTGGCAGCAGGACCAGGGCTGTGCCTGTCCCTGGTGCTGGCACTGCTGAGGCACCTCCAGTCCTGTGTCCAGTCCAGGGCCCCTCAGGACAGGACAGACCCTGAGAGGCTGGAGCGTGTCCAGGGCAGGGAATGGAGCTGGGAAGGGGCTGGAGCCCCAGGAGCGGCTGAGGGAGCTGGGAAAGGGGCTCAGCCTGGAGAAAAGGAGGCTCAGGGGGGACCTTGTGGCTCTGCACAAGTCCCTGACAGGAGGGGGCAGCCGGGGGTGTCGGGCTCTGCTCGCAGGGAACAGGGACAGGAGGAGAGGGAACGGCCTCAGGCTGGGCCAGGGGAGGCTCAGGTTGGACATCAGCAGGAATTTCCCCATGGAAAGGGTGCTCAGGCCTTGGCAGGGGCTGCCCAGGGAGGTTTGGAATCCCCATCCCCAGAGGTGTCCAAGGAAGAACTGGACGTGGCACTCAGAGCTCTGGGCTGGGGACAAGGCGGGCATCGGGCACAGCTTGGACTTGATGACCCTGGAGGTCTTTTCCAGCCTCAGGGATTCCATGAGCCTGTGATTCTCTGTGCCTGTTATCTCTCCCGTCTGGCACTCCAGCAAACTCCATTAGCAAGGCCACAGTCTCTGGACCAGCTCCAGCACCTGCCTTCGAGCCACAGCTCATCCTCCAGCACATTCTCTTACTGCCCTCCCTCCCAGTTCCTCCCCATCCACCAGTCCAGCCTCTGTCCCTGTTTCCCCACCCTCCCACTCTGTTTCCACGCAGCTCTTTCCCACCCCCTTTGCCAAATGAAGGGCAGATGGACAAACCCTGGCAGCAGCCCCGGCGGATGCACCGAGCACGTCTGTGGTGCTGCAGGGCAGCGTGGGCAGCCTCCCGGACCGGCTGTTCCCGGGGCTCCCGGGGACACCAGGCACCTCTGTGTCCACGGACTGGTGGAGGAGGCCTTGCTCCCAGTCACCAGTGCAGACACAGGGCTCCAGACCCTGGGGACTGATTCCTGACATCCACTGGCACGTGTCGGCTGGAAGGACACCGATGCCTCTGGTCCAGCCACCCTCAAGGTCCCTGTCTGGAGCTTGGCAGCCACTGAGGGAGCAGTGGGCTGGTTCGGTGTGGTGGTGAGGAGACCAAGGGCACCAGTAAAATGCCCCTCAGTCCATTTATCAGCTGGTTTAGCCCAGATCCTGCAGCCAGATCCTGGCAGGATGTATTTTTAAAGGAAAGCTGCTCCTGGTGCAATCGAAGCCTGGGAGGCTCAGGTTGGGGGTGCTGAAGGCTCAGGATATTGCACACAGTCCCCGAATGGCTGAGTTTGTAAGGAATCCCTGGAGGTCACCAGTCCAACTCCCCTGCTCAGGCAGGGCCATCCCAGAGCACAGGGCACAGGATTGTGTCCGGAGGGCTCTGGAATATCCCCGCTGAGGGAGACTCCAGCCCCTCCCTGGGCAGCCTGCTCAGGGCTGGGCACTGCCCAGGGCAGAAGTTGTGCCTCCTGTGCAGGGGAATTGCTGGGCTCGGTCCCTGCCCGTGCCTCTGGTGCCACTGCTGGGCCCCGGAGCAGAGCCCGGGCCCTGCTCGGAGCCCTCCCTGCAGATCTGCACATGATGATCTCTGCTCCCTGCCCTCCTGCCAGGCAAGTCCCACTGCAGAGGTCCTGTCACTCCTGGGGAGAGGGACAGGCACCCACAAAGCACTGCAGGAGAACCTCCATGCCACGGCTCCTCAGAAGGCCACCAGAGGGTCTCCCTGCCCCCTGGGGCTCCCCAAAAGCCAGCTGATGTCTGAAGCCAAAAGGTTTCTGCCCAGCACGAGGTGGTGGCTGCGTGAACTTCACAGGGACAGCACAAACGGGTCCCAGCCTGGCCTGGGAGGCTGCAGCAGCCTGAGGCACAAATGTGGTTCAAGGGAGTTCACTGTGAGCGAGAGGGATACGGGATACTGTCCCAACCAGTAACGGTGCTTTCTGGTCTCAGGAAGAGCCAGTTTCCTAAATCTGAGAACAATTACGACCGAGATTGTCTTGGAGGAAAAATTTAAACAGAACAAAATGGGAACCATGGCTGGGAATCATTCAGAAATACTTTCCAAAGAGCCCGGGTGTTGGCCGGAGGCAGCGGAGCCTGGACGATTGCGAGACCCATCAGACCTCCCTGGACTGGCAGCTCATCCCTGTCCCCCCGGCCAGAGGCCTCGGCAGCTGCTCACGGTGCCCATCTGCATCGCTGCTTTCTAGGAAAAGCGGCTCGGAGGAGCCACAGCCAGCAGCGCTTTGCCCCGGGCCCGCGGAGCTGTCTGCCTGCGTCCCCTCCCAGCTCCGCGGGGAGAGAGCGGAGCTCTGCCCAGCCCTCCCTCCTGCCCTCGGGCTTGGGCAAAGCCCTGCTCCTCATTAGGAGAAGCAGCCGCAGCAGGGGATTTGTTTCCTCGTGTTTTGCCCTCCTTTTTCTCAGCCCCGGGGCCTGTCTGTGCTCCCGTGCCAGAGCCCTCCGCCCCCTCAGGAGTCCTGGGACACAGCCTGGGTCTGGGACAGCAGCACGACGGACGGGGGCTGCCCAGCGTGTCCCGCCTGGCCCAGCGGTTCCCGGCAGGGCTGATCGGTCCCCAGGGACGCCTGGCAGCCACTTGATGCCACCTTCGTGTGCAGACAGCCCGGCCCCACCGCTGCAGGGCCGTCCTGGACGCTCGCTCGTGGGACGGACACCACCCATGCAACGGGAACAGGCTCCTCTCTGAGCCGAATACACAAATGCGGCAAACACAGGTCCCGTGACAGATGGGAAAAGAGACATTTTGAGCTGTCAGCACCTTATGCTGGAAGGCAAACAAGGAGAGACACCACCCCTGTGGAGGACGGTGTGAGGAGTCAGCTCAGCCAGACCCAGCTGGGCGATGGGAGCGGCACCATGGACAGGCCATGGTGGGCTCTGGGAAAGATGAAAGCTCTCAGCACTTCATTTCTACCCCTGCTAAGCTGTGTCTGGGTTCTGCTGTGCCTGGGAGAAGCAGGGGCAGCCAGTGGGCATCCAGCTGTAGTTCCCGGGAACAGGGGCTGTGCCAGGCAGAGCTTAGACAGGAAACACTCATTTGCTCTGCCAAAAATGTTTATTTTGTTAGGGAAGAGACAGAACGTCTTAACTTCACTAATGCAATATAAGAGTTTTGCTCATAAAATTGAATTAATTTCTGTTAGGAAACCCTGCCTCTGCTGCTCTCCATGGCGGCAGCCACATCCTCACATCCAGCTCTTCCACCCATCACTGCTGCTGGATTTGGATACAGCCAGGACCCCCGTGGGAAGAGGGAGCTGGAGGAGCCCCAGGTGCATTGGTGATAGCCAAACATTTCCCTCCCAGTGACGGTGCCGTGGCACCAGGACGAGTCCGAGGAGCTCCAGGTGCTGCTCCAAGGAAGTCGATGCCAGCACTGCAACATTGTCACTTGCCCGCTATCCGGGTGCAGGACAACTCTGGGGCAGGGGGTGCTTCCTGACCATCCATCAGCACTTCCCAGCACTGCTCCCAGGAGGCTTCAGGGAACCTCAGACAGCTCAAAGGCTGGTGGGATCCAGGTAGCAGTGCTGGGGGTAGCTCTGTGCCCTCAGCCTGGCTACAGCAGCGGGGTCAGAGGCTCCAGAGCACCCTCTCTTTACCTTTCCGTGGGGACAGCGGTGCTGGCACCTGCACCTGGGAGCCTTTCCCCAGGAGCTTGACCACAAGCTGCGCAGCTGCAGCATTTGGTGCCCATGTGTGCTCCTCCGAGCCTTGTCCTCTGCAAACGTGGACCAGACATTCGCAGGGAGAGACACCAGAACAGATGTAAACAGGAAAGGAAGCTGCAAAGATCCGTCTCTCACTCAGCTGCTCCCCAGCGAGCGATTTATTTCGGGTGCCCAAATGCAGGTCGACGTTCCGATGACGTGAGGTTAATCCCAGCCAGAGGCTCCCCGTGCTGGCGCCGAGCGCTGCTGTGTCCCAGCAGATCGATGCTCTTGGGCCAATGTCCAGCCCAGCTCAGGGAGGTCAGCAGGTCTGACCTGACCCCTCTGTGCCTCGCTCCACCTGCTGTGCTGGGGATGCTGGTGCTGGTTGGAAAGCAGAGCTCTGCTCCTCCGGGGAGTGCCAGGTGTGGTGAGCTGACCCCCTCTGCTCTTGGCCAGACCCGCGGTCTGAGCTCGCTGAAGGGACACTGTGCACTGCAGTCAGAAACAACTCCTCACCACCGTGGTTTTCCTGGTCTCCTCAAACACCTCCCTGTTACTTGCAGCTCAGAAGTTTCCAGACAGGAATATCCACCTATTTTTCTTTTCTTCCCCTCCACTTTTCAGGGCCATAAAAATCCAGTGTGTCTAGGATATGTATTCATTGCACTTTTCCATTTCCACTCGCAGCTCTTCCAAACCTCTTCACCTCTGGAAGAGCTACAGAAGCAGCAAAAGGAAAACTGAAACCCAGGAACGCACCACAGCAGGGCTGTGCCAAGCATAAGGACTTTGAGAGGATCAGCAGGACAGAGGAAAAAGCCTCTTCAGAGTTGTTTGGAGAGAAACAGATCCTCTTCCCCACAAGGATCAGCTGTGTGATGCTGATGTGCAGCCAGAGCAAGCCCTTGGCCCCACAGCCCGAGGATGCTGATCCGCTGTGCCTTTCCTTGGGGCAGTGGGAGCCGTGGAATCCCCTCAGGGGCCTCAGCCCCTGGGTTTTAGAGGACGCAGGGGTGGCTGCTGACCCCACTCCCAGCTGTGTGTCCAGCAGGACAGGTGTGGGCAGGAGCAGCGCTGCCCACGGAGAAGGAGCTGGGGGTGGATGGGATCCCTGCAGGCTGGCACTGGGGTGTCGTGGGGATGAAGGTGGAGGGAAAGGCAGGGAGAGCTCCGTGTGCCTGGAAGCGGACACCGGAAGAGAGAAGTGGACAGAGAACCATGCCCTTCTTCCCTGGATCTGAGCTGACACCGAGCACCACCTCTGCACCCCCTGAACCCACACTCCTCAAGCCCAAGGGTGTCCCTGGAGGATCCCACTCCCAGGCTGAGCCACCCCACGGTGCTCTTGCTCTCCTGGAGTGCTGGTGCTGTGCTGCAGGACGGGGACCGGCTCAGTGCACTGCACACACGGGGCACGTGCACTGCACACAGACCTGGGACAGCTGGAGGGCTGCAGGCTGCACCTAGAGACACATCTGGGCACATCTGAGGGTCGGGGAAGTCCTGTGGGACCGGGGAGAGGGGCCGGCACTCCTGTGCTGTGCTCACAGGCTGAGCGTGGTGGAGCCACAGGAACCTCATGGCATGTTCTGCACATGGCCCAGCCCCAGGTTCAACACGAGCCATCTGGACTTGCATCAGCACCGAGGGCTTTTCAAAGAGCGTCCCGTTCACAGCAACCAGCCTGCAGGCTGATGTTCTCCAGATGACACTGTTGTCTTTGGAAAGCCTCCTAAACACTTGAAAAACACCTTCAGCCATACTCCGACGCAGCCGAGTGGGACCGAGATTAGAAACTGCACTTGACAGTGCTCAATCTGTCCAGTGGGATTAAAACCAGATCCAGTTCACGTCTCTGCAATTACACACCTCCCTTCCACAGGCAAAGGGCTCTCTCTTTCATCTGACATCAGGGTGTGCACTTTTTATTCCTGCTTAAGCCTCAGCTGAAGGGCTCTTGAGAGTATTTCAATGCAATCGCAAACTGTTCTGGACAGATGTTGCACAAACTGGTTTCAAAACAGTGGTGGTCCTGACCACAACAGCCCAGAGTTTAATACTGTTGGATTCTGGGATCCTACTGGGACAGCAGACTGAGGATTTTGACTTCTACTGCACCAAATCCTTGAAAGCAGTGCTGATAAGGCCATGCACTTGTGTCGATACAGCAAGGGAAAGCACCTCACAGGGAAAATGGGAGCCCTGGCTGGGTTATGTAGAGCTGGAGGGGTTGGAGAGGTGGGTGAGAGCTCTGGGATCATCCATTTGGAATGGGGACACTGTAGCACCCTCTGAGGACATCATCAGCCAGCAAACACTCATCTCTCTGTAACGCAGCCACTGAGGATGAGCACGGTTGTTGTTCATTGTCCACACCCCGAGAGAACACTCTGGAAACCATTGGTTTCTCCAACCTTGTTTTTTCCTGGATTGCCGCAGAGTTGTCACTGGACATCCTGGCATCATGCTGACCTTTAAAATGGACTTTTTAAGAACTTGACCACCTGCAAGTGAGAGCTGAGAAATCTCCCTCAAGATCCTGCAAGAACCGTGATGTTCTTTCCAGGAGGGGCTGCAGCTCCTCACCTTCCTTCTGGGCACTGCAGTCGCTTCCCTTCCCAGCAGAGGGACTGTCCCTTCCCAGAGGGGTGTCCCTGCAGACCTCCTGGGACAGTCTGTGCACGACATCTGGGCCAGTGGTTTGGGATCAGCTCTGGGCAGAGGATTCTCCTGGGACCCCTCCCTGGTCTCTTTGCCAGGATAACTGCGTGAAGGGCGAGGCACAGAGCTGTAGGGGCATCATGGAATCAAGGAATCATAGAATGGTTTGGGTTGGAAGGGACCTCAAAGCTCATCTCGTGCCCCCCCCTGCCACGGGCAGGGACACCTCCCACCGTCCCAGGCTGCTCCAAGCCCCGTCCAGCCTGGCCTTGGACACTGCCAGGGATCCAGGGGCAGCCACGGCTTCTCTGGATGGAAAAGAGGAAGAGGCTGAGACAGCGTCGTGGGAATCCGGAGAGCACCAAGGTGCCGGGGGGAAAGGGAGGAGCAGCCTGGAGAGAACGAAACTTTGGAGATGTGCAGCAAACTGGAGGCTGATGAGTGATCAAAGGCAGCACTGGGGGGTATTCGGGGCTCTAATTGGGCCCAGGAATTAATGAGGATCCCAAAATCAAAGCTGAGGGACCTGGCTGAGGAATCCTCATTTAACACCCACAGAGCCAGTCTGGTTCTGCCAGCCTGGAGATCACACCTGGGGGAAACACCATGAAGGGAAGGGAAGGGAAGGGAAGGGAAGGGAAGGC
>VZTD01000207.1:50580-81029 GCA_013397725.1 Rhagologus leucostigma
GAAAAGGAAAAGAAAAGAAAAAAGAAAAGAAAAGAAAAGAAAAGAAAAGAAAAGAAAAGAAAAGAAAAGAAAAGAAAAGAAAAGAAAAGAAAAGAAAAGAAAAGAAAAGAAAAGAAAAGAAAAAAGAAAAGAAAAGAAAAGAAAAGACTCCTCAGAGAGAGGAAAATCTCTCAGTGCAGGATTCCCTGTGGGCACCCAAGCAATGGTACACGTAGGGACTGGAAAATCCCCTTGGTGACCACTGATGCAGGCTTGGAAAAGCTGCTGAAAGGAGCTTTTGGAAAAAACTCCTCGTGTTGAGCACAACCACGTCAGAGCTGGATGTGGGGTGATCCTGCAGCATGGGACACAGAGGCAGCATGGAAAAGATCCTGCTGGAGGCTGTTTTGGGAAACATTTCGGGGGGAGAATATGCCAGATGGCAGCGTGGGACTGCGCTGACCTTCAGATGGGTACAGAGATCTGGGGGGAACCCACGGGGGAAACCCACCCCGGCTGCCCGCTCCGTGCCTGGACCTGGCTCCAGTGCCCTCCTGGGAAGGAGAGAGGCAGGGCTGGGGAAGCTTAGGAAATAATGGGTAACGTGTAATTTTAGAAAATCACGTTGTCCTTTCATAAGAGCAGCTAAAAATGTCCCTCTGGCACTGCAGCAGTTCCGACAGAGGAACCAGCTGGCAACAGGGAGACGGAGATAGCAAAGCCCTGCAGAAGGGAACTCTTCAGTCTGGAATTGAGTTTGGTGTGAAAATGGTTTGTTCTGCTCTGCCTGCCAGGGGAGAGGGTTTGGAGCAAGTGGCAGAGGTTGGACGTTCCCGTGTTCTCATCTGGATCCTCACCGGTTCCGCTGCACAAAGCCCAGCCTTCCTGCACGTGTGCTCCTAATGCCTTATCTGGGAGGTGCTTCCCGGGACTCCCTGGGGCTGGGCTGTGCATCCAAAATATTTCACAAAAAGATACTGCAAATATTTGGGATGCTGAAGGCAGTGGAGTTCACAGGGATCATATTGTACTACAGGGAAAAGTGCCAGAAGAACAGAACTGAAGTCCTGAAAATCTCTGGGAGGGACTTAAAACAGGCAAATCCTCCAGGTTAAAGAGATAAAATAAATAGCTGAGGGAAGGTTGAGCCTCAGCCCCCCGGGAGCTGCCTGAGCTGCCCACCCGGACCTGCTGCCCTGGTGGCACCGCTTGGTCTCCCACCCTCACACCAGTGCAAGCCAGCAACGCTCCCTGAACCAGCCGGCTCATCCCAGACCAGATTCAGCTCATTCCCCTTGGAAATGTACAGAAATGGATGAAGTCACTCCCTGGGGATAACCCCCGGCAGGGGCTGCTCCCCAGTGGGGAAGTCGAGGCTCTGCACAGCCACTGCCACCCCCTGCCCCTGGAGCCACACTGGGAGCCTCGGGATTTGGGCTACTTGAACAAGCCAGAGGGCACAGGCTAAGAAAGAAACCTGGGAAAGCCTCTGCGCTGGCTGATCCTCGCTTCGGAGCTGTCAGGAGCCTCGAGGGAGGAGGGGACTGCAGAGGATGCGCTCCCTGGCACGGGCACAGCGCCCTGTCGCAGCAGAGCCCCCGCACGAGGCGGAACCCCAGCGTGGCAATGCCGCCTGTCCTGGCAGCGTGAGGGGAGAATGCTCACGGACCGGAGTCCTTCCAGGCATCCCAGGCTGGCTCTGCTCAGAATCAGGATAAGGGACACGCTTGTCCAGGCACCCACTGCCCCGGAATCACCGTGGCTGTGGAATAAAATGTCAAATAACGCAAGAGCTCAAGAGCTCGGAGCTGTCAAACCAAACAAACGAGGACAGTAGTTCCAGAAATTAGAGACACAATCCAGCGCTGGCATCAAGTCATTTGTATAATTAATGACACACTAGTTCTCAATTAGCATCGCTGCAATCCAGAAATAGCGTTATTAGAGACTGCAGCGCCCAGCCATGTAATGGCACATGGAGAGCTGCGCTCCGAGCCATGACCCACCTACTGTGCTGGCGACAGAGAATGGCCTAGAATTCCCTGGGAGGAGCTCCAGTTTCTGTGGAGAGCAGGCTAATGAGCCTCAGCCTAATGAGGTCATGGAAAACACTGTCAAATGCTTGAGTGGAGGCTTGACATACCTTCAGATACCTGAGCCATCCCATCCGGATCCCGTTCAGCGCTGCTGAATTCCTGGAGAGCTGCCTTGACACTGCAGTCCCCACCTAGACAGGCCGAGAAACCTGAAGGTTCCAAAACCTTCCCCGCTGAAATCTGGGGAGCCCCACAAACCCCACGGCGGGGCCAGCAGAAGGCACAGGCTGGTGGGAAACAGCTCTCCAGGGTTTGCAGACACTGGGAATGGGAAGCACCAGGCAGGACACTGGGGGGTAACTCCCTGTGGCACTTGGGGGGCAGGAGCTATGCCCTCATGGGTTGGGGCAGCCCAGGACTCTCTGCTGGGAGTAGGAATCACAGAGTCACGGAGTGGTTTGGGTTGGGAGGACCTTAAAGCCCATCCAGCCCCACCCCTGCCGTGGACAGGGACACCTTCCACTGCACCAGGGTGCTCCAGCTGAACACATCTGGGGATGCGCCAGCTCCTGCAGTGCCCTGGTTCAAGGGATACATCCCCCACTGGAAATTGTCCTGCAGCTGTGGTGGATCTCCATCCAATCCCTTCCAGCCTTTTTCCTCTGATGTTTGCAAATCGCTGTTAGATTAAAGGCTGCTCTAAGTTCCGGAGTTAATGAAGACAAATCCACTCCTCTGCGGGAATCCCTAGGGAATGTCCTGCCCTCCTTCCATCTCCTGGGACAGCCCATTCTCCAAAACTTCCACGGAAGAGGGCAGAGAGCCCTCTCTGCCACGGGAGACCTCCCTCTGGAGCACAGCATTCCCAGAGCACAGGACATGCCATGAGAAAGCAAAGGAGCAGGGACAGGGGCAGTGGGGACCTGGAGGGGACACAGCTGAGCAGCACCGGGGCTTCAAGGGCTTCCTGGCATGCCACGGCCCCGTGCTGGCTGCGCTGGGCATGCCGGCGGGCGGGCTGCAGCCAGCCTGCGGGGATGGAGGCGCCGGGAATGGCACCGTGCGGCGCGGTGCCGGCAGCAGCCGCCCGTCCTCGGCTCCGGCGCTCCGAGCCGTCTGGGCCTGCCGGGGGGCGATGCAGGAGGGTGCTCCCAGGGCTGGAGGCATCCCGGGCGAGCCGGGGGCTGAGCCGGCCGGGGCCACTGGCAGCTCCCGGCACCAGCACTGGGAACACGCACACCCCCATGTGTCAGCCCGGTGTGGGGCCGAGCGCCAGCCCAGTGCCGGAGCACGGGGGCAGCGCTGTCCTCCCCTTCCTCTGGGCGATGCCAGAGGGAGCAAGGGCGGGGCTGGAGCAGGGAAGCACGTCCAGAGTCGCCGCCCCCCCATGCCGAGGCACCTGAGCCGCACAGCAGTGGAGGTGCGCGGGGGGGACCAGACAAGACCTGCAGCCCGGGGCTGGGGCCATCCAGACGCTCCCGGATCCGGGATCCGATCCGCTCCGCCCGTGCCGCTGTCCCCGAGCGCTCCGCTGCTGCCGAGCTGTGCCAGGCGTGTCGCCGACGGCGCGTTAAGCCCTCATTATGTCTGCTTGTCTAAGTTTAATGGGTTGTGACGGAGCCCTTCGGAGATATCTAAATAATCTCTGCTAATGGATCCCATCTGTTCGTCCTCGAGCACCAGAGCCAGCGCCGACAGCCCAGCCCGGCTGCCCGGGCACCTGCCCAGCGGGCACCGGGTACCCCTTGTCAGAGAGGAGATGTGCCATGTGCCCCTCCCCGGCTTCCTCCTCCTCCCAGCACAGCCAGACAGCGGCACCAGCCCCGGGGCCGTGCTGGGAGGGGGGGATGTCTGCGAGGGGCGAGCAGGGCTGCCCTGAGGAGCGCAGGGAAGGCCGATGGTTTCTCCACTGCTCAGATCTCGGTTTCCCTTTTTGCTCTGGCTCAGCTGTGGCGGGATCTCCCCGGGACTCCCCAGCACGAGCAGGAACTCGGGTGGAGGCCCATGCCTGTGCCAAGGCTGGGAACGCCTGCGTGAGTCCTGGCCAGGGTGTGCAGGGACAGGATCAGCCTGCGGAGGTGGCGCAGGGAGGTCAGTGGGGAGCTGGGCAGGGACACCCAGGTCCTGTGCAAGTCCTGCAAAGGACAGTCCCTCCTTGGTGGCAGAAGGGAGCAGGAGGTGACATTCGGAGCAGAAAGCTTTCAAGAAGGACGTAACAGGGCAAACACAATGACTGGAAGTGTCCAAGGCCAGGTTGGATGTGGGTTGGAGCAACCTGGGGTAATGGAAGGTGTCCCTGCCCTTGGCAGGGTGGGGACTGGATGGGCTTTATGGTCTCTTCTAACTCAATCCATTCCATGATTTCTGTGTCTGGCATTTGAGGGAAAGCCAGTTCCTCTGAAGCCAGGCCTCAGCGAGTTTTGGTAACAGGTGGCAGAGCCTCCAGACAAAAATTATTCCACTTCAGTGCTGCAAAATCCACATGGGATGCAAGAGGGGGCTGGAAAGAGGGGGACGTGGCAGTGCAGGATAAGAAAGGCAGCACCTACAGCATGGCCAGCAGAGCTCGGTGGGATGGGGTGCGAGCCCTGGCATGGGGGTGCCAAAGGCCCTGACTCCACAGGGGAGAGTTGGAGCCGTGTGCCCCTCCCTGCTGTCACGACAGGGTTAACGCCAGACACTGCACAGAGCCGTGGCAGGGGCTGGTTCCGCGATTTTCCATTATCCAGCAGGCCCTCTGTCACGCCGGAGCTATTTATGAGGATCTTCCCAAAGCGGCGCTTGCGTGCTCCGGCCGTAAATCACCAGAGATGATATCTGAGTATCAGCACCAGGCATGAGACCTCACCTCTGCCAAGTCCCAGCTGCAAGGAAGCCATTCCCTCCTCCCCGTGCACATCCCTTGGCCGTGAGGATGTCCAGGGAACGGCCGTCCTGGTGCCTGCCAAGGTGGATGTGTCAGTGGAGCCGTTGTCCAGCTCTCCATGGGCAGCGTCCAGACACAGGCAACATCCCTCTTGAGGAGGACTCGGGAGCTCATGGACCTCTCGTGGAGGGGCTCTCCATGGTTTTGGGCACTCGCCGCACTTCCACAGGGACAATCCTGGTGACCCCCATGGGAGCACCTAGTGCAGTGTCCTGCCTGTCCCCAGCCTTGCCGTGGCAGTGGCTCTCCTGGCCCACGTGAGCAGAGCTGTGGTTCAGGAGCAGGGTTCCATGGTGCCAGGCTCCCAGGGAGTGCAGGCACAGGGCTGAGCCAGCCATGGCATCTCCCGCCTGGCATGGCGTGTGTCCGTGGCCTTGGGGCAGCAGGAGGTGTGGCAGGGTCTGGGTAGGGGGCACTGGGAAGAGGCCGGTGCTCCTGCCAGAACAGGCTCAGCAGAGACCATCCTTGGGGTTGTGGGAGGGATGTGAGACCCCTGCCCCAGATCTGGGATTCTAAGACAAGGGTGTTGCTCCAGGCGCATCTCCTGAAGCCCCAAGAAGCGCTCGGGGTGCAGGGATGGGGTGACTTCCAAAGCAGCTGATCATGGCCTGGCCCCACCTCAGCAAACACCGGATCATCTTCCTTCACCCTCACCCAAACCACATCGTCCCTTCCCCAGGGCAGTGCTGCCTCCTCCTGCTTCTCCCTTCCTCTTAGCCCAGGACCTCATCTCCAGGGTCACCTGAAGGTGGGCACTGCTGGGCACAGGTCAGTGCCACCACTGGCCGTGGGTCAGTGCCACCGCCAAAGGCCACAGCTTTGTGTGGGCACCCACAGCTTCCCCTCTGCACAGTGCAGGCACTCACAGGGGTGGGGCCTCGCCATGGCCCCATGGCAGAACCGTCCTTCTGCAGAGCCAGAGCTCCCCAGCCCATCCCAGGCACCCTGGGAACACCAGCTGGGCTGTCCAAGATGCTGCTCCAGCCCTTGCCCTGCCTGGGACTCCCAGGCTGGATTTCCACGCTCTGCCTGCCCTGCTTCCCTGTCTCCAGGCTGGAAATCCCAACCTTTGCAGCAGAGCGCGTAGGCTCCGTCCTGCCCGGCTCCACTTGGAGCCCAGCCCTCCCCTCTCCAGGCCTTCATCCAGCAAAGCACTTAAGTGCTCACTCCTCCCTAAGTGAAACCAGTGGGGCCACTCACGCCTTTAATTCCAAGGCGGGGATCACCACAACCACTGGCTTGCAGATGTCCATGCCAGATCCCATGTCCTGCTCCTTGGATACAGATCCTTGAGGACTTGATTTGGTTTTGTTTAGTTTTTGCTTCATCCAGACCCATGAAAACAAGGAAGGTGCAGGACCCAGCCATGGGGCACAGCACTGAGAAGCTCCGTACAGCTTCCCTGGTCAGGCCCACGTATTCCATGCCCACCTCTAGGGAAGCCCTGCTTGCCAGGCTCCTGTTGCCTGGTTTCCATATCCTCCAGATGGCTGCAGCTCTCTGAGGCTCACAGCTTCTCATTATCCCCAGCACAGTGGGCCCTACCCCATCCCATTCGTGGGTGAGAGTTGAGCTTGTCCCCAGAGCTTCTCCCTCCCTGTGCGTTGCCATTTGGGCCCGAGCTGTTGTGCCCCAGCACATGTTTTTCACACATGTGTTCCCATTCCCCTTGAAGCCGGTGGAGGAGAAGTGCCAAGATGCTGCAGTCACAGCATCACTGAAGCCCATAAATATCACGCTTGCCCCGCTCCCAACGTGGACAAGAAAGGAGCTGTGACTCGGTCCAGCCCCATTTATCCTTCAGACACCCAGACTGTGGAACATGCTCCTACTTTCCGCCAGATGTTCCGAGTTCTGCTCCTTTTATTGTTTATTTCTTGAGCCTCTGAGCCGGTCCCTGGCCGCGTGTCGTGCTCAGCACAGCTCCTTGAAACCCTTGAGTCAAGGCTTTCAGATGTGCTCGTTTGGAAAGTGTTGGGAAAGCAAGGGAAAATTACTGCCCGAGAGATTACATCCTTGACCAGAAAGCTTGGAGCGAGGTCAGGCCTGGTGTGTTTGCACAAGGCTTGGAACACATGTCCTGCAGCAGCAGCCCGGCGCTGCTTGCTCGTGGTGCAGCCGGGGAAGGATGCTGCTTCCAAGGGGAAGCATCCCCACATCCCGGGCAGGGATCCCCACCCCAGCACCATCCATGGGGACAGTGCTTCCAGCTCCAGCAAGGCAGAGCTGAATGTGGAAACCTCTTTGTTTCCAGAAGGAAATGGAGATGTTCTGAATGAAAGGAGTTATCAGGGTTTTAGCCCTAAGCAGTTTGGGGTGCTGCCCTTCTTCCCTGTGTTTTTCCTGCTCTCTCCATTCAGCCACTGCCCCACAGATGTCCCTGTGGCCAGTCTGGTGCTCAGACCCTTTTGCTGTACATGGTGAGCAGGTGAATTAGACACATCTGTGCACCAGGAGCTGCTGCGGGGACCGTGCTGGGGGACTTCTGGCTGCCAAGAAGTCCAAGGTTACCTCGTTCTTAGCCCTAATCCCCTCCCGCTGTTGCTCTGAAGGAGCTGCAAGGGACAGAAGTTGTGGGGAGACTGTGGCTGCCCCACGGCTGTCATTGGATTTCAGCAGCACGGACTGCCTGTCTTGGAGGCTGCAGCCCTGGTGTGGATGTCGATGCATTAAGGGGTGTGGGTGCCTTTGAGTGTGGAACCATCCACCCGCACTCCAGGGCAGCCGGTGCAGGAGCCTGGCAATGCTGGGCACAGGCAGGAGCTCCCCAGGCTGCCAAACCTTTCCCCAGCACTGGCTCTCCTGCTGGCAGTGGGAAGGCTGCAGGTCCCCATCTCCTGGGCTGCTGGGTTTCCCTGGGTGCACAGCAGAACCAGGCTGGTGCCCATCAGAGGAGGAGGAAGAGCATCCCCCACGCTGACGGGCACTCGGCTGGGGTGGGCAGCGAGAGAAGCTGCCCAGTGAGAGAGCCGGCGCTGGGCTGAGCAGGGTCCTGGTGCCAGCCATGGTACCTTGCTGAGTCTCCATGGTACCTGGAGGTCTCCAGAGGCTGAGTTACGACTTGTGAACTTTCAGGCTCACACAAGTGACGGAGACAAAGGGCTGGAGCGGCGTGGGAGGAGCGTGTCCATGGCTGCAGCAACATCAGCACGTGGGCTTCCCAAGCCAGCAGTGCCTGACGCACACACAGGGCTGCAGGTCCCACAGCCGGCTGGGACTCCCCAGGAGCCACAAAACCAAGCTGGAGCCACCAGAGCAGGTGATGCTGGTGGGGCTGGTGGAGCCCTGGTCTGCACAGGGTCCCCAAACTTGCTGCAGGACAGCACAGTGCGGAGCCCAGCCTGCACACAGCGTCTGGCAGAGGCACCGGGTGATTCATGTCCAGCCCTTCCCCAGCCTGGAAACATTCTTGGCATGTGGCAGCTCCCAGCCGCCCCTCTGGTTAACCCTGGTTTAGCCCAGTCTGGCAGGCGATGGGGCACACGTGGCCCGGTTCAACCCTTTGGTCAGGTCCAGCTCCCAGAGCCCTGCCCAGACCCAGCGCCCTGCAATGCCCCCAGAGCCCTCACCAGAGCCCCCAGCTCTCTCCTCTGCAGCCCCCAGCTTGAGAAGGAGCAAGGCAGTGCTGGCATGGGTAAAAAACCAGGAGGAAGGAGCTTTCCCAGCTCTCAGAGATCCTGGTGGGGGCACAGGGGTGCTGCTGGTCTCCTCTGTGGTTGGGAGTAGGACAGAGTTGTGGGAGGGGTGTTGGGGTGAGCAAAGGGGGATGTCCTGAGAGAAGGTAGGAATTTTATCTGATTGCACTGGGAAAATGCTACAAAACAGGCACTGGGCCCGTGCCTGGGCTCCCAGGAGTTCCAACAAAACCCAGTGAGGCCAGCAGGAGCACGAGGGCCAGGTGTGCTGATGTGCTGGATGCGCTGGTCAGCAGCACCCACAGCCTGACCTTCTCACCCCACACCAGCGCTGGCCAGAGGGGACAATGACCCCGGGGCAAAGGGCTGCAGCACCCACGTCTGCCCAGCCCTCTGGGGTGACCTGCCCTGCCCGGGGTGGCCCTGGCACTGGGACCTGTGCCAGCCCCACGAACTCAGCCCTGCGAGGCGTTAGCTCATCTCCCCACCACTCACAGGGCTTGGCAGACACCTTCCTTCCTGCCTGTTTGGGATCCAAAGGGATGACCCCAAGCCCAGGCTGGTCTTGCTCCACCCAGCGAGGCAAGACAAGCCCTACTTGGCACCCCAGGCTCCCCGAGCCCATCGATATGTGGGAATCCCACCTGGAAGGTTCCATGCCACGGGTTCAGCGCACCTGCCACAGAGGCAGCAGAGAGTGAGGCTCCAGCATCCCTCCTGGACACTGTCCTGGGATGGAGAGGCCAGCACCTGGACAGACACCTGTCCCCGGGGCGGAGCTGGACATGAGCAGCCAGCACACGGACACCGCTCTGAGCCTGAGCCCGGCAGAGCTGAAAGCAGAGCGTCCGGCAGTGCTCAGGCACAGGGGACGGGTGGCCACTGTCCCCTCCGCACCGGCCAGGCCAGGGTGGCCGGAGCAAAGGGAGCAGCCAGCGCAGGAGGAATGTGCTGTTGCATGGGAGGGAGATGATCACAGCAAAGGAATGTGCTGTGCCACGGCCAGGGCTGGGGGGAGCGCGAGAGAGAGCAGCAGGCAGGAAAAATAAACTCCGTCTCTCCCAGGGCTACGGTCCTCTGGTCACCATTTTTTTCCCTTCTCCCTCTTAAATAAAAATGATGTCAGCCATTGTTCTGGTTGCACAAGGGCTGCCAAGAGCTCTGGCTGTTCCTCAGTGTCCTCCAAGCTGCGCTCACCTCTCCAGGCCAGGACTGAGGACACGAGGCTGTTGGTTGGGGTCACCCTATCTGCTGGTCCCTGCCGGTCCAGGGGTTCAGGATGCACCAGCATCAACCAGAACCATCAGCCCACTGCCCTGCCCTTCACCTGATCCACGAGCACCACCCCACTGTGGCAGGACTTGTCACCAGCACCGTCTCCACCAGCCTTTTTCAGACCCTCAGCAAGCCTGGAGCCTCCAAAACCTCCTGGGCTGGTGGCCCTGAGCACCGAGCTGGGAACACTGCCCGAGTAGGAGTGAGGGGGGAGCTTGGCAGGTCCGAGACGGTCCCCACGAGGCTGTGCACGAAGTCCTGCCCTGGTACAGGCTGCCATCTCCTCTCTCCGCCCCTGCAAAGGCACAGGGGCTCTGCAGGAGCCCTCACCAGAGCAGAGCTGGCCAGAGGGGCTGGCAGGGAGTCACTGTGACAAATTCAGGATGAGTACAAACCCCTGGGTGTACTGCGGGTGGAAGGAGGATGTCTGTGTGTGTGTGTGTGTGTGTGAAATGGGGGGGCTGCTCCGATATCCTGACTCAGCCCTGCGGAGTCTCGCACATCTCAGGCTGTGCTCACGGGGCTCAGCTCCTGCTGCAAACACAGCCCCTCTCTGTGCCCTGGAGGAGGGAGCAGCCGTGTCACAGCCCCCTGTGACACACAGCGGCTGGCTGTCACACCGGGGGGACCAGCAGCCCACTTGGAGCACTGGGCCAGCCCGGCCCAGCCTGCTACGAGCTCCGTGCATGCAGCCCAGCAAGCCAAAATCACAGGCGAAGAGCCCACGGGGGGCTTGGCCCATCCCGCCCCTCCATGTCCACCCCAGCTCATCTGCCAGCTCCAGGTGGTGTCAGGCACGCAGCATCCAGCTCAGGAGCTCGGGATAGTGCCACAGGGCCTTCCCCGGAACAACACGTGGGCCACTGTGCTCGGGAGAAACCGGCCCAAGGCAGGAGGGACTGGAGATCCTCCAGGAGCAGCACTTGGAACACATCCACAAGCAAAGACCCACCACGCCAGGAAGGCTGAATGCGGCCTGTGGCCACAGCAACAAGTCTGGATGGGCAGGATGCAGGAGGGAACGAGGCTGGTGGGAGAGCTGGACCCTGCTGCACAAAGCACGCCAGGAGCGGGGCGCGAAGGGAAGCAATTAGGGGAGAACTGCGGGGAGCTCTGCCTGTGGAGCCCCTCAAGGTGAGAGATGGATGGAAAATGTGTCTGAAAGGATGATGTCCCCGCACAGCCGGGACACTGTGCCACCCTCCGGGCAGGGCTGGGCAGAGACATCCGTGGAGCAGCTGGCACTAGACAGGCCAGGCTGGTGCCATGAACAGGGGGCAGGACTGGGCTCCTCTGGCGAGTGAGACAGGCTGGGCTGCAACGAGCAGGGGTTGGCCAGCACACCAGCAGAGGCTGTCCTTGTCACCAGTGGGACCTGTCACCTGTGGGTGCTTCAGAGCCCACTCCACGCTTGGGGCAGGGGTCAGTGTGTCCCTTGATCACATCCAGTTCTGCCCTGTGCTCATGGGCACGTGGGACCAGGGTGGTCCTGAGCCCCCCTCCACTTCACCACTCGGTCGTTTCCACAAGTGCCACCTCCTCTTGCCAGGACATCGCCTTAAAGAAGAGCTCCATGACACCAAGGGATTGTGGACTTGCTTTTCCACATCATTATCCATGAGCTGTTAACATTGATTTCTTCCTGTGCCAAGCCCAGCTGCGTGCTCAGGCAGCTCTCACCCACGGACACTTCTCTCCCTCTAAAGCCAGGACAGTTTTCCATGGCTGTCATGAACTTAACATTCCCCTCCAGCTGTTGCCACGCCACAGGGTCCCTGTCCTCCTGCACCACTCTCAGGGTGGGAACCATCATCTTCAGTCCAGTAGGAGCTGGGTTTTGTCACAGCTTGTCACAGTTGGTCTCAGTTGCCTCTTTGTCACGTCTTGCCCCAGCAGCCTCTCCCAACACCATCAGCTCTGGGCATCCTCGACCAGCCTGTGCTCCCACGTGGCACTGAGGGTCCTCCCTGTGCCCCTTGCTGCCCCACCTTCACCCCAGCATGGGCAAGGGGGGGACACGCCCAGAGTGCCGCCACTCCTGCCACCACTCCCTGCCCCATTTCCATCGCCCATGCCCAGCCCTACAGCCAGTCCTTCACCCGGTCACCACACAGGACAGGTGTCATGTCCCCTCCACATTCCCTGCTCCGCCACCACTGTCCCTGTGGGACTCCGGCAGGGAACAGGGACATTGTGCTCACCTGTCATGGTGACTGTCCCTGGCTTGCCACCAGATCCAAGGAAAAGAACTGGGGAGCTCAGCCACCTCTGGGTGTCCCCTCCACAGAGACCAGAATGTGTTGCACACTTTTCCCTTGAGATTCAGTCCTTTCCAGTCCCGAGGGCTGTCCCCTCTGGCCAGGGAAGCAGAACATTTCCTTCTCCCTCTGCTCATTTGTGCATCCCCGGCAGCATCGGGATGCATGGGACGGATGCAGGGCCAGGGTGGCTGTGCAGGACAGCGGGAGCCCCGCTGTGCCCCAGGCCAGGACTGTCACCCCAGCCCTCCTTCTCTGTGCCCTCAGGCCAGGACTGTCACCCCAGCCCTCCTCCTCTGTGTCCCCAGGCCAGGACTGTCACCCCAGCCCTCCTCTGTGTCCCCAGGCCAGGACTGTCACCCCAGCCCTCCTCCTCTGTGTCCCCAGGCCAGGACTGTCACCCCAGCCCTCCTCTGTGTCCCCAGGCCAGGACTGTCACCCCTGACCTCCTCTGTGTCCCCAGGCCAGGACTGTCACCCCAGCCCTCTGCCTCCGCTTGCATAACTGTGGTAAACAACTCCCCACATGAAAACCGGGTGGGAAGCATGGAAAGCAAAGGGAGCTGTTTCCAATTCCAGGCCTATTAAAACTTGTCCTTCCTGGAATGAGAAGAAAAATATGGTCTTGATCCTGGAGATAAGGCCAGCAACAGTTAACATGTGAGATGTCTGTGAGGATTTGGGGCCATCCTGGTGTCTGAAGGGGAGTGAGGATGTCCCCAACACAAGCTGTGCAGGTCAGCTGGGTGCTGTGCTGGGTGCCCAGGGACACATCTGCTGCTGTCCGGGGTTGCAAGGGAAAGGTGATGGGGTGGAAACCTCGTCCAAGAAGTGAGAAATTTGAGCATGGGGAAAGAGGCCTGGAGGTGTCCTTCAGTGGAGAGACTGTTCTGCGCTGCCCAGAGGTGCCAAGCTCTCCTCAGGCCCTGCCACAGCTCTCCCAGAGCCTCTGTCTGCACACTGAGCACACACCGAGCAGAGCAAGCCTGGGGGCCGCATCCCTCCTTCTTCTTCCGGGGGTGGAGCATCTCCTGAAACTCTGCCTGCGACTGCAGGCTTTGGGGAATTAACATTGATGGCAGCACCACTGTGGGCATCCCAGAGCCTGGGGCTCTGATGTTCCTCACAATCAGGAGCCCACCACGCTGTAGGGGGAGCAGATCATTTGCTGTCCCACCTTCACCAAACACAGACAAGCTTCTCCAGAGCTGGAGAGAAATTTTCGGTGCTCTCCAGTGGCAGCACAATCGCAGCCTAAAGCAGAGGGAACTCGCCGCAGTGTGTCCCCATGTGTGGCTGTGCCAGCCTGCTCGAGGCTGTGTTACAGGCTGAGAAAAGTGATTTTCCTTGCTCTTCTTGGAATAACTGATTTTTGCAGAAACATCCAAAGTCTCCAGTCAGCCGTGCTCGGAGCAGGCCTAATTCTAAAGCTGAATCCATTGGCTCAAGGCCTTGTCCATGAGCAACCTGAACTGGCCCCTCTGCCAGGGCTGCAGGACAGTTTTTGTGTCCTTCCTTACCTGCAACTCCTGCTTGTTGCCCATTTTCCCCTTATTCTTCCCTCCTGAGGAAAGTCTGGCTCTGTCTCCTCTACAGATTCCCCTTAGGCAGAGGAAAACATGGTCAGATCCTCCTTTCCACCTCTCTCCTCCAGGCGGAACAACCTCACCTCTCTGTCTCTTCTCACACATCTTCCCTGCAGATGTTGGCCATGCTTTGGCTACCACAGCATGCCAGTTGGCTACCACGGCACACCAGCTGGCTTTCCTCACTGGAAAAGCTCACTGCTGATTCATGGTCAGCTTCCCTTCCCTGTCTCCGTGTCCTGTGCTGCAGAGCTCGCACACCTGTGCTGGTTGTTCTCCAGGCTCTCCTGGCGCGTGGATTGCTCCATCCCAGACTCAGGACTTGGTATCTCTCTCTCTCTGTTGACCCTCATGACTTTCCCCCTGTCCCACCCATCGAGCTTGTCGAAGACGGTGGCACCCCAAGGTCCCTTTGAGTGGCTCGGTGTGAACCTGGACGATTGCTCCTTCCAGCGCGTTCTCCTGCACAAAAGCTGCCGGACTATTCCCGGGATCATTGCTGCTGCTGTTTCTGCAGACCAGTACAACATTTGCTTAACTCCAGACTTCTGGAAAGCAGTAGCTTCCATGTTAAATCGTCTGCTCCAGCAGACAGAGCAGCTGCTGCATTCCTGGTCTCCCCGAGCTGTCTCAGCTCCACCACGTGGATCTGGCAGTTTCTTTTTTAACGTCTCATTTTGTTCCAGCGCTTTTCCTTCTGCTACCTCAGGACTGAGACCCACGTCTGCTTTGCAAACATCTGGGATGGCTTAAGGACAGATTTCTGCCTGCTTGTGGGATGGATCATGGAAGCACTGCTTCTCTGCTTCGGCTCAAACTCACCCCGGTTGAGCTGAACTGTCAAAAGGACACAGTTGGGTTTCCAGGTGCTGCCCTAAAGCAAATCTGGGGGTCCTCACACATCCTTTTCTATCCCTGAAGCCGTTGACAGGATCCTCCAATGGAATGAGGAAGGAGGCAGAGGTTGTGATTCCATTTCAGTCCAGGCCAGTGTTCAGCGCTCCCTCTCCAGTTAAATCATTCCTCCTGCCCCAGGGCCCTGGAGATGCTGGTTTTTCACCAGAGCAGCCAAACTAGAGGTGCTGGAAGTTTTTGGGGGGATCTTGTGCATCCAAGTGATGCTGCTGCCCCAAGGAGCCATCTCAGGTTCACAGTAGCTCCAGGATGCTCGTGGTCTTCCCCTGGAGGCACTGAGATCTCCGCTTGGCTACGGATGCCTTTCCCTGCTTCTCCAGAGCCCAGGTTGGGGACTGCAGTCAAAATCAAGATATTCTGGAATTCCCCTGATATAATTTTTTCCCTGCTCATGGTTTCAAAACCTTTTCCCTGCTGACAGGCCTAAAGTGATTCCTGTTCCTGCCCTCTTTTTTCACACAAATTTTGTGAGCCCTTTGTGACTTGTATGGATGTTAAAGCAGCCTCTACATTCAAGCTGGAGGACTTTAATTTAATTCCTTTTGTGCTTCAGGCATTTTTATCAGCTTCCTGATCCTCTCGACAATTTCCCGTCTCCAGCTCACAACAATCCCTCTCATTTTTCCCATGGTTTCTCCACAGAACACCGGCAGGACATTGGGGTGCCTGTTCCTGGCGCTCGGGGTTCGTTGCTGTAGCACCTTGTCTGTAGCTGCTCGAATGCCATTCCTTGAACAGCTGCCCTGAGTTAAGAATCAGCACTTGGACAGTCTTGCCTGGGTTTCTGTAGGTGCTGGGTGAGGAATGACATCCCAGCCCCTGCCAGGCATTCAGGTATTTAACTCCTCTTCGCGCTGGGAAGCAGCGAGACCCAAATGTTCTTGGAGACCCTCATTCCTTGGGGCACATCATGGGGTGAACGTTGCCTCTTCATCCTTTCCTCCAGAGACGAAGTCCCAAGAGCCTGGGTCAAGGTCACCTCTCCACTGGCTTAGTGTGAACTCCAGAAACTTGGACAATGATCCTCTCCAGCCTTGGAGCTGGATTTCAGGGATATTTCTGTATTCACCTCCAACAGCTCTACCTCAGCCCGATGATGCTGGCGCAAAGTCTTCCCAACATCTGACTCATCCACCTCACCAAGGCCTGGCCTTCCTTCTGCAGTGCCCATCACCCGTCACCTCTCTGCATCTGGGTGCAATCTTGGAGTCAAAGAGCGTCTCCAAGGCTGCGAGCTCTTCTCCTTCACTTCTCCTCACCCAAAAACATGATCCACCAAAACCAACAAGCACGGGCACAGCACAAAAACATGCAGGGAGCAGCTCCAGCACAACCTGCGGAGTGTGAGCTCCCCTGGAGATGGGAGGTGGGTGGGGGGAGGAGCTGAGCCCTCCTCTTGCTGCGTGGTCTGTGCACAGCACTCACCTCCCCTTCCCACAAAAACTTACGGCTCTTTTCCGCAGCCCTGTTCAATACCTGTTTATTCAACTCTCATTTGGCACTGGCCGATCTCTTCTCGTCAAACGCTCTTGGAAAATGCCCAGCCGTGATCCAATGCCCCTGGAGATCACCTTTAAGGATGTCAAGCACCACATGTAAGAGCTGTAGCCCCTCCTGGTTTTCTCACTCTTGAGGAGAGCTTGTCTGGCTGATGAACAGGCTGGTCCCTCACCGAGAGCCAGGCACGGGCTAAGTACAATTCCTCCAAGTCATGAAGCTGATTTTGAGCTATCTGACAGCTAGTAAGGATGAGAAAAATGCTTGAAAATAGGAAAACATATTTATTCTGATGCTTACATAACACAGAAACAGTCGAACAGATTTCGCTCAAACCATCCCCAAATAATTCTTCGTTTTTTTGGGCTGAGCTCAAGCATGAACAAATTCAATCCAAAAGGATATTTTTTGAGCGATGTATAAACAACTGCAAACAGGGGTTTCGGCTGGAATGCGTGTCTCAGCCGTAGCTCAAGTGTTGCAAGAGCAGTTCGTGAGTGCTCCTCCGGGGAGTGCGGTTTGGCGGCGACGGGCGGGACTGGGCTCGGCAGTCTCGCATCCTCCCCTGTTGGAGAGGGCTCCTTTACTCTAAACTTAGAAGTATCTTATGGGATCTGTTCCACTCGTGATGGGGCCTCACTGGCAAGCAGCTCCAGTGTGTAATTGTCCCGTCTGGTAGAAATGTTCCCAATGTTTGACTCCGGCCTGGCCCCCGCTCCGTGCCAGCACGTTGCTGCGATACCGTCTGCAGCCACCCCCGTCAGCCGCGCCCGGCCACATCCTCGCAGCTCTCCTTTTCCACTCATCGGCTTCACATCTCCCTTCATCTCTCCCCTCGTCGGCCGGGATCCAGGTCCTGGCTTGCCCTGCTTCTCTGGTTCTTGGAGGTGATGCTGAAGTGGGCGGACGGGCCATGTTATGGGGCAGGAGTCTCCCAGAGGGATGGGCTGCCTGGGTCCTTGTAGCCAGCCTGGTGCCTCTTCTCTCTCCTGGGAGAGGCTGTTGGCATCATGGACAGGGCTGAGGTGGGATGGAGGAGGTCCCAAGCTGTGGTTCCCTCTGAAATGTCAACCAGCTCATGGTTGGCCATAGGCTGACCCAGAGAGCCCCTGATGAGCAGGGAGGTCACAGCATTGCCTCCCCAAGTCCTTCTTCATCTCACTGCACCCTCAGGAGCAGAGTCCATTCACCAGCCCCTCTACCAGGTCAGACCCTGTCTAGAGCCCCGTGAAGGCCCTGGGCAGGGCCAGCTGCAGTGACCACCAGCACCTCCCACAGCTGGCTGGGTGTTGGGGTGTTAGACACAACCACTGCCCTCTGCACAGGCTGAGCAGGCTCCTCTGTCCCTTCCCCAGAACAAGCACAGAGCAGTCCCGGCCACAATATTTTGCCTGGCATGGACGTGCTCTAGACGAAGGCGCTTGTTATTCCTGTCGGCTCATCCTGACTTTGTAAGGGTGACTAATGCTTTTTCTGGCTGCGAGAGGGTTGAGGGGCATGTTAGCAACGTGACTGGAAGGAAACGGGCAGCTTCTCCCATACCCCATCGCTGGCAGCACCACCACTCATCCCGTTTATCCAGGCAGGAGAGCTCCGGCTGTCGGGCTCATCGCTGGGACCCGCAGAGGTGATGCTTTCGGGGCCACACGAGGACATGGCACCCCCAGGCCGGCAGCCTGTTCCGTGTGGGGCGGCCTGCCCTCAGCAGCCCGTCTGGGCAAACACTTTGTTCCATGTCTGGGATCTCTCTGGTACATCCAAAGACACCGAACGTGGTCTCAGTCCAATGCTGAGATGGCGCTGGAGCCGGGGGCTGAGCACGAGGCACGTCCTATTCATGATTCCAAGGAGAAACTTGAGGCACAGCACTGGAAAACTGCGAAGCTCCTGGAGCTGCCTCCAAGCGCCATGGAGGCAGCAAACCCTGGCACAAGGTGGGGAGGTGGGGAGGAGCAGGAGCCAAGAGGCAGAGCAACCAAGCGACCCCACGCTGTGTCCTCCCCCTGTGCTCCTGTCCTGAGCTGTGCTGTCCTGGCAGAGCAGCGAGGGCAAGGAGGAAAGGCTCATCCCAGCAGAGAGGGCCTGGTGGAAGAGGCATCCAGCTGTCAGCAGGTGTCCTGTCACAACCAGGCATCCCGTCACAGAGGAGAGATCAGATTTTGTTTCCTGTTTCGTTCTGAGAGCAACTCCTTTGCTTCCAAACCCGTTTCCACTGAGAACTTGGCCTGACACAGTGACAGATAAACATGACATTTTTTCACTCAGAAGACTGCCCAGCACCACAGGGCAAGGTGAATTCAGGTGAAATCCAGGAACTGGGACAGCAGGGTGTCCTCTGCTCCAAGGCCTTGTGGAGGAGGTGGAGTTGGAGTGTCCCCACTTTCCAGCCAAGGCTTCTCCAGCAAGCAGAGAGGTGATCTTCCTGCGTGGAGGGCAAGACAGACTTTTTCCATGTTTACAAGAGCACATCTCCAGGCACATGCCATGGTCTGGTTTTGGACCCCTCACCCACAGCCCAAAGATTTCAGTTGGCTGGAGGGCCTTCAACCACTGCTGCAAGAGCTGGATCAGGAAAAGCCAGCAAAAGCAGATGTTTCTGGATCATCTGCCAGGACCTCAAGTCTGGCCGGGGTACTGAGAGTGACAGAGGCACCGTTGTCCTCAGGGTACAGCCACATGCCAGCTGCAGCTGTCCAGGTGCTGCTGGTAAAATCTCCTCTCTGGTGGCCACTCTTGCCCACTGGTGGCCACCTCACAATTGCTTTGGACTGTCCCCAGCACGTCTGGGGTTGCTCTGCTGTCAGTGTGGCCTCCACTGGCTCTGGATCGCTGCTTCCATTCCCAGTTCCTCTCCACAGAGGCCCGTGCTGAACAAAGCCCTTGGCTCCGTGACTGCCTTGGGCTGTCAAGAGGTGCACTCCAGGGCGTCAGGCCTGCGAGGTCAGGATCTGCACTGCTGCCTGATTTCCAGGGGTTTTGTCCAGGAAAGCAGCAGCCCTGTGAATGTCACCATCAGGAAAACCTGGGAGTCCCCACTCAGCCCAACTCATGCTGGTCTAAGCACCTCTGACCCAAAGCCCGTGGAAAGGGAGGTCCATCCCTGCTGTTGGAGACAACCCCATGCCCAGCCCTGCCAGCTTCTCCTGGCACATCACCTCAGAGCCAGCAGCCAGCCAGGCTGTTAGCACCTCTCTCCTCCCTGCAAAGCAGCCCTGTGCCTGGCTGGCTTCTGTTCTTCCTATCTCCCCTTCCAGCATCCCTCCCATGCCCCTCCCAGTGTCCCCCACTGTGAGGACATCAGCAGCAGCTGCCACCAGAGCCAGCACATCCCTCTTGTACACTCTCAAATAATCCCCACAGTGCTCAGTGCCATCATGCAAGGCATTCACACCCACAAAAACTGGTTTGAGTTATTCCCCTCCTCTCCCCCAGCTCCCTTTTGGCACTTCCAGATTTATTCCTCCCATTGCAGAAGTGTTTGGGATTCCTCCTATCTCCGAACACGGACTGCATTCGTATGCAGGGGATGTCATTTGATTACATCTGACCCAAGCTCTAATCCGTCTGTATAAAGTCTCTGTTGTGCTCAATCTGTACTGTTTGCCTATGTTAGGATCTTTCTAAGTTTCATTAGAGGAAAGACTTGCTTAAATAATTTGGGAAACAATTTGGAAATACTTATAAAAGCACTGAGTTTAGTGCTGTCAGTCGTGGATTTATATCGCCTTTGTTTGTGAACATCCAGATGGTATTCTCTGACTATTAAAATGCTTTTCATGATGTTCACAATGATTATGCACTTAGAAATTCCCACAGGAAGCTGAAAACCCACAATCTGTCAGTCTCCTGCTTGAAAAGCCCGTCAGATGAGGGGCTGAAACTACCGCAGCCCTCCAGGTGACAGGACTGCTGTCACCCAGCAGGATCACTGGGTGCACCTTGCAGGGCCAGCGCAGGGAGCATCCCCGCACTGACCGGCACCGTCAGGCACTTCAGACAAGAGCCGTGAAGGTCGGGCACTCATCTCCTTCACAAATCCGTCCAGACATGTCCCCGGGGAGCCCCAGCCAGCTCTGCTGCAAGCTCCGAATGGGATCTGGCTTTTTGCAAAGCCTGGCCCCGGCTGTGGTGCTGAGTGCTGGGAAACCTGGCACTGAGCTCCTCGAAATCTGACTCTTGACACTTAATGACTTTCTCTCATCCGACGTGCTCTGTTATTTAACTAGGAATAAAAGTCGGATGTTGACTGCCAGACTCCCTCCATCCTTCTCTTTCTGCTCTGCACCACTGTCCCTCCCACGTCCTGCTGCTTTCACCATTGCTCATGTTTTTATACAAGTGCAGCAGTCGGCTCCTCGGGCACGCTCTGTGCTCCTCCAGAGCCTGTCCCTGGTCTCACTGAGCTGTGCTGGGATGGTTTGTCCTGGACAAACCCTCTGCCAGGTTTGCTCCCTGGCAGCCTGCCTGCTGTCTGGGTCAGGGGGAGAACACCTCCATGCCACCTGCACCTGGCCGGGAAGCCCAGAAGATGTCATGCTGTGCAAAAGCCCTATTTCCCCTCCTGATCCAGGCATGAGGAGCTGGTGGGTGCCCTGATTGCTCCTGCCAGAGCAGAGTTTGCTCCTCTGGACGGGTCACCCCTGCTTATGTACACCAGGAGCCAGCACCTGCTGCGTCCTCGCACTGTCTGCCTGTCCTGGCCCTGGAGAAGCAGGTGGTCCCCGTGCCACATCTCTGGCTGATACCTCGGGGCTGCCTTACCATGCCCCAAGCCCAGGGAGCCGGGAGGGTTTGACCCAGCTGCCCTCTCTGTGCAGCTGCGGGAGAGCTGGGGGCCTTTTTCCAGGGTTGCTGCGGTGCATCTCTGCCTCCTCTCCCGCTCTCTCCCCTCTCATCCCTCAGCCTGGGCTCAGGATGGCTGAACTTTCGCCAGTGCTGGAAAGCGGCTGCACTGCCACGGAGACGGCGTTTCCGCCTCTGCAGAGCGCTATAAAGCCACAAGCTGGAAGCTCAGTTCCCAGCCTGGCCCCTTCTGTCCAAGACCCAGGTGTGGTGCCGAGATGCCCTAGTGCAGCCTCCCTGCGCTTCATCCAGCTCCAAGCATCCCTGGACCAGCCAGCCGTCCCACGGGACCACCCTTCCTTCCTGGGGAACGTGACCATCTCAGCCACCACGCAAGGCCTCGGATGCCTTGTTTTTCCACCAGGCTGGGAATCGGTTCCAGGTGTTTTTGCTCAGGTCTCGCGTGCAGAAAGGGTGCTGGGGAGGTCCGGACTGTCTGCTGGGCTCAGCTGCTCACCAGCATCCAAACCCTCACACTTCATCAGCTCCCCAGGGAGTGCGGCACGGTGGGGAGCACCGGGGGAGCGCCTGCCCCTTCACACATCCCGGTCGGGGTCAGCTCGTGCAGCGAGGGAGCACGGACCACTGTCCTGGGAGTGGCAGTCACGTGGGGAAGATGGTTTTCAGCCTCAAGGGAGCGTCCAGAAGGAGCAGGGCTCCAGGCTGGCCACGCGACGGAGCGCACACGCACGTGAGCACGTGCGCGCGAGCCTCCCGCGGCGCTGAGCACAGGCCTCATTTCACAAAACCCGGCCGGCCGAGGAGCGCAGCAGCACCGGCCCTGGCGTGCCAGAGTGAACACACACAGCGCCGAGCGCACCTCATTTACAAAGCACCAGCAGACACACACTCTAAACACAAACCACATGTTGGCCGGTGCACGCCCGCTCCCTGCGCCTGCGCCCCACCAGCCACGTGCGGCCCCACGCGCCCTGAGAGCACACACCGTGTTCCCGGGGAGCCTCGCGTGCCTGGGGAGCCTCGCCGAGTTCCTGGGGAGCCTCGTGTGCCTGGGGAGCCTCGCTGTGTTCATGGGGAGCCTCGCTGTGTTCCTGGGGAGCCCTGTGTTCCCAGTGAGCCTCTCTGTGTTTCCAGTGAGCCTTGACACGTTCCCCGTGAGTCTCATGTTCACGGTGAGCCTTGTGTGCCTGGGGAGGCTCATGCTCCTCGTGAGCCTTGCTTTGCTCCCAGTGAGCCTCATGCTCCTGGTGAGCCTCACTGAGTTCCCGGTGAGCCTCACCGTGTTGCTGGTGAACCTTGCCATGTTCCCGGTGAGCCTCATGTTCCCAGTGAGTCTCGCCACCCCGCAGGATCACGTGCCCCTCTGATCAGCCCCATGATGATGGTGGACCTGTACTCCGTGTGGGGACACAGCCCCTCCTGTCTAGGTACCCGCCACTGGCAATGCCAAAGGGCTGGGACATGCCCTTGGAGGGTCCTGGCTGTCTCCTGCTCCCTGGTGTGGTTGGTGTGGGCAGGATCACCCCTCCCTGAGGTGAGGGACACCTGTTCCAACAGCCTCCAGGCATCCGCACACCCTGTCCTGCTCTGCTGCCCGTGCCAGGAGTGACAACAGGGCTGAGGGACACCTCTGAAGAAGCAGCAGGAGTCTGAAGACCATTAGGAGCTCTCAGCAGGGGAAGAAACCCCAAGTCCCTCTGATGTGGATGCAGAGGATCTGTCGCTGAAGGGAGGCTGGGAACAAACACGCCCCACCAGAGCAGACCCTGGCACTGAGAGCTGGGACTTGTCTTGCTGTGGACAGGGCATCTTGTCCTCCACACGTCCAGCACACCTCAAGGCTGGCTCTCACCTGCAGCTGAGCATGACCTCAGCTCTTGGGCCTCGTGCACACACTGAGCCCAACCTCGGGGCTCCTCAGGCTTCACCCCAGTGCAGGAGGGCTGGTGGAGCTGTTTGACTCCTGAGACACCCACCCCATGCTCCTCTTGTGTCCAGTTAGGGCTCATCAGAGCACCCAGCAGTGCTAAGGGTTCTTCTGTCTCATCAGACCCCAGGGGAAGAGTCTGGACCTGGGCTGAGACAGCACTGTCACACCTACAGCATCCCAAGCCAGGGCTGTGCCTTTGAAGTGTTTTTTCCTTCAGAAACACAGCCAGGAGGAAAAGTGAGAAAGCCGCCGCACGAGAGTTGGTCAGAAACATTTAGACAAGACATTTCTCCATTGGAATGTGCTGGCTCATCGAGATGTTTTGTGGAGACGGTTTGATTGCAGTCGAACTCTGCCAAGAAACTGCCAGACCTGCTGCCTGGCAATGCTCCGCCTGCGAGCAGCTGCCTGGGGCACGGGCAGCCGCCCAAGAGCCTGCGGAGTCTGCAAGCCCCAGGTCCCCGCTCGCCGCTCCAGGAGAAGCTCAGCTCCCATGGCTGGCCTGGCTTTTGGCTGCAGGACAGAGCAGCAAGAGGAGTAGCGTGAAGTCAGCGTTCCCAGGAATTCCCTGGACCTGGGCGTCAGGGCAGCCGGCTTCGGATCCAGGCGCCCCCACCCTCCCAAAAAAATCTGTGGACAGGACAAACTGTGTAGTGGGTTCCTTCTATGTCCCAACAAAACCAAGGCTCCAAATGTCAGATATTTGGGGGAAAAGAAACTTGGTTTGTGCACCAGACCCTGAGAGGGTCTCCCTTCACCCAGCTGCTGAGCGCTCTGTTGGTACCAGGCTCCAGCAACTCCAGCAGCTCCAGCAGCTCCATCCGCAGGGAGAACTGGAGGGACCTGGCAGGAGAAAGCGGGAATGACAGTCTTGCCCAGACAAGCTTTGGGTAAAAGGTGTAGAAAAGCTGCGCTAAGCATCACTGCGTGCAGAAATCCTTCCTTCTGACTGGGAGGAGAGGTCCACATGTGCCTGTGGCAGTGAAACAGGGACTGGTTCCCCCCCGAAAGTGCTTCACAGCACAGGAGAAAGCTTCCCCTGCCCTTGGTAGGAAAACAGAGACTGCAGTTTGTGGCCAGGATTTGGGGGGTTTGTTCCAAGATGAAGTGTTGACTCTGGAAGGGCCCCAGCGTGGGGACAAGCACGAGAGGTGGGGGAGCTCCGGTTTTGGAGGCTTTCAAACCTCAGGTAGACAAAGCCACAGGCACCCTGACAGGCTTTCAAACCTCAGGTAGACAGCCACAGCCCTGCTGTGAAGCACACTGGTCTGGAGCCCTCCAGGGGCCCCCTCCCACCAAATCTTGGGGGGTTCTGGAGATCCAAGGGGATGCCTTCAATGCTGGGCCTTTCCTGCCAGGAGATGCAGGATGAGGATCATGTCTCAGGCACCTGTTTCTCCACAGGCACAGTCCTGCCAGCTTGACTTCAGTCACGGGCAGCCCCAGAGCAGGCAGAGGGACGGTGTTCCCTTCCAGAGGGACGGTGCTCCGTGGGACAGGGGTGGATGTCTGAGGGCCGAGCGCGATGACGGCGCAGGATGGGCTCCAGCGAACACGAGAGCTCCGTGATGTCATCGGAGAGGCAGTGGCTGTGTCAATGCACGGGGCTGTTGTGGGACAGGTAATTCAATCCGGCCCCAGATTTCCATCAGAGACTAAACAATACAAAAGCCACATGGCACACGCAGAGAGGAATGGAGCTCTGGCCGGCTGACAGCTCTCAGAAGCAGCTGAGCTGAGGCCCATCACTTGTGAGAGAGTTCCCGCAGTCCCAGTCCTCCGCTGTTCACCACGAAGACAACATGATTAATGTTAGAAATGATTAATGGCTGAAAAATATGATTAATGTTGGCTGCAGATGGCACAGGCTGCAGTGGGAGAGAGCAGCCACCGTGCCCTGGGAGCAGCAGCATTTCTCCAGCCATCTGTGAAGCCGCTTTGGCAGGAGCAGGGTATGGACCAGGGGCTCTGGCCCCGTATTAGCAGGCTGGGGGTCAAGATTCCCATTTCCACAGGCTGGAACTCCATGCCAGGAGGCAGCTTGAGGGTCTGGCAGGTGATCACAGCCCCCGAAACAGCGACACAGAGGGGCTGGGGCAGAAGCAGGAACGCTGTGAGTGTCCTGGTGTGCCCCTACAGGGGGCTGGGCTCAGCTCCCACCCATCACGGGGGAGGGCTGGATGGAAGGTCTGGGAAGAGCCACAGAACCGATTATAGAGGGAAGCAGAGAGCATCAGGAGCCACGGAGCTACGAGGGACACTTTGTGATGCCCACAAAGGTGTTTTGATGGGCAGTACGTGAGGGTTCCATGCCTTTATTTGCAGAGGGGTGTTTGCAATCCTATAGGGGACCGACTGCACCGGGCAGCCCCTCTCGAAGCAGAGGAAAAACTCGGTCCCTGGGGAGTGACAGGGAGGGCGGGTCACAGGTACAGCAGGGTGGGCAGGAACCTGTGTCCCAGCAGGAATACGGGAAGAGACAGCCCACTGTGGTCAGATGTCAGTGCTGGAATCCCCCACGGGATGAAGGCGCTAAGAGGTCATGGAAAATCCTTTGAAGGACCAGCAGGACAAGGATTCAGAGAGCAACATCTGTCGTGTGAAATGGGACAGCTTTTCTCCCAGCAGTGGTGCAAGGGCTGGAAGCAAGCAGCTCCTCCCCGGAGGACTGGCAGATCCCCGGAGGTGCCAGTGCCGGGGAGCTGGGCTGGCGCTGAGCTCCGGGAGGGGCCCTGCGGCTGTCCTTGGAGCACGGAGCCCTGCGGGGCGGCGGCCACGCACCTCCCGCGGGGCAGGGTCACCTCCGAGCGTCGCCTCCCCGGGGAGCGAGCGGGACCAGGCCGGGTCCCCCCAGGCCAGCGGTGACGGGTCCCGGGAGGTGGCCGGGGGGATTACAGCACATTCCAGCCCGGAGCGACGGCCGGGTGAGCCCGGCGTGGATCAGCGAGGCTTTGCCGGCCGCCCCTCGGGGATTATCGGGACTCAGGGACGCGCTGTCGGGAATCAGGATTCCTCCCCGCAGGAGCAGCGAGCTCGGCCGAGCCGTGCCGCGGGGAAGGCTGCTGGGGGCAGTGTCCGGAGGGATGTGCGGCTGCCTGGGTGGGGAGGGTTCCCCCTCCCCGGGCCGAGCAGGGAGCCACGGTGGCACGGTCCCCGCGGCCCCGGCTCCCCGGGGACGGCCGGGCTGCCAGCGGGAAGCAGACGTGCGTGTGCGGGGAGGAATGTTTGCTCGGGCAGGCCCAGCCCCGGCGCTATTTCTGCTCCCAAGAGGCCCCGAGGGAGGGCTGTTTATCAGGGATAGACTGTACCAGATGGACTTGGCATCTCTAAAAAAAACCAAAGCTCATTTTGGGGGGTAGGTGTGGTTTCTTCGGACAAGGCAACTGCGAGGAAGGCTGAAGGAGAAGGAGGTGACACGGGACCACTTGGGCTGTAAGGGACAGGACAGGGGGTGCTGGAGGGCCAGCACAGCAGCCAGCAGAGCTCCCTGCAGCACGTTTGTGAAGCCAGGTCATCGGCACCCCTGAAGAACAAGAGGCACAAGGAAGGGGGTGGTCAAGAGTCTTCAGGAGAGCCAGGCATGGGTGACACGGAGAGCTGGAGTCAGGAATCGGGCACAGTGTGATGCTGCAAGAAGGTTTTGCACTTCAAGAGGTCCATGGGGCTGTGCAGGAAGAGGGGACTTTGTCTGGTGGAAGCCCCCGAGGCAAAGACGGGCTGCAGGTGTCACCCCCGAGCCAGCAATGAGACGTGCCTGTGTCAGAAGGTCAAGAGGACGCTGAGGGGACCGAGGCTGGGCTCCTGGGACCCTGGGGATGGGATTTGCCACCTCTGTGCCGCTGCTGGTCTGCCATGTGCCTTTGCCCTCTCCTGGGAAGCACAGCCCCAGCGTGGAGCTGTCCACAGGCCTCCGTGAAATCCCTCGAGGTCCTGGAGGCTGCCCACTGTCTCATCTTCTGTCCAGCTGTGTGCTGGAGCGGCTGCTGATGTTGGGTGGGAGGATCTGGAGCACTCAGAGGAGGGTTCAGAAGTTCTACATTGCCTCAGGTCACTGGAGGGACTCGATGGTTGGGGATTCATCACAGTTTCCAAAGGAACAAGACCTTGGCCACTGCCATGGGAGGTCTCAGGTGGGGAGTAGATGTGTTTCAAGTGCCCCTGTGGGACTGGAGGTGTCTCTGGCCCATGGGATGGGTTCCTGGAGGATTCACCCTGGGCATCCCAAGCATGTGGCAGGGCTGAGACAAGCTGGACTGCTCCCAGGTCGTGGGGAGGCTGAAACAGGAGACACCTACTTTTATCCCACTGGGAGGGAAGGGTGCGAGACCTCACCTTGCTGCTGGGAGCCCAAGAGGGCACAAAGCACGGGAAGGAGCTACAGGGCTCCAAGGTATGTGACATTATCAGCCACGGGACATTCTGGCTGGCAGGTACCCGAGCCTGCGCCTGGGACGGGCTCCCAGGCAGGGAACAGGGCCAGAGAAGCACTGGGGCAGTGATAACGGGGTTCTGGGCCACACATCTGCAACAGCAAAGCCTGGGCGAGAGCTGGGTCTCCTCTGGGACCTGAGCTCATGGCAGGGATCCTGGGAGCAAACGGGGGACGTGCAGGGACAGCAGCCACCCCAGGACAGCCCATGGCAGGGCAAGAGCTGGCACGGGGCAGCTCCTTTCAGGAAGGTTCACCCGTGCAGCTCTCCAGGACTTGTTCTCTGGCACCAGGAGCCAACTTCCAGGAACTCCTGGCTGCCTGGGAAAGCCTCGGCTGCCTGCATGTCCAGCCTTTTAAGGAGTTTGTCCTCCCCAGCTGAACTCCCTCTGCCTTCCCCGAGCACCCTGGGCAGCGCGGGCATGGCCGGCAGCGCTCCAGCACAGCCCGGGCACGGGCACGGGCTGCCTGCTCTGCTGGCACCGCTGGCACCGCTGGCACAGGCAGGGTGAGCCTGCGGCACCTGGGTGTCAGAGGGAGCAGAGGGGAAGAGTTTGGGTGGGGATTTGGGGGTTTCCAGTCCTGAGCACAAGGAGAAGGAGTCGAGGTGCATTGAGGTGACAATTGGAGCACCGTGGAGCCTCGGGACGGCTGGGTTGGTGCTCAGAGCAGGAGGGCACCAGTGGGTGTGTGTGACCACCTTCTCCTCTGCCCCCGTGGGTGGACATGGTGCCTCTGGTGCGTGTCTGGATGCTGCCATGCCCAGCCCCGGGGTGTGTGTGTGTCCTGAGGCAGGGCTGACTCGTAGCTACACTAAGGCAGGTCCGTGTGCCTCTGGCTCTGTGTGTGCTGCAGTGGTGGCCGATGCTGGGCAGGTGAGTGAGCGGGGACGTGCTGCTCCCCTCCCTCGTGGGGCTCTGCCATGGCCGCAGGAAGCTGGTCACTCTTCTGTGGGACTCTGGCCAGGGTCTCCCGCACCCTGCAGCATGCACAGCCAGCTCCCCGCCACACCTGAGCCCTCTGGCAGCCGCGGGGCTGGCTTTGGGGCAGGGAGGGCACAGACCTGCCGTGCTGCCTGAGACCCTGCCAGTCCCCACGTGTGGCCTCCTCCCCTGCCAGCCCTCCCGGCAGTTGTCACTTCCAGCAGAAATCTCAGGGTTGGCTGTGGGACACGGCTTCCTCCAATTGTTCCTGAGCCACTGGGCTGGGCACGGAGCAGCCTTGGCACCGGGGACACCAGAGCCAGCACCGAGCGAGGTGGGGCAGAGAGATAAGGGGCCCAGACACAAAAACAGCAAAGCCAAGGCTGCCAAGGCACACGGGAGAGTTCAAGACCTGCACCTTCCAAAAGGACACCTTGTCCTTACGGAGAGGTCAGGGCCAGAGAAGATCCTCGCTGTGCCCTGGTGCTGTTGAGGACAAGGGGACAGTGACCCTGTGGGACAAGGGGACAGTGGGGCGGCACAGCAGGGTTAGGGTGGCACAAGATGGTGGAGCTGAGAAGCAGGGAAAAGCCATTCATGGAATCACAGGGTCACTGAGGTTGGAAAAGCCCTTTAGGATCATTAAATCCAACCACTCCCCAGCACTGCCAAGGCCACCACTACACCAAGGCTCCAAGTGCCACAGAGCTGTTAAATCGCTCCAGGGACAGTGACTGCACCCCTGCCCTGGGCAGCTGTGCCAGGGCCTGACCACCCTTTCCAGGAAGAAATTTTCTCTAATATCTAACCTAAACCTCTCCTGGTACAGCCTGAGGATTTTCTTCTTATTTCTTGTTCCAAGCCCGACCCCCCGGCTGCCCCCTCCTGTCAGGGACTTGTGCAGAGCCACAAGGTCCCCCCTGAGCCTCCTTTTCTCCAGGCTGAGCCCCTTTCCCAGCTCCCTCAGCCACTCCCGGGGCTCCAGCCCCTTCCCAGCTCCGTTCCCTGCCCTGGACACGCTCCAGCCCCTCGATGTCCTCTCTGTAGTGATGGGCCCAAAACTGCCCCCAGGACTGGAGGTGCCCCAGCAGTGCCAGCACAGGGGGACAGGCACTGCCCTGGTCCTGCTGGTCTCTGCTTCCCAGCTTGTGGCACAGAGCCCAGGGCTTGGCCACCTCTCCCAGCTCCTCGTAGAAGTGACCTGGAGTAATCTGATATTTGAGCAGCGGGATGGGAGGATCGCTAGGACAGCGGGTGCAAGGCTGTAGGGCAGCCCGCAGCACCAAGGGGGCTTGGAGGAGGGAGCAAGCGCTGGGTGGGCTGAGTCCTCTCCAGCCATGGGAGGGCGGGAGCCGTGAGCACAGCCCAGGTGCAGAGAGTCTGGCCAGCAGAGACCACATCTCCCGTGTTTACAGGCATAACTCATGGAAAAAGTGACCTGTGGGCTCCAGGTTTGTTTTCTCATCACATCTTGTGCATTTTCTGAGGTTACTTTGGATTTTGATCAGCAGTTGGGAAAAAAAAGTTACTGAAAACGATTTTATTGAATACTGCTTGTTTTGCATGGCTTGCTATGACTGAGCACCTGGGTCCTCAGCCTGTGACTCGCTCCATGGGACAAGATTCTGGTAGAAGTCACTCTGGGTCTCCCACTGGGATTTTCTGTGACCTTGAGCAGAAGCCCAAGGGCAGCAGCAGCTCTCCAGCTTCCCAAAGGGCCGTCCAGCCATGGCACAGCTGCCCAGGGTGGAGGTGGAGTTAAACCCCTGGAGGGGATTAACAGCCCTGTGGATGTGGCACTTGGGGACGTGGGGCAGTGGTGGCCTTGGCAGTGCTGGGGATGGTTGGACTCGACGATCTTAGAGGGCTTTTCCAAACTAAATGGTTCTGTGATTGGTTCTGAGGGAAGCAAACTCTGGGATCCAAACCCTGGGATCCAAACCCTGAGATGCAAACCCTGAGATGCAAACCCTGAGATGCAAACCCTGTGCTGCCCCATCCCCGGAGAGCTGTGACCGGACACACCCCGCAGTGCCTTCACCAAGCGTTTTCTGGCGTTCCCACCTACTCCTTCCCCACATCCCTCTTCAGCCTCAGCAATGTGTCCTTTAGCACCTGCTCTTGTCTCAGCCCAACTTCTCCGTGCTGCCAGAAGCTTCTTAGGGGGCTGGAGGTGGCCCAGCAGTGTTTGGTCCTTCTAGCACAATTTGGGCATCCCGTCCCATCCCATCCCATCCCATCCCATCCCATCCCATCCC
>VZTD01000207.1:81035-105239 GCA_013397725.1 Rhagologus leucostigma
CCCCCCCCCATCCCGTCCCGTCCCGCCCCGTCCCGTCCCGTCCCGTCCCGTCCCATCTTCACTTCCTCTGAACACTGCCCATCCTGTCCCATCCACTGCTGGACAGTTTCTCATCCACAAACAACTCCTGATAGTCGAGGTGACTCTTGGGCAAGGAGAGCTTCCTGCCGGGCCAGCCAGGGGCCGTGGGAAGGCGAAAAGTCGGGAAAGACCTGTCCTTCTCTAGGCAGTTGCATTTCCAAGGCTGCTGGGCCCCAAGGTCCCCTCATGCACCCTGTGTCCCAAACTGGGTGGCCCAAAAGCACCAGGAGCTTGTTGGGACGGTCGAGGTCCAGGTCCTGTTTGTCAGAGGCCTGCGGGATCAGCCCTGGCGCAGTGGTGTCCCCAGCGTGGAACCTGCCAGCGCCTCCGTCCCGCCCCAGCTGGCAGCGGGCCCGGGCGGGCAGGGGGGGAAGGCTGCAGGAACTCGATAAGGGTGTGGAGGGTGGGGACACGGGGCTGGCTCCGGGCTGCCCGAGGACAGCCCTGCTCACATCGGGGTCCCAGGGCTGGCAGCAGCCGAGGGGTGCTGGGCTGGGGAAGTGAAGGTTGGGAATAGGCACAAGCCTGGCTCCGGCAGGGAGGGACCGCGGTGTCCTCGTCAAGCAGACAAAGGGTCCCTGCAGCCTGGGCTGGCTCAGGTGCACCTGTACCAGCGCCCAGCGAGCAGCCTGTGCTCGAGAGACGTGAAAGAGCCAGAGCAGAGGGGTCGTGCTCTGCCCAGGCACCACCTGCACGCTTCTGTGTCCTCCTGCTCACAGGACCCCACGGTTTGGAGCTACAAGGGGCTTTCACTGGAGCCTGGTGGTCCCTGAGCTGTCTCAGACACCAGAGCTTCCTCCTGAGCCCCTCTGAACGTGCCCCCAAGATTGTCCCCACCCTGGTGCCACACTGCCCGTGGGCAGTAGTTGGCCAAGCAGCCCAGCAGCAGCTGGGAGTGCTTAGCCCTTTGTGGGCAAGGGGATGGACCGGCACCAGAGAATCGTGGAATCGTGGAATGGTTTGGGTTAGAACAGAAACTCATCCAGTTCCACCGCCTGCCATGGGCAGGGACACCTCCCACTGTCCCAGGCTGCTCCAAGCCCCGTCCAGCCTGGCCTTGGGCACTGCCAGGGATCCAGGGGCAGCCACAGCTGCTCTGGGCACCCTGTGCCAGGGCCTCCCCACCCTCACAGGGAAGGATTTCTTCCTAACATCCAATCCAAACCTCTCCTCTTTGTCCCTCTTGCCCTGTTTCTCTCTGCCTGTGTTAAAGCCCCTCTCCCTCTCTTGTGCTCTCCACTCTCCATCCCTGCTCGGACCACGGCTGCCGTGTCCCAGCACCTCGCGTTTCCCCGCAGCACATCCCGGAGGGGTGCCCTGCCCTGGTGCCGGACAGCGGCTGCCTGGACCCCGCTGCCCGCCGGGCCGTGTCCGTGGCTGCACGGCACCAGCTCTGGTCCGCTCCGGCAGCAGCAGCTCCAGAGCCTGCCCGGCCCCTCCTGTGACCCAGACAGGCCCTGCTGCGAGGGAACAGGGGGTCAGGGGCCACGGGAACATCTGGAGGGAGGCGCAGCCCATCCCGCACCCGAGGGGCTCCCCACGGACAGGCAGCGCTTGGGGGTCAGGGGTGCCAGGGCTGTGCCGCAGCCCCACGCTGAGCCGTGCTGGCAGCGTCCCTCGGACGCGGCCGCTCCGAGGACTCCCGGCAGCGGCGCACAGCTGGAACCGGCACATCTGGAACCGCTCAGGCAGCTCGGGAGCTGCCCACGGAGCGCGGGGCAGCAGAGGCAGGGCTGTCACTCTGCCAGGGCAGGGCAGGCTGGGGGCAGCGGGGGTGTCACTGCACCCCACTAGAGCCCCCCCAGGACACGCTGCTGTGCCCACCCACTCTCTGAGAGAGAAGCCACACGAGAAGTGGCTGAGTTCACTTGGAATGTTCAGCTGGAGAAAGGAGATTGAGGTCAGACCTCACCGGGTGCTGCAGCTCCTCCCGAGGGCAGCTCCGATCTCTGTTCCCTGTGACAGGGACAGGGCCCAGGGAACGGCTGGAGCGGGGTCAGGGAGGGTCAGGCTGGAGATCAGGGAAAGGTTCTTCCCCCCGAGGGGGCTGGGCACTGCCCAGGCTCCCCAGGGAATGGGCACGGCCCCGAGGCTGCCAGAGCTCCAGGAGCGTTTGGGCACTGCTCCCAGGGATGCCCAAGGTGGGATTGTTGGGGACTGTGCAGGGCCAGGGGCTGCACTGGATGATCCCTGGGGTTCCCTTCCCACTCAGGATATTCTGTGATTCTCTGAATCTTTGGTTCTGTGACTCTTGCTCCAGACCCACAGGATCTCATCCCTTTTCCCCAGGGCTGCAGAGACTGGCTGAGCAGCAGAGCCAGGGCAGGGTGCCACAGGGATGCCACGGCAGCCACTCGGGACAGGGGGAACAGGCTGCCAGCACCCCCTCACTGCCCACAGGTGTCTCCTGGAGGGACAGATGGGAGGGATGGGCAGGAACAAGGGACACAAGCAGAGTAGAGAGGAAGCAAGGTGTGGGCACAGCTGGCTGGGAAGGGTCAGCCTGAGCAGCCCAGCCCTTGTTGGACCTGGATGTTTGTATCAGCCATCCCTCTGGACCTCAGGATCCTCCTCTCCTGCAGCCGCTGCACTTCTCATGGGATTCCTGCGTGGTCCCAAGCGAGAAGCCAGGAAGATCCCAGGCAGGTTTTGGAGCATCTCCTTGAGATGGTGACCACAGGATGAGTGGCACATGGGTGAGTGGGGCCACCAGCAGAAGGAAAACATGTCCCAGCCCCACTCCTGCCCAGCAAATCCACCAGCAGCCCAGTAGAGAGTCCCAGCACAGCCCTGCTCTCCACCATCCCTCTTTAGGCACCCTGCCCCTTCCCCTGGCCAAGACCCCTGGCCAGGCAGGATCTTCCCACACCAGCCTCCATCAGTCAGGGGACGGAGCAGGTGACACCTGGATGATCTCCTGGAGCCTGGAGGGTCTGTGAGCAGCTGCTGTCAGCGCCGCAAGCAGCACTTCTGTGTCAGACGAGCAAAAGCACCAGAAACAGGGCACAGACCCCGAGGTGACACCCAGCCCCTGCCCTGCCCCTGCATTTCTCTCTCCAAGGAATGTCTGTCTGCTTTCAAGCAAAGGTTCTCCATTCAGGTGCTTTCCCCAAGCCACTTTGGGCAATTTCCATCCGGCTCCAGCCCAGGGAGGCTCCTGCCTGCACACATGCTGAGTTTGTGCTGCCCACAGCTGGAGCATCTCCAGGGCATCTGCTGAGCACCGGCCCCTCCCCAGCCAGGGGCGACCACCACTGCCCACCAACGCTCTGCTGAGGGAAGGGGAGAGAGGGAGTGGTGTCTCAGGGCTGGAGTCTAAAACATCACTAATGAAGCATCAGTAGCTCGTCGGGGGAAGGCAAGGCTGTTCCCAATTAGTTCAGATCTAGATTAGGCAAGAGAGGTGAGTAACAGCGTGGGCTGGACCCGTGTAAAGTTGTTGGCTCAACTAAACTGAAAAATAAACTGGGAAAAGGGGAAAAAAAAAAGGAAAGAGAAGAAATACTGTATTCAGGTCTGGTTTGTTTATTCAGAAATAGAGAAAATTAAAACATAAGTACTAGGACAAAATACGCCAGCTCTAAATTCTGCCTGAGATGATGATTTTATTAGCAAAGAATCTGGATCTCAAGTTATGTCTCAAAACAACACAAAACCAGATGCAGAGGTCAATACTCTCCTAATAACAATGCTTTCAGTGACATCCTTAAGGAAGAGATGGACTCATCGGCATTGCAAGAGACTTTTAAAACAAATTTGGAGAGCAAAACAACAAGATTTCGCTCTTAGAATCTGCAGTTCAAGTTGAGACAGAGCATAATGGAAGCTCTGTTCCAAATACAATCCCATGACATCACGAAGACTCAACAATTAACATCAGCTGCTTCCCAAGTCGTTTGAAAAATGGAGAAGTCGTAACTCATCAGCTAAAGCCATCGCATAAGAAAAACCATCAGTATTCTGAGGAAAAGGGGGCTTGAAGTCTCAACCTAAAGCCATTTCCAAGGGGAATAATAGCAAAACTAGTAGGAAATAAAGTAAGTCGTGATAAGACAAATGTCACAAAAAATAAAACTCTTGCAGCAAAATCAAGTCCTGTGGAGAAAACACTCTTGCTACCCACCAAAGAAAAGATATCCTGAAGGCCAGCAGGAACAGAGCTCAACTTTCCAGGTTTAGAAGAGATTACCCAGCTCCAGAGAATAACGTGGGCATGACAACAGTGTTGTTGGAACAGCAACTGACAAAGCCCTGGGGAAGTGGTGGAGTTACCATCCCTGGAAATGTTCCAAAAACGTGTGGATGTGGCCCTGGGGACACGGTCAGTGGTGGCCTTGGCAGTGCTTGCTGAAAGGTTGGACTCAGTGATCTCAGAGGGCTTTTCCAACCTTAGCAACTCTACAAGTTTATGGTTAAAAGAAGAGAGTCAAAAAATAAAGCACAAAGACTGTCACAGAAAAGGTTAAGAAATCCTGCAAAAAACACCCACGTACAGGGGCACTGGGACCAGCTGGCATCTGTTATTTGTCTGAAAATCTTGTCTTCATTGCCCTCGTTTGTGTGCAAACCCCAAGTGTTTTGCATTTAATTGCAAAACATTCCAGGAAGTCGTACAAGGGGGTTGCAAAGTGACACCCGGGAATAAAAATGGAGACAGGGAAATGAGAGTCTGTGTCCATCGAGAGGAGTGGCTCTGCACAGGTGTGACAGGGATAACTCCATGATTATCCCGATGGATGCGAGCGGCCTGTGAGCGCTGTCAGCGGTGCTGCATTTTGCTTTAACCCAAAACTGCAATTCCAGCCCAAAACTGCGGTCAGGACACGGCTCATGGCTGACAGAACATCTCCCGGGAGGGCTGCTTGGCTTTGTGTGCTGTTGTCTGTCCTGGAGGAAAAGTCGATGAGGCTCCACCACAAAAAAATGCCATTATCAGCCCCTGGCATTTGAGATCCCAGAGCAACACGCCAAGTACCGAGATACCAAGACCTTTTGGAGCTTGGAACAGACAAATATGGCACTAAAACCATGATAAAGGCTCCCAGGGGGAGTGGGAACACAGTATCCAGTGCCATGGGAAACCCTCTCTTATCTTCAAAGAAAGCTACAAGTACATGGCATTTGGCATTTTGGAGAGTGTTTATCGGCAATGCTGATGGCAAATAGAAGCTCCTTTAGCTATTGAAAGACAAAAGTAAAAAAACCCTGATTTGGACACTTTGTACTTCCAGTCATTTTTACATTTCAGCTCTCCCGCTCCAGCCCCTGTCCCAGGGGCCTGGCTCTGACAATGCCCTCTCTAATAGGAACATAAAACCTGCAGAAACCTTTTCCCACTTTAAAAATACCCCCACTTTCCCTGGGGAGGGAAGGAGAGCCCAGAAGATAGGAGGTGACCACTCTTCTGGAGGCACCAGGCAGCTGCAGGGCACTGACCTGTGCTTGGCATCTTTCAGGTGCACCAAATTCAAGGCCATGAGACCTAAACACGGCTTGGACATCAGGGGCCTGAGAGTGTTGTCCTATGACCATCGAGACCAGGAATGATCTCTTGGCTTAAGCCCCTCTGCTGGAAAGGCAGCCAGGCTTCCTACAGAGCAGAATTCAACCTCTGTTCTCTGCAATTAGTTCCAGTCACAGTCAGTGTTGAAATATGTGCTAATCCACACTTGAGCAGGCCTAGCTTTAACTCCCAGCCTTTGGGTCTCCTTATTTTAATTTCTCTGCTAAATAAAAGAGCTCCCTAGTACTTACTTGGTATTTGGATCTTGTAAGGCTGATGCAATCTTGTGTCTGTACCTCATCCCTTCCTGATATGTCAAGCAGGCGAATTTGAACGACAGCTAGTGGCTTTATGAGGGAGCTTTTAAGGATTGGGCCAAGTCAGACAGGGCTTGGAGCAACCTGGGCTAGTGGAAGGTGTCCCTGCCCACGGCAGGGGGTTGTAACAAGTTCATCTTTAATGTCTCTTCCATCTCCAAACCATTCTGTGATTCTGTAATTTTTAAATTATTTTTTTTTAATTGGGCAAATGTGTGGCAGGAAAGACCCTACTGTTTCCCTACCCATACCATTTCTCCAGGGAAGGATGTGAAAAAAGCTTTCACTGGTGCCCACAGATTTATAGAAGAGATGATCCTGGGGAGGATCCATTAGTCAGACCTCCATTATCTCAGTTAAAATATTGACCCAGCAGGAGACATCGCCTTGGAATTTGTGCATGGGACAGAACAGCCCTGTGAGTTCCTTATCACCATGGATGCCCCATCCTGCTTCTCCCACCCAGCCCAGCCACCCGAGCTCCAGCTGCTGGCTCCTGCTCCTCTGTGCATGGTGCCTTTTCCATCACAGGAGCCACTTGTACCCCAGGGATGATCCCAGAACTCAGGGCCGGGCTCTGTCCCTTCCCGGGACTCCGGTGCCAGTCCCCACTCCAGATCTGTGCATGCATCACTGCTTTTGCAGAGGGGGTTTCCAGGATAAACAGTTGAGATGAACTCATGGAAATCTGGGGCTCGTTAACCCTGGTTAAAGACCCCTGGCATGAGCCCGGGCACTGGGAACCCCCTCAGGGACAGGGTGGGGCTGAGGAGGGCTGCTGGGCACAGGGGCTACGCAGGTGACTGGGCAGAGGGGCTGGCAGGGCTGGACGTCCTGTTCTCCAGCGCAATTAACAGCACCTCGGAGAATGAGGTCATTGGAGCGGCCAGACAGTCTGGGAAAACACTTTCACAGCTCCAGGAGGATTTCCTTTTTCCTCTTTTCAATTGTTCCTCTGTGCTGCCTCCCTCTGCTCGCCCCCCCTCCATCCATGTCCTCAGGCCTCCTTTGCACTCGGGCAGAGGCAGCTCCTGGGTGCTGCTCAGTTGTTCCCTCAGGGAGGCAGCAGGGCCACCGGGGTGCTGGGGACCCTGGGTGCTGCAGTGGGTTCTGCTCTGCCTGTGCTGGCACGTGGCTGTGGGAAGGAGGGGGCCACAGAGCTGCTCCTGGAAGCCTCTGGCAGCCCCAAGCCTGTCCCATCCCTGGGTGAGGGGCAAGGATGGCAGCTCTGTCCTTTTCCTCCTCTTGGTCACCTCTTTGGGAGAGTGAAGTCTGCTCAGCATGGCAGTCAGGACAACCTCTATATTTTGCCACCAAAAATGTGGAAGTCCTTGAAGATGGAAGTCTTCAGAGTAAATATTTATCCAAAAACATCTCTTGCACCAGCACGTGCCAGGATGGCAGTGAGGTTCCCTTTGCTTCCCCACTGTAGCTCTAGGCTTGTCTCTCCAGGCGCATCCGCGGGTCCCTCCTGAAGCCACCTCAGGAACGCTGTGACCACAGCTGCTGTCGTCCCCCAGGACCACACTCACCCTTGTGGCTCTCCACACACAGTGATGCTCTCACATCCCCCCAGCCCCAGCACAGCCCCGAGTCCTCCCTGCTTCACCAAAAACTCCTGGGAGGGACCTCAGAGTTACTCTCCCGTGTCGCAGTGACCACCTCGTCCCTCACCCACACAGGGCAGGCGGTCCCTGCCCTGAGCATGATGGGCGATGCAGGACCCGCCTGGAAGGGACTCCCGGGAAGGAGATAAATTGGATGTTGGGAAGGAAGAGGAAGGGTCGGGGTGTGGGAGATGGACTGGGTTGCAGAGCAGCACAGCGAGGCTGCCCACATCCCAGAGAAGATTCCCTCTGCCCCAGCACGCCAGGATGGGCACTTGGGAAGGATCCTTGCCTGATCCATCACAGACTTGTCCCTCAGGTTTGGGACATGACACAGCACCCACAAGGTACGGACTGGCTGGTTTTGGGCTTGAGAAGGACAATGTTTGGAGAGCCTGTGTGCCCGAGGCTTTCTGAGGGGTCAGTCTGGCTTTGGGGCACATCTTCATTCAGACATTCAAGGGCAACATTGGATGAGCAAGACACCAAGTGAGAGGCACCCTCAGGACCTGGTGTGTGACACTCACCCTGGGCAGAGAAGGCTCTGACGCTCCTGGGCCAGGCTGGCCTCGGAGGGGAGATGGGCCTGCAGGAAAACCCACACCCCACAGTCAGCATCTGATGCTCCACGAGGCATCCAGGGGAGGAAGGTCTCCAAATACACTTTTCCAAAGGAGCTGCCAAACTTGTCCATGGCTCCACCATGGCCCCAGGCTTTTGCACTCCCAAGCCACTGCTGCCTCATCCTTTCTGTGCCGCAGTGTTTATTCCTGTCAGCACCCACCGTCCCTCCTGGCTTTGGCAGCTGCTCCCATGTGCAGCATCACCCTCCCTCGCCTGCCCCACGCTCAGAGCAAGCATTCCAGAGGGACTTTGCCAGGCTGCCTTAGACATGACCTCAGGCCAGTGTGTGACTTGCTCCAGAGGTGCCTGTTTTCCTCTGTGGGGAATCCACAGAACAGGGATACACAAACCCATCTGATATGTTCAAAGAATTACTGAGCATCTGCAAGGAGAGGGAAAGAAAAACAAACACACGGATAAAAGGATTCCTAGAACATGACAAAGAGGAAAGAAAAGGAGACAGGGATGAATAAGGCCACCCAGACAGGTCCCAGGCTTTTCTGGGAGCCCACCATTCCCTTGATGAGAGGGACCTCAGCTCAAACTGTCCCTGCCTGCCTGTCCCCCTTGTTCCTCTTGCTGGGAACATGCACTCGGACAGGACACATGGTGCAACTTCACAGCATCATGGAATGGTTTTGGTTGGAAGGACCACAAAGGCCATCCCATTCCACCCCTGCCATGGGCAGGGACATCTTCCACTGTCCCAGGTTGCTCCAAGCCGCGTCCAGCCTGGCCTTGGGCACTGCCAGGGATGGGGCATCACCAGTGAAGAGCTCCTTTCTGCAAAGCATGGACATGGCTCCTTAACTCCCAGCCTCTGCCCTGACCACTTGGAGCAGCTCATGGATCTGCAGTTCTAAAATGTGCCCCTTTTGCATCCACCCTGAGCAATTCCCCTTTGCTTTCTTTGCATGAAACACAGCCCAGGGCAGGCTTTTCCTACTGTCCTCAGCACCAATCACATCAGGTACACCCATCCATCTTCCAGTCCTTCAGGGCTCACTCCGCTGACATTCAGAAGTCTTCCGCATATTGCTCCTCAGCTCCTTTTCCCTGCTCCAATGTCCAGCACATGGTTTCATCCATCAAAAAAACAAACAGCCTGTGATCTTCCAGAATAACCAGAGGAGCTGCAGCTCTCACTCTAAGCAAGGAGAGGATGCTGAGACCAGCTCAGATCCCTCGGGAGATGTTCAGAACTGGTGTACACACTCCATGCTGTAGTGCTGAGTGGCCAGGCAGGGATGACACCCTGTTCCTCAGCTGTGGGAACCCCCATGGTCCCCAGGAAAGAAGCAGGGATGGGCCTGCAGGTCCCCAGGAAAGCCGTGTTTGGCAGCCTGAAGTCCTGCTTGCCCTGGTGGATGTCCCACTGCAGCTCTGCCTTTCCAGGGAGCACAAACCCTGCTGAGGGAGGGGTTGGTCGAGTGGTGTCACCCGCCCTCCGGTGTCCTTATCCCTGGGGTTTGAAGTCACTGCTGTTTGCTGCTGAGAGGATCAGGCCGGCAGAGAGGCATGTCTGGCTCACAGGAGAGAGGGATGAGGGAGGATGATCTCCTTGGTCCCCAAGACGGAACCAGCAGGAAGCTCTCAGGACTGGGTGTGATGAGACAAGGAGGTGCAGTCGGGGTGGATGGGAACCAGCAGGGAAACACAGCTCTCCAGGCGAGGGAGAGAGACAGACCCTGCCAGTGGCTTCAGCCTTTGGACAGGCTTGGATGGCTCATGAAACAAATCACAACGGGCCTGAGAAGTGTCCGTTTGGGACCGGAGATCCTGTGGCAGATGGGATCACAGGACCAGCACAGCGCAGGAATTAAAACAGGAAGGGAGCAGCACCAGAGGCTCTGGGACATGTGGAGAGCTCAGATGCCCATGTACGAGCCCAGGGCTAATGCCAGGTCCTGGTCCAGATCCAGGCTCAGGTCCATGCCCATGTCCAGCTACTTTGACCCATGAAGGTGAGACCACCCAGGGCCCTCTCCTGGGAGGGAGGGCGTGCATGGGGAGGAATCCTGCCTGGGTGGGCTGTGCCAGCACAGGGCACCCTGAACACACCAGCCCCGGCAGGAATCAGGGCACGGCCGGCACAGGACAGGGACTGAAGCTCAGTGGCTCTTGCTGGGCTCCACAAACATTCTTGCTGCTGGGTCCCAGGCTGAGCTCTGGAGTCAGCAAGTGCCAGGACCATTAATAGTGCAGTGACAGTGTTTAAATTGGAGCTGCCACCGGTGCAGACACAATAACTCCCGGTGCCCGAGGAACTGATTAGCAACGGCCCCGGGCTGCATTTTCCATCACCCTCTGCAGAGCGAGTGAGGGATTTGGCTGGGGGGGAGAAGGGTGAGAAGTGGACCTCTGGGGCTTTGGTGAACCCTGCCATCACCAGGCCCTTCCCTGAGGCTGTGCCCTGTCCCCTCTCCCTCATGTCCAGCTGCTGGAGCCCCTTGTGCAGAGCTCCAGGGCTGCGCTGACACTTATTGTCGAGTGTTTACTGTCATTGCCGGGGAGACATTAGTTCAGATTATGTCAAAACAAAGTTATTCCAAGCTCAATCCTAGAGAAAAATATTATTGTAAGCACTGATTGGCGAGGGGCGGCGTGTCCACCGCCAGCAGTCCCAAAGCCCAGGGGGTGGGGGGGAGATAGGATCTTTGTTTTCCAGCCAGGCTCCCAGCCAAGAGCAGCCAAAGCCGAGGTAGAAGAGAGATTTTGTGAGGCAGCCAGGAATTCAGGTCAAAGCTTCATTTTCTCCAGAAAAAAAAAAAAAAAATCCTTTAAACTGTAAAGAGAAAGTCCTGTTCCAGCCCCGGCCTTGGCCAGAGAGCGTATGTGCCATATTGTCCAGGAATTGAATGTAAGGAATCCAGATATGCCATGTTATCCAAGAATCACATGAGGGAAATCCAGGAGTGACTTGTTATCTAGGAATCACATGCTGGGAAGCCAGACACAGCCTGTTAGACAGCGACTGTATGCAAGGAATCCAGATGTGGCACATCAGATGGGGGCTGGATGCAAGGAATCCAGATGTGCTGCGTTAGCCCAGAGCTGCAGGGAGGGGTGAGAAACAGGCAACCACACAGAGGCTGCACCTACTTTGGGAGTGCGGGTACCCAGCTGGCCCTGGCCTTAGCTCAGGAACAGATGAAAAGCCAAAAACAGGCTCAAAACCAAGAGCTGCACTTGGGGACAGGTCAGGGACAAGCCCGCAGGGTGGGGGACCTGGTGGCCAGCACGGAGCAGGGCAGGGAGGAACTGGCTGGAGGTGGAGGTGGGGTCAGAGATCAGCTCTGGGGATGGGGTCAGCAGGGAGGGCGGTCAGGTGGGCTGTCAGCACGGTCTCACCCGTGCTGGACAATGGCCCCAGGGCTACCAAAAGAGGTCCGGGAGGGGCCTTGAGCACAGCTGGCAGAGGGAAGGGAATGTACCAAGGGGAAGAGGAGACGATGTAAGGGTATAAATGAGCCTAAAGAGGTGCAAATAAGGACAGCAAAATGCAGACAAAATCTCAGGAGAAATTCCCAGACAGTGAGATAGAGTGGGCAGTGGACACCTCTCCCGAGGCTGGAAGGGGATGGATGGGAGCTGTGGAGCAGCTCCCCAGGGAGGTGCAGGGGATGGAGCTGAGAGCCCTGGCTGGGCAGGGGCCCAGTGCTGCAGCCCGAACCCTGGGGAGCTCAGCCTCAGCGGGTGCCACCGAGACCACCCCGGGTCCCGTCCCAAGCACAGCTCCCTCATCCAGGGACACGGGCACGGTGGGAAGCTGCCTCCCCACGGGTGAGCCAGCACAGATTCCACCACCAGCCCAGCACCCCAGGAACCCTTTCACAAACCTGGGAAGCGCTGGGAGAAAAGGAATCTTCCCCAACATTTGTCCGCTGGGGCTGCCACCTGGTTTGAACTCTTCAGAGACACAGTCCCTTCCCATGCTGCCAGGACATCTTCCCAGGAGCTGGGCAGAGCTTCAAAGCAGCTGGTACCGCCTCCTGGCAGTTGAGGCTCATCTGGTCCCATCCTCAAGGCAATAGGGAATAGGGAACAGGCCCATGACCCCACTGCTGGAGTGATTCAGTGCCAGCCCACGATCCAGTGCTGTGGATCCAATGCCCGGGATCCAACGCTTCCCATGAAGTGTGCCCCGGGGCTCAGGTGTACTGCTCTGACACATCCCCTCCCCTCCAGGATGTGGTTTCTCATCCGCTCTCCTCTCAGGGTCTATATTCGTCGCTCGCTCCCTCCCGCCCGTTGAATGAGTGCCACGGAAACAAAGCTCTGGATGGTTCTGGGGACTGGCCAAAGCACGAGCTGTGCAAATGGCACCAGGCAAAATGCCCGGCATTATTCTGGCATGGAAATGGCCTCTTCAGAGCCCTCCTCTTCCCCAGAGCTCCTGCAGGAAGGGGCACCCACGAGGTGGAGGAGGAACGTGCCCCAGCCACAGGGCTGTACAGAATCAGCACGTTCTCCCCTGGGTTTGGGGGGGATGGAGCGGAGGAGGAGGGAGTGGGCAGTGGTGGGACCGCAAGGGTGCCCTCAGGCAGAAGGGCAGCAAGCATCCAACTTTATCCTGGGTGTCCTGGGAAAAGATCCTGATCCCGCCCGTGCCATCCTCTGGGTGATTCCGGGCAGGTGGGAGAACACCTCTCACACACAAAGTGAGCTCCTTCTGCAGACACACAGGTGGTGTCAGTGCCACCAGCTGCACCCTCGTCTCCAGCATCGTCTGCCACCTGTCTGTATCGTCACCCTTGGTGGCTGAGATCTCTATCCCATAACAACCTCCATCCCTCTGCACTTTGTCCATCTCCTGTATCATATCCAATGTCCACCACCATCCTGGTTTCATGGTCCTCTGTGGGTGGCCTGTGGTCTGAGCAGCTCTTTGCTGCTGGACATGGGACTGGAACAACTTTCCTGTGAGCACCCTGCTCCTTTCTTAGCTGGGTGCCCCCTATCAAAGGGCAAAGCCCTGACAGGAAGGGGCAGCTGGGGGGTGAGGGTCGGGTTCTGCTCCCAGGGAACAGGGACAGGACAAGAGGAAATGGCCCCAGGCTGTGCCAGGGGAAGGTCAGGCTGGATACTGGGGAAAACTTCTTCACAGAAAAGGTGATCAGGCATTGGAGCTGCCCAGGGCAGTGGTGGAGTCACCACCCCTGGAGTGGTTTAATGGATGTGGCACTGTGGCACTTGGGGACATGGGTTATGGTGGCCTTGGCAGTGCTGGGGAATGGTTGGACTCGATGATCTCAGAGGGCTTTTCCAACTTCAATGATTCAGTGATTCTGAGATTCTAAGGAGCTGTACACACACCAGCTGGTTCCCACAAGGGCCACAAAGGAATCCGATTAACACCTCGATTTGGTCCTTGCCAGCAAAGCTTACCTGGAGAATTTCTTCTACAACCTGGCCCAAAGCCTGACTCACAGAAAAACCTTGTGCAGCAGAGCTCCAGGCCATGGTGAATCCTCCCAGGATCCAGAATCTCCTCCAGTGCCTGGTGACCCTCCAAGAGTGGGAAACCGCAGCTTGTTTCAAGGCTGAGCTTGTCTAAATTAGATTTGCAGCCAGTGGACCGTGGTGTGCATTTGTCAACACTCCCCAAAGCGTCCCCCACCAGGAAATATCTTTATGTGAAAGTACCTATAAAAATGGTGACATCACCACCCAGGCTCCTCCGAGCAAGTGGGACAAAGCACGCCCTGCATCCTGCAGTTCATTTCCAGCCCCCGGGACCAGGGTCCGTGACGAGTGGACAACCACGTCCGGCTGCACGGCCCCCTCCTGGGCCATCAAGCCCTGGCTCGTGGCAGGTATCCAAGCCCTCCGTATTGTCCGGTCTTTCCAAGACTTGTTCAATGTCAGTGTCAGCATTTCAGGGACTCTTCCAGCAGCTCATTCCCAGCTCCAGGGTATCAGTGAACTGGGCCTGGTCTGCGGTTGCACAGCCTCCCTTGTTACAGATGTAATTGCTTTGCCCCGGTCTCCCTCATTACAGATTTAATTACTTTACCCTGCCAGGATCGAACGTGTCTCTCTGCTTTGACCCAGCACAGGGTGGAGTCGTTTCTTGAACACTGACGGGTTTGCTTCTTAGGATTAGGCCCCATTTGTTTTATGTAGGGCTGGGATTTGGGGTTGGCTTCACTTGGTTGTCCTAATGTATGTTCTGAAAGGCCTCTCGCTGCCATCAGCCAGTGACAGCTCACTGATTTCTTTGGCTTCCCCTCCTACCACCAGCAGTTCTGTACATCGCTGGAGGCCTCCCTTTTCCTCATCCTCCCTGGGGTGCTCCTCCTTCTCCAGCCCAAGCATTGGACCCTGGGTTTTGACACATACCAGGCTCTCAGCAGAAACCTTCTCTGTGTTGGGGTTGTCTCCTCCAGGACAGACGAGGAGTGTCCCATGGGCCAAATGGACTCTGCTTGAATTGCCAGCCCTGGGTGTTCCATCACCACCCCTACAGCCTTCTCCTGTCTCTGTCCACAGACAATCTGCTGGAGCCGCTCCCAGGTGGATGGCACAGCCCAGCCAGGACCCTGGGTGCTCTGCTAGGTGTAAGGCAGATCCCTCCCGAGGTCTTCACCAGCTGCCATCATCCTGCTGTCCCAGGACATGCCACCAAGGTCTCTTTTGCCATCCGATGGCCACTCAGCTCCACACCACCAGCCTCCCCACCATGTGACATGGCCTGTCAGCATGAGTCACCCCTCCAGAAACCATGTCTGAGGCAGAAGGATGAGGAAGAGGGGAAGGCACGCTGCCCTCTCCAAGGCAGCAAAACAAAGTCAACACTTTGGCCTTCGTTCAGTTCCTTGCCTCTGCCCCAGATGCAGGCCAGGCCCCCGCCTGGTTCCCACCTGCTGCAGCACTCGGGCAGCGTGGTCCTCCCCCTGCAGCTGCAGGCCACCACACTTACACGTCCAAACCGCCTCTGACAGCTTCTTCCCTGGGAGAATTATTTTGGGCTATGAAATCATGGCTTTTGGGGCACTGTTGAGATGTCCTTGAACGAGTCCCAGTTTTTGCTAACACCTCCCACTCTAAATTTACAGTCCCAGTCGGTCACGCCAGCAATTGTTTCAAATTTTAGCAAATTGACCTTTCAGATGTCCAAATAAACACTGTTCATTGATGGCCAAGGCGAGCACAGCCGTGCCGCTCTCCAGTGCCTACGGATCCCCCATCCCGAGCCCAGGAATTCACCTGTCACCAGCAGAGCCTCCTCACTCCTTACCCTGACAGTGTCCAGAGCTCTGTGCACAGAGCAGTTCTTGTCTGATTTTTAGAAACTCTGGAGAAGTTGTGCTGCTGACTGCACAGCACAACCCTTAAGCCTCTAGCCGGCATCTCCAGAGAATGAACTTTCACTCCCAGAGCCTTTCCTGCAAGCTGCAGTCACGTTTCACCTGAATGACCCTGTCTAATGAGAGAAGCCCGGCTGCCTGCAGGGCTGCTTGTGGAATCCAGGGCCATCAGCGAGGTGTCAGCTCCTGTCCTGCCCCTGGGCTGAGCCAGCACATCTCCCCGAGCCGCTGCTGCCTGGGGTCGCAGTGCTCATCCAGCCCTCTCTCAGCTGTTCCAGGGCTTGAACAGCCCCTCCTGGCAACAGCGTTTCATTCATTCCTCATCTCATTTCCCCTCCTTGTGAGGCACTTACAAACTTTACCTTTGAGGCTGGGGTTTTTTATTCATTATTCGCCTCGGAATCCTTCGCCACATTTTTGGCAGCCTTGGGCCCCAAGTCCCTCCCAGCCACCTTCATTCCTGGAGCCGGTTTGTTTGCCGGAACTCGCGCTGTTTCTGGCCATAGTTTCACTGGACTGAGCTGTCGCTACATTTGCAATGAGTGTTGGGCAGCAGCACAAGCACACTCGTGTTTCTAAACCCAGCTATTTCTGGGACTCGTGCATGGCGCTGCTGTGGCTGAGGTCACCATCCCACCACGTGCACACACTGGACACTCCCCTGCTCCATCCCGCCTCGTGGGACATGCTCGGACACTCAGGTGCCCCAAACCTGTGCCAAGGGGCTCAGCTTAGCCGCACAGGTCACTCACAGCAGGCACCACCCAGCCTGGGGTCAGCCCTCTGCCCACACCATGCTCCGAGGCCTCCGTGGTCTTCCACGGTGGGATCATTTGTGGGAGGAGCATTGACAAGGTTTGGGTGCCACACTGGCACTGGGCACACTTTGGAGGTGATGTGGGTCGTCCCTGCTTGTAGGTCACACCAAGATCTGCTGCTCCAGGAGGTGCCAGGCCAGCTCTGGCTGTCTCCCGCCCCAGGTTACCCAACTGATACATCAGCAGTGGTGTGAACCCAGCTCCAAGCATGTTCCATGGACCATTCCCTCTCAACACAGCTCCCACAGCAATGGGATGACACGAGGATCAGCCAGGGCAGGGGTGTGGACACCTCCTCCCCGTGGAGCCACATCTCCAGAATGAGGGTCAACATCAGGCCAAGCTTCCTGCACCGTGTGGGAGGGGGCCAGATCCCAACACTCCAAATGGGTGTTGCTGACAGATGTTCCCACAGGTGGAAGGACAGAGGCCGTAGCATCCCTTGGATCTCCTTCCCACCGAAGCAGAGGGAATGGGAATGGCCACGGGCTCCAGATGGGCTCCTCCTGGAGAGCCCTTGTCCCATGGGACAGCCCCTTCCCCCGAAGATGCTGTCGGACTCGGGCCCTCAGACGAAGACCCAGGTGCAGAGGACAAGGTGACCAGGGCTGTCCAGGTTGCAGAGGTGTCCGGGGGGCTCATGGATCCCGACAGACACCAGTGCCAAGCTGAGCTCCCCATGGATCTGGAGCAGCTCTGCTCCAGGTGTGCACAGCACATCTGGCACGGAGCAGCCCCGGGCACCGCACGGGATTTCGGAGGTGCCGTCAGTCGGTGACTCACGGAGTGAGAACAGGCAGTTCTGCGGGACCGGGGAGCCCAGGGAGACAACAACAGTCTGAGATTTATTCCGAAAGCAGCCTGAAAACAAACCCGAGGAATGTTTATTATTTTTCCTATGTGGCAGGGAAATAAAGCCCGATTGTCTCTCGCCTGGAAATGCTGGCACCCCCACACACGGCTCCTCCGCGGAGATAGCGGCCGCAGCTGGACACTCCCAGCCCTGAGTCAGGGCTGCCTCGCCGTGGTGAGCGCGGCAGAGGAAGGGAGATTTATGGAGTGACCGAATCCCTGGGCCGGAGCCCACTGGGAGAGGTCACTCCGAGCCGCGGGAGCACCTGCCACAGCCTCGAACACCTGGGCTTTCCTTCCGTCCAGAGCAGCCCCCGGGCTGAGTGATGGACACACGCGGGGAGGGAGTCGCCACCCCCTCCCCAGAGCTGTTTGTCCCCTCCCCGTGGGGATGCATTGGTGGCACAGGAGGGCTGGGACCTGCTGTGGGGCCACTCATGTCGGGTCCACACCTTGCAGCCCAGCTCTGCTCCCCCTTGACATTCTCCCCCAGAACCCCGCCCTGCCCTCCCCAGCGTCCCCAAACACCCTCTTGGCTCCAGAAAGGCCAGGCAAGGTAACACTCGGGATCTCATTGATCAAACAACACCCAGCCCAGCCCAGATCCTCTGTAAGAGCAGCCAGCAGCGCTGGAGTCACTGGGCGAGATGTCAGAGACCATGAGGACTAGGACATACCCAGCACTGTGCCCAGTCACCCCACAGAGAGCACAGAGGCACCCCAAAACCCACCTGGTATCACCCTACACCCCACCCCATCCAGATGCTCTCCTGTTCCTCCAATACTCCATTTCCAAGAGCTGCCAGCCTCCCTGGGGAGCTGCTCCCAGCAGAACCAGTGCTGAACCACTCCCCAGGGCTGCTCCCTCTCCTGGGAGCAGGAACACCTGCCCTGAGACTGGTGCAGGTGGGAGGAGCGCGGGGATGGGGCAAAGAGCGCTGGGAGCAGGGCCCCGGGAAGGGCAGGTGTGGGCAGCACATGCTGCGGATGAGCAGCTCCTCAGAATCCCAGCACACCTCGTGCAGCCTCAGCGGGCCCTGGCTGGGGAAGCGAGGGCTGGGCTCCCCCGAAGGAGGAATTGGAGCCACTAAAAGTGGATGGCAGGAAGGTGGAGTCACAAAGCTCCCAGGCGAGGGGACAAAGGACTGTGAGGCCCCCAGCAGCCGCAGGATTGGCAGGGGTGGGCAGGGATGAAGGGGGCACTGTGGGCAGTGCCAGCCCATGCCCCCACTGCAGCCACCCCCAGCTCATGTTTTCCACATGTCCGGCAGGGGCCCTGCTCTGTGATCCCGCCTTGCAAGTTATTCCAGCTTTGACCTCAGTCCCACTGCAGAACACGCAGCCTCTGCAGGCTTGGGAGGGCTGGAGCCCGTCCCGTTCCCTGCCCTGTCTCACAGGGCCCAGCCCTTTACAAATCAAGAATGTTTATTTGAATTTTTTTTTTTTTAATGAAACAAAAACCCCCCTCACATACAGTTAGGGAAGCCCTGAGACAACAAACAAACATGAGTGTGATACTGAGCTTCAAAAGGGCAGGAAGAACCAGTCTGTGCCTCATAAAATAATGAGTGAGTATTAGGAAAAGATCCTTAAATACCACAGATAAAAAAAGCAAAAGCATCTGGCACAGACCATTTGCAAAGAACATCTCTTGCCTGAGAAACTTAATTGTTTTGTCAGGAAGAATTACTGGAAGAGGCCAATTAGAGCTGGATTTTGGTTCAGTGCCTGGCCTGATGGCCCTAAAGATTAGCACCCACACGCATCTCAGTGTCCCGAGCGGTCTCACACCAGCTCTGGCCCAGCGTGTGGAGCAGTACCTGGGAACTGCTAGGGACACAGGGATGTGTCCTGGTTTGTGTGACCATCAACCATCCTAGGAGGGGGTCAGGGGCCGTTCCCAAGCCCTGGGGACGCTGGGACCAGAGGGACTGGGCTGCTGTTGAACAGGGAGATGTGAGAGCAGCAAAGCGAAGCCCTTGAATCCCGGGATCCCAAGGCTGGTCCCTGGGGAACATCCTCTGAAAGGTCAGAGAAACCAAACTGAGGGGAGTGACCCTGAGATCAGGAGAGGACAGTGAGGGAAGAGGAGCCTTCACCACGATGGGGCAGTGGGACCATCGCTGGGGCCGTGTCTGGGATCAGCCTGCCACGGCCTGCTCTGGCAGGTGGGAAGGATGTGCAGCTGCATCAGCTCCATGAGCCAGGACCATCCTGGTGCCGGGTCAGGTGCCGGAGCCAGACGAGGGTCGCACGCCAGGGAAATGTCCCAGCTTTGACCAGAGCCTGCAGTGAACAGCTCAAAGCTCAGCAAGAAGGCCAGGGTCCCAGGGCAGACCCATTCTGCATCTTCTCCCCTCCTTTTCTGCAAACCTTCTTCATGATTTGGACCTTCTTTCACAGCCCGGCTTGGTGCCATCTCTCGGAGCCTTCAGCCCCTCAGGGACTGTCACAGGCGTTGCTGTGCACAATCAGAACATTCCAGAGTACCTGAGGCGGGAGAGGCCTTGCGGAGGTGTCCGGCCCAGCCCCCTTGCCCCAGCACAGCAGGTCCGAGGTGATGGTGTTTCAAGTTCTGAATGTGTCCAAGAGCAAAACCTCACCCACTGCTCCGTTCCCACATTTTGTGACCGTCATAGGGGAAAAAAATTCCATCACCAGGACAAATTGAGGCAATTCCCTGTGTTGCAGGCCACAGCTGCGGCCTCCGGGCCTGCCGCGCCCCAGCAAGCCCAGGTGGAACGGAGCAGCCTCCAGGGGCCCTTCCCTGCCGGGCCCAGCTCCTCCTCAGCCCGTGTCCTGCTCTGTCACCCCACCAGCGTCCTGTGCCCTGCTGAGGGGACGGTGGCTGCTGGGGCACTCGGGTTCAGGACTGCAGGTGCTTCCTGGGAGCCTTTCCCTGCACGGCTTGGGGCTCGGGGCCAAGGGAGGTGCAGAGGGCAGCGAGGGCAGCACGGGAAAGGGGAGAGGGCAGAGGCAGGGAAAGCTTTGGAACAGCCAAGGGAGGCATCCATTCACTCACAGAGACCCCAGGCATGAGTGAAACCAGACCCTGGGGGAGAGATAACAGCACAATTACAGCCAAACTGGAATCCAGACAGCGGCTTGCCTGCTCTGCTGGGGAAAAAGAGCTGAAAAAATAACAAAATACCTCCACAGGCACCAGCTCCTGCCTGCTGGACACAGCCCTGGAGAGCTGGTCCATGGCAGGAGCCAGGGGCACGGGGTCATGCCTACAATTGGATGGGGCTGGTGGTACTCAGGGTGCTTTTGTGGGGCCCTTATGGCACCCAACCTCTGCAGAGCACTGCCAGCCTGGGGGGGATCCTACAGACTGGGGAAACAGGGGTCTGGGATCCCGCGCATCCCAGCATGTCCCAGAACAGCTTGGGATGGGATGGGATGGGATGGGATGGGATGGGATGGGATGGGATGGGATGGGATGGGATGGGATGGGATGGGATGGGATTTTATTGCAGTCATGGAGCTCTGGCAAGATGCATCCCTGGTCCTTCCCAGCTCTGGCCACGGGAGGGGACCTGAGGCAATTCCCTCTCTTGGGGGTGCATCCCATAAGTGCAGAAGTCCCTGCACGAGCAGGAGGCTGAAGGCCCAGCCAGGAGCGAACAGGACGCCAAGCCCCTGTCACCAGGGGCTGGAGGATGGGATCTGGAGGCACATGGAGAAACACCGGAGGCACGTGGAGAAACACTCTGTCCCACATCCCAGCCTCAGCCTTGAAGCACCCAGAGACACAGCCCTGCCTCCAGCCCGTCCTGGCCTTCCCATGGGATGTCTGGCTGGGCATGAGGAAACCACTGCTCCCACCAGCTCAAAATACCAGCAATCCCAGTGGCCATCAGGCCTCCGGTGCTTGCCCGTGCCCCCACTGCCGTGTCCATTCCCCACCAATATCAGCCACACTCGCTGAGGGCAGCTGAGGACAAGCCCAGGGATGGCAAATCCCCTCAGTGACCCTGGTCCCAGAGGAGGAGCCGAGCACCTGCTGGGCTGCGCTGCCTCGAGCTGCACGTCCCAGGGGGTTCAGGCTCTCAGGACGTGCTCTGGGCCCTGCAGCCAAGCCCAGCAGCTCCAGCTCAGCCCCAGGCAGCAAAGGTGCTGGGCAATGGCCAGCCTGGCACAGCCTGGCACCCCCTGCACAGGGCAGTGCCCATCACACCCGCCTGGGAACAGGGCAGCAATTTTGGGATTATGGAGTGTAATCCTGGGATGTTGGACCCCCGGCACTCATCACGAGACAGAAAACATGAGGGAGTCCCTGGGAAGTGAGGGGGGCACTCATCACCCCCGACTCCGCCGGCAGCACTGGTGGGAGCTGCCCCTCTCTGCCAGGGTCAGGGCAGCTCCGGGGGACAGCGGCAGCCCCAGACAGCCACAGTCCCTCTCTGCAGGCGGTGCAGGAGCACAGCATCCCAGGATGTGCCTGTCAGGAGCAGGAACGCGGGCCATAAATCACTCGGGCTGTGATGGGAGCTGGCTCCAGGCCACATCCATGGCAGCCCCTCGTGCTCCCCTTGCCAAAGGGAACAGGCAGGGCACGGGGTGCTGGCGGCACTGCCACCACACGCAATCCGTCTGCAATGCTGCAGCCTGGATTTGTATCAAACAGGGCCAAAGGTTGGATGATTTAATTTTTTCATTTTTTCTTGCAGTACAGCAGGAAATAGCTGGGATAGTTACATACCTGGCGAGATGGCTGAGGAGCCGGGGGCCAAGAAACACACAGGGTCTGGCATGGCCCGGAGCATCTGTGCTGCACACAGAGCCTGCAGGCACCCAGGGCTGGGGGCTGCACGCCCGACCAGGGAGTGGGAGGTCACAGCAAGGACCCCCACACTGGCCAAGGCTTCAGGAACTGGTTTCAGAGTGACCAGCACAACCTGGGTGGCTTAGAAGCACAGAATCATGGAATGGTTTGGGTTGGAAGGGACCTCAGAGCTCATCCAGTTCCAGCCCCTGCCATGGGCAGGGACACCTTCCACTGTCCCAGGCTGCTCCAAGCCCTGTCCAGCCTGGCCTTGGGCACTGCCAGGGATCCAGGGGCAGCCACAGCTGCTCTGGGCACCCTGTGCCAGGGCCCCCCACCCTCACAGGGAGAAATTCCTTCCCAAAATCCCATCTATCCCTCCCCTCTGGCAGTGGGAAGCCATTCCCCTTGTCCTGGCATAGAAATCTTCTCTGACACTGGTACTTTGTGCCACCTTGACCCACAAATCCTTGTCCTACCAGCAGAGCAATTGTCCTTCACTTGCTGGGGCTGGTCAGACCAGGTTCCTCCTGATCCTAATCCCGATCCTGCTCTGCAGCCTCCGTGGGGCTCGTCCAGCCCCTGCTCTCCAGCAGGGTCAGCCTGAGTGCCTCTTACGGCACCTCCCTTACCGAGGTGGGTTGTGGGGTGTCTTTTTTAAAAGATCTTTTCTTCAAGAAGTCAGGCTCACTTTGAGTTGGTCTCTCAAGGCTTCTCACGTGGCTGTGGAGTCTGTGCATTCCAGGGTGCCGAGGGTTTTGCGAACCACACCTGCACACACGTTACAGCAGTCCAGGCAAGTCGTGGTCCTGTGAAACAGCATCAAACCCTTTCCTGCAGTCAAGGTCGGACACGTGTCCTTCCCAACTGCCTTTCCAAGTGCTGGAGGAGGAGGTTCCCTGCCCTGCCCTGCCCTACGCTGAGGTAGGGCAGTGCCCAAGGCTCCGCTGCACTTCACCCCAACAGCAGAAACACAGCAGCCACACAGGGTGACACAGCCTCAAATACCTTCCCAGATTACAGCACTTTTCATGGACCTCCTGAGCCAGAGCTGAGCCTTTGGCTGTGATAATCCCTGGTGGATTTTTCTTCTATGAACTCGAGCTGAACCCACACTTTGAACACACGTGAGCTCCCAGTTTAATTGTTACTTGAGATAATCCACAGATGAGATTTCTTCAGCCAGTGTTCAAAGTGCCATAAGACAAAAGCCCATCATGAGGCTTTTGGGAATACGGGATTTATCCAAGCTCCCTGTGCCTCCAGCCCAGCCTAGGCTGAGCTCAGCCCTGTGGGAGAACTTTACCTGCACTCCCCACTCCATGTAGAAAAGGAAGGTAACCAAGCAGCCACCCCAGACTCAGCCATGGTCATGCCTCCCCAGAACCACAGGGACCACCATGGGTCACCAGAACCACCACGGGTCACCTTCACCTTCCCTTTGGACCCTGGGAAATCCATCAGCCACCCCCAGCAGGCCGTGCTGCCTCTGCCCACGCACTCCTGTTACCCTGACTTGAATGATTTAAAGTTATTTCCGCTGTCTGGGCTCCTCCTCCTTGTTCTTGAGATAATTCCCAAGATTTCCATTTTGCCAGATTCCTGGCCTCTCCCTGAACTTACTCCCTTAGATCTGTTTCTGGAGGAGCGGGCAGCTCCCCACGGGATCCTCCCTCACACGTGCTTCCTGGGAGCTGTGACGGAGCAGCTCCCAGCCCGCAGCCTTCGCCGTGCTGCTCTCCCTTCCTTTTCCAGGGCTCTGATTGCACACCCTCTTCCAGCTGCAACTGTGAGTTCGGAGAGACCCACCACTGCCTGCCTAACCAGGTCATTTGGATCAACACAGGCTGGAGAGCATTCAGAGGAGCGGCTCCAGCCAGGAAATCCAAAGACGCAATTCTCCGGCAAAGTCCTCCAGAGTTGCAATCCTCTGCAAAAGGAGGGCAAGACTCAACAGCCAGGAGCGATGGGTTGACATCATTTCAACAACAAGCAAAGATGTCATCGAGCTCTAGGATGGATGAACTCAGGGGCGTGGAACGAGTTTCCAACCCAAACCTTTCTAGGATTCTAGGAACTCTCAGCCCATGGTCATCGTCACCCAGCACGCTGACACCTTCCCACTCCATTGCTCTCACTCCAAACCACTTGTGCAACTTCTCTGCTTGCTTTCCCTGGATGTGTGACATGGTCCAAGTCTGGTGATTCGGTTCCAGTTGGAATTGGAAAAGCTCAGCTCAGGTTCAGCTCAGTTCAAGAAAGTGATAATGGTTTGACCTTTTTGGGTCCACTTCCACAGGGACACCCCCCCCCCCCCAAAACCC